>CM040126.1:400442825-400791205 GCA_022559845.1 Amorphophallus konjac
TGATGACGAGTCGAAAAGGGTTTATTCGTCGGCATGGTATTACCGCCGAAGCAAGGATGGGGTTGTCAAGGAGGTAAGGTCAAAGTTGGGAGATCGACCGATCTCGTCGATGATGACGAGGGTCAAAAGGGTTTGGTTAAAGTATTCGGCGGGACTTTGATGATTGTCCTTTTCGGAGTTTTATTGGGTGGAGAATAGGAGAGGCATTGGGAATTACCACTTTACCGACTCAAGCGCCCTTTCGGGTTTTCGCCGAAGCCAGCCCCCTCTTGCTTTTGCCCACGCGCCCTTTTGGGTTTTCACGTGGGGGGTACCCGATTTTGCCTGCGACGCCCTTTCGGGTTTTCGCCACAGCTGGGTATAGCCATTTTTGCACTTGTCCCGATTGGGAGCAAGTCTGGCGGGGTATCTCTATTTTAACCCCATTTTCTTTTCTTTCTTTTTTTTATTCGGAATGCGAGTCGAGAAGTAGCTTGATTAGGGCGAATGCCGCTAACCAAGGAAAAGGTAGCTCGATTAGGGTGGAGCCGCTACAAGGAGAAGTAGCTCGATTAGGGCGGATGCCGCTAACCAAGGAAAAGTAGCTCGATTAGGGCGGAATGCCACTAACCAAGGAAAGTAGCTCGATTAGGGCGGAATGCCACTAACCAAGGAAAGGTAGCTTGGTTAGGGCGGAGTGCCACTAACCAAGGAAAGGAGCTCGATTAGGGCGGAATGCCACTAACCAAGGAAAGGTAGCTCGATTAGGGCGGAATGCCGCTAACCAAGGAAAGGTAGCTCGGTTAGGGCGGAGTGCCACTAACCAAGGAAAGGTAGCTCGGTTAGGGCGGAGTGCCACTAACCAAGGAAAGGGCTCGATTAGGGCGGAGTGCCACTAACCAAGGAAAGGTAGCTCGGTTAGGCGGAGTGCCACTAACCAAGGAAAGGTAGCTCGGTTAGGGCGGAGTGCCACTACCAAGGAAAGGGTAGCTCGGTTAGGGCGGAGTGCCGCTAACCAAGGAAGGTAGCTCGGTTAGGGCGGAGTGCCACTAACCAAGGAAAGGGCTCGTTAGGGCGGAGTGCCACTAGCCAAGGAAAAGGTGTTCCGACCGATCACTCGGGGTGTGTCGGCTGCGCCGCATGATACAGCTTAATGTGTTTTCCGTTGAGGGGGAGAGAACTAGATGACTCCTTTGTGGTCTACAAGGATGTAGGCACCCCCTTCATATACTCGGCGGATGATATACGGTCCGACCCAGTTTTCGACCAGCTTCCCTTGGGTTAGAGGCCATCACTTCTCTTCTTTTGACCATCACCAGGTCCTCCTTTCTTGAACTCTCGACCCTTGACTAACTTGTCAAAAGCACGGGCCATGCGAGCTTGGTAGAGTTGGATGTTTTGTTGCGCCTGGAGGCGTTTTCCTTCGAGCTCAGCGAGCTCTTCTAATCTTCTTTGTGCATTGGTCTGCTCACCACTGACTAATCCGTGCTGGATGGCAACTCGCAATGAAGGAACTTCGAGTTCAATCGGCACTACAGCTTCCGACCCATAGACAAGGGAGAAAGGTGAGCAGCCGGTTGGGGTCTTGTAGATAGTACAATAAGCCCAAAGTGCTTCGTACATCCTTTCTTCCCGATCCTTTTTGTTAGACTTAACAATCTTTGCCAATAGTGTGCACAGGGTCTTGTTAAAGGCCTCTGCTAGTCCATTGGCTTGAGGGTTGTAGGGGGACGATGTCCTCCAGTCAATTTTGTATTTCTCGGCTAGCCGATAAACCTTCTGATTTCTGAAATGGCTGTCGTTATCAGAGATGATTCGGCTGGGGATCCCGAACCGGAATATTACATTCTGCCGGAAGAATCTTGCAACTAGTTCTCCGGTCACATCTCTTAGTGCTACTGCCTCCGCCCATCTGGAGAAATAGTCTGTAGCTGCTAAGATGTATCTGCACCCTGATGAAGATGCTGGCAGTGGCCCTACCACGTCCGTGCCCCACTGAGCAAATGGCCAGCTCGACAGGGTGGGATGCAGTGGCACCGGAGGTCTCCTTGCCACATTAGCATGTTCTTGACATTTCTAACAAGTTTTGGCAAACTTGCAGCAATCATCAAATATAGTGGGCCAATAATAACCCAATTTCTTTATCTCTATCTTCATTTTCGGACTGGCCTGGTGTGCCCCGGCTGATCCTGCATGAACTTCTTGCATCACCTGTCCCGCTTCTGCTGAAGATAAGCAACGGAGTAAGACTTTCCTTCGAGCATATGCCATAATTCGGAACAAGGTCCCACTTCTCATCTCGTAAGAATCCTTGATCCTCAGGAGCTTCATTCTTTGTTCCCTTTCTTTTGGAAGTTGCTGGTGTTGAAACCATCGCAGGAGATGTTCTCGCCAGTCGGGCTGCTGAACCCCTTCGATGACTGCTACCTCCATTCCTTGTTCGTCGATCGGGACCTCAATTACGCTGGGGACCTGTCGGCGATTGATTACTGTTATATTCAGGCTTGTGTCTGGCGGGACTGCCAATGAACTAGCCACTTAGCGAGGGCGTCCGCCTGAGCATTCCGGCCTCGATTGATGTGCTTGATGCTGATGACGTAAAATCTTGACATCAGGCGAGTTGCCAACTGGTGATAGGGGAGGAGCTCTTGCTTTCGCACCTCGAACTCTCCTTCCAACTGTTTTATAACTAGCATGGAGTCTCCGAATGCTTCCAGCATCTGAATTCCCATGGACAGAGCAATCTGCAACCCGATTATCAGGGCTTCATATTCTGCTTCATTGTTTGTGCATTGTTTGTTTATGGAGCAGGAAGTGTGCACCACTTCTCCTTCCGGAGATTTCAGGACTATACCTGCCCTGCTCTGACCCTAGATGACCCGGTAGCAGAGGTGTCAATTCTAGAAGCGCCATCAAATATAGCTGCCATAATGAAGGCTGTACTTGGTGGCTTCTAGGGTTTCATCTTCGGGAAGTTCCGGTTCCCACGGGCTTTCCCCGGGTATCGGATGTTCAGCAAAGAAGTCTGCAATAGCTTGACCTTTGATGGCCTTGCGCGGTACGTAGGAGACATCAAACTCCATAAGGATTACCGCCCACTTGCCTAGGCGGCCTTTGAGTGCCGACTGGGACATAATATATTTAAGGGGATCCTCCTTGGACACCAAGCTGATTTCATGCGACAACATATAATGCCGGAGCTTTTTGACTGCGAAGACTAGTGCCAGGCAGATCTTCTCAATATAAGTATATTTCTCTTCAGTTCTGACCAGTCTCCGACTGAGGTAATAGAGGGCTTGTTCTTTCCCTTCTTCATTATTCTGGGCCAGCATTGCCCCCAGAGAATTATGTGTAGCTGCTATATACAGTATCAACGGCTGTCCTTTCACCGGTGCGCCCAATACTGGAGGAGTCTTCAGATAGTCTTTTAGCTTGTCAAAGGCTGTCTGGCAATCTTCATCCCAATAAAAGGGAACATCTTTCATCATCAACTTGTGAAAAGGCTGGCATCGCCGTGAAAAATTGGAAATGAACCGCCGGATATAAGCCAGGCGGCCCTGTAGTGACCTCAGCTCGGAGATGTTCCTAGGTGGAGGTAGCTCCTGAATCGCCTTGATCTTTGCGGGGTCTATCTCGATTCCCCGATATCGGACGATGAAGCCCAAGAAGTTTCCGCTCGACACTCCGAACGCACATTTCATAGGATTCATTTTTAGCTCATGCTGTCTCAGCCTCTGAAAAACAATCCGGAGGTCTTGCAGGTGATCTTCTTTTCTTCTGGTCTTGACCACCAGGTCATCTATGTAGCACTCGACCTTGTGGTAGAGCAATTCATCAAAATTTTTGGTCATTGCGCGCTGATAGGTTGCGCCAGCATTCTTCAGTCCGAATGACATTCTCTTGTAATGATAAATGCCTTTAGGAGTTCGGAAAGCAGTATGGACCCGGTCATGCTCCGTAATCCAGATCTGGTTGTAGCTGGAAGACCCATCCATGAATGACAGGGCTTCATGGCCGGTTGTAGCATCGATCATGACCTTGGTTATCGGCACCGGAAAGTCATCCTTAGGGCAAGCTTTATTTAGATCCCGGAAGTCAACACAAATCCGGATCTGTCCATTCTTCTTTTTCACAGGGACTATATTCGCCAGCCATGTGGTGTACTGATTTTCTTCAACAAATCCCACATCAATGAGCTTGTCAACTTCAGCGCAGATTCGGGTGATGAGCTCCGGCCTCATACGCCGCGGTGGTTGCTTCACTGGCTCGGCTTCGTGGCTGATTGTTAGCTCGTGTTGTGAGACAGCAGGGTTTAGACCTGGCATCTCTTTATAAGTCCAGGCGAAGCAATCCCGGTATTCTAGCAGCAGCTGGATGTACAGCTCCTGTTCGTCCGGGGATAGTTGGGCACTGAGGAAGGTAGGCCTAGGGTCCTTCTCATTTCCCAGGTTGACCTCTATCAGTTCGTCGACTGTGGCTTGGCCTCCGTCTTCTATTTCCGGAGGTGCCGGTTGGAGGTCGACGAAGTCTGGAACACCATCTCGAGGGTCGAGTACTTCGACTTCCTCGTCAGACACTGCCAGAGCTTCATGGGGTCCTCTTGCTTCTCGTGCTAGCGACTGTGTGGATGGATCTATTGACATATCCGTTGCCGTTGCAGCTCCCGAGGGTGAGAGAACAGCTTCAGTGCTTGTAGATGAGGTTGCAGCCATGATAGGCCAGTAGTTGTTTGCCGCCGGACTCGGACAGCATATTGGATTTGTAGCAGAAGTTGAGGGAGTCTCGCCTTCTGGGACAGTTGAATCTTCCGCAGAAGTGGCTTTTTCTTTTCTGGTAGCCGGCTCCCCTTGATTGGAGTAAATCGAGGCTTCGTTGACTGGCAGAAAGGATGTTGAAGTCGTCATTAGTATGACCCCTGCGGAGGGAGAGACTTCTGCTTCTTGAGTATCTTCGGCTTCGCTGATGCTAGCCGTATCAAATTCGGCTTGAAAGGTCGCTTCTTCAGAACGGACCTGCTCCCAGCATTGGCAGGAGATCAAGGTCTCCATTTGTTGATTTCCGGATAGAGCTAATTCAGCATGTTCGGCTTCCGCCGGATATTCATCAAAGGTTGCCCCCAGAGGGCTATCTTCAGTTGGATAGAAGGTGGAGATGGTATTCACCTCGTACCGCCCACTGTAATAGTAGTCTTCCAGGGTGAAGCCCAGACCCGGATGTTGAGAGACACGTCTCATTTCTTTGTCCAGATTCGCAGGATACCACATCTTCTGGAAAGCTTCCTTACGTTTTTGAGGTTGATCGGGAGGGATGTGTTGCTTTTGAAACATCCTGGCCGTCCGATCAGTGGTAAATGCCAGGCCCTGAACAGGAACCCGCGGGTTGGCTAGATCCTCAGGGAGGCTGCAGTCTGTGTCCTCCTGAGTGGGATGCTCCTCAGCTGTATAGAACAAGCTACTGGGCCCATCTTCTTGTGTCACCTCCCAGGCTTTGAAAGGTTCGACAGTGGGATCATTGAGGCCGAAGACTGGCTTGGTGAGGCCGACCGGGACTCCGATGCGGTCGTGCTGTCGATCAACATGCACTTCCTTAGCTTTGGGGTATAATGCTGGGGGTGTCACCCTGCCGACATTTCCAGAAGCCGTGATGTGGGAAACCACCTTCGGCTTGACATATCCACGCGGCGGTGGTGGATACCAACCGTCACCCGATTTGTTCTTCGATGCCCCTAAGGGGGCTCCATCTTCAGAAACCTTCCGGGGAGACCCCGTATATAGGTTGGCGTCCGTCAAGTGACATTCAAACACCTCGAATGGGTGGATGTCAGCAAATATCCTCTCCTCCTTCCCCTGGAGGCTGTATTTGATACATTAGTGGAGCGTGGAGGGCACCACCATATTTTCATGTAGCCATGGGCGGCCGAGCAGTGCTTTGTAGGAGGTGCGAGAGTCAATGATATGAAACTGCACCGTTGTAGTGAAATCTGCCAGGGTCAGTGTGAACTCTGCCACTCCCATAGATACTTCACACTTTTGGTTGAAGCCAGCGATACACATATCCCTGACTTTCTCGAGATGCACATTAAAGTGGTACCTCTCGTATATTCTATATGGCAGGATGTTGACTGCTGCACCAGGATCGACCAGAATCCGGTTCAGTTCTCTTCCGTTCAGGTGCCCTTTCATATACAGCGGCCTGTTGTGACTGGCAGTAGGTAGTAGCATGTCTTCTGGAGAGAAGGTCATACTGGCTTCTGGTATAGCCTCAGCTATGCAGGTTTCAAAATGAGCAGGCGTCTGCAGAGCAGTGATGATCGCCTGTCGAGTCTCTTCACTCAAAGAGAGAATTTCCCAGATTGTAAATCGAGCAGGGAGCTTCTTGAGCAACTTCATTATTCGGCTTCCAGCCCGGACATTGGAGAGCTTCATCTCTTCAGCCCATCTGGGCTTGGAAAGGTTTTGATTTACGGGCCCTGACGGACCTGCTTCACCTTCCTCGGACTCGGCACCCTCTTGACTAGCATCGGCTGTCGGGTCTTCTTTATTAGCTGCTGTAGGGCAAGCCCTATCTGCATTTGCATCCTCAGTAGATTGCGCTGGCTGCGGGTGAATGACCCCGGGTGTAGGGTTAGCCTCCTGACAAGGCTGCTTCCCCTTTGACATCTTCATGAATTCAAGGAATGAAGGGACTGTCTTGCCCCCAGTCTTGCTGTATAGACCTGACGGAGGAGGGATTTGAACTCCCTTAACCTCCGGCGGAGGTGTCTTGTAGGGTTGCTCCCCTCTGAACATGATGTTGTGATTGGGCGGTGGCTGGCGCCCCCATTTCCGACCCGACCGAGTGGCATGTGCAGCAGTTGCGGCCTCGGCCCTGTCTCTCCCAGCATGGGGTGTGAAGCAAATTTCTTCTTCTTCCTCTTCTCCGGGCAGGTTGAAGAGTGCTGACAGGGTATTGCAGGAGACAACCTGTGTTTTATGGGCCCCAACGGCCTTTCTTTTCTTTTTCTTTTGCTTTTTCTTCTTTTTGGTTTCTGCAGGTGCTTGCCCCCAGAACAGGTTGCTCTCTTGAGGTGGTGCTGCTTCAGCTTCCTCCCCTTGCTTGAGTGAGAGTTGCTCCAACTCTTGCCATGGGACGTGGTCCCGTACCAGTAGAGGTTTCAGTTCGGGTTGCACATATTCATCTAGCCCTTCAATTAAGTGTTGCAGTCGAAGGACCCCAGGATTGGTTTCTTTGATTACTAGCAGCGGAGTTTGTCTCCTCCTGTTGGGTGTATATATTCTGACAGCTGTAGGTGGAGTGACCCATACGGGTGCTACCACTGGCGGAGCAGGCCGGGATGTAGTGCCACGGATATGTGCCCCCTCTTTTGGGCGGGGTGCCCTCTTCTTCTTGTGCTTCACAGGGATTTGCTGCCACCCCTGCTGTTCCTTCACGGGCTCCAGGAAATGGATTTCGTAGGTGCTTCGTGTGCTTGCTTCGGAGATCTCCTCAGGTAATTCCTGGTAGAGGGAGACCATGTTGACTGCTGCTCTTCTGGGGGGAGCTTCATGTGGCTGAGGAGGGTCTACTTTGTACTCTCCCAGCTCTATTTCATTATTCTTCACCATTCTTTCAATGATGTCTTTGAAAACATAACAGTCTTCGATTGAATGTCCCAACATCTGGTGGTAGGGGCAGAATCTTGGACTGTCTCTTCTTTTGAGGTCTTCTGGTCTTCTCGGCTCAGGCAGAGTGACCATACTGTATTCTGTTACCCAGTCAAACAGGATCCGGGTCTTATCTCTAGGAAAGGATTAAGCCTTCTTCATTTTGTCCCTCAACGAAGGACCTTCTTTGTCATCTGGAGCTTTTGCAGGTTGCGGGGGAGCCGCTTTCTTGCCTTTCTCCTTCTGCTGGTCGAACTCCTTGATATCAAGCGCATTCGTTTCTTTAGGTGTGGGGCGCCGCTCTGCAGCCTTGCCTTTCTGGGCTACGCCGACAGCTGACGTCGGGATAGGTTTAGCTAGAAAAGCCTCTACCTCGGCCACCACATTATTCAGCCGATCGAACGACCGCATTTCCATTCCAATCATTTTTTCCAGGATTTCCCTCCTGAGATTTTGTTTGCATATTTGCACAGCGTCCTCCTGATGCGGGGGCTGCTTGCATCTCATTCCGAGGTTCCTCCACCTCTTGATGTAATCAAGGGCGGTCTCATCTGCCCTTTGTTTTGTTGAATAGAGCTCGCCCATTATGACCTCCCTCTCTGTGACATGAAATCTTTCTCTGAACTTCCTCTGCATATCTGACCAGTCATTAATTGACCCGGCCGAGAGACTGGAGTACCATTCGAAAGCGAGCCCCGTCAGCGAGGACCCGAAGAATTTCAGCAGATACGACTCATCGGTGGCCAGATCACCCATAACGGTCATATAATATGCAATATGCTCTTTTGGGGAACCTTTCCCGTTGAATTTGTCAAACTTGGGCGGCTTGTTGACTCCCGGGGGAAGTCGCTTAGCCGCATGGTGTTGCGGGTAGGGCACCCGATAGGCATCGAATGTGACGTAGTCGCCTTCACTTTTCTCTGCGAGCTTCAGCTCGATCATCCTCTCCACCATCATCCGGTTCACGACCGTGGGGTCGACTGGTTCCGGATAGAAGTGTGCTGGCTGCAGGTATGGGGTGACCAGGGTGGTCGCCTGTGGAGGATGCAGCAGCGGGGGTGTTGGGTGCACCTGAGGAAGCACCGGAGGTAGCAGCGGCTGAGGCTGTGGTGGCCGCTGTTGTGCTGTCGTCACGGTTGGTTCTGACGGCTGTGGTAGTGTATAAAGCGGCGGAGGGTCGTCTCGACGAGCCGCTCCCCGGGATGATTCACCCTGGACTTCGGGTGGTTTAGAGGCCGATGAGTGTTCAGTTTTCTCCATCAGCTGTTTCTTCAGGGAATCTATTTCCCGTTGATATTTTTGTAGCAGCATCAAGACTGATGGATCTATAATGGTGGGGACACCTTCTGTTGTCTTCCCGGACGTACCCTCAGGCAGGATGTCGAGGAGTACGTCGTCTTCTTCTTCCGTCATCACCACATTAGCGGTCAAGACGGGGGCTTTATCATCCCAGTGGAGGTAGACCTGGGGCTGTTTCTCTTTCATCATTGTCAGAAGCCCTCTTGCTGCTTCTGTCCTGCGGGTAGTTGGCCCCGGCCGTACGGCCAATTGAGCCAGTTCTTGTGGGTCTTCAGGGAGCTCCCCATATTGGCTGGACACGCCAGCCATGTTGCAAGTGAAAACCTGAATCCTTCTTCTTTGTCGATGGACCCTCCGCCTTGCTTGTTGCGGAAAGGTCAGCCTCTCGAACACAGACATTCTTCTTCTTTCTTCCCGCTCGGGGAAGGCTTCATCGGCTTCGATCTCAAAGCCGTCATCGTATCCATTGTCATCGACCGATGACACCATCATTCTATCTTCCATATCTTCTTCATCCGCCACTGATGGGAAGTAGTCTTCGCCAGTGGCGACTGTCTGCATCAGTCGCTGCTGACCCAGCGAGGGGTTGCCCAACCCTCGAAAGTAGTTCCTGATCAGACAGGTTACCTCCTCTTGACCCCGCTCTTGATAGAGTACGGGGGATAGTTGTCGACCTCCAGTAGGAGGGATATAGGCCAGCCGAGCTCTGTCGGCCGGATGTTGGAATCTTCATCCCGTGACTGGGACGTTGGCTTGGCGGGCAGCAGCCCGGAAACTTCTACGGCGCGGGGGATCCGCAACCACTTCTTGTTCATTCGTCGGGGACAAGCCCCTTTCTCTTCTCGCTCCCGCCTCGTCGTTCATAGGACGGCGGCGGATGGGTGTCAGATGGTAGGCAGGTCGGGTCCGCTTGGGAACCCACACCTGTTTGAACTTTTTCGGCTTGAGTGCTGAGCTTCCTTGGCCATAGGGGCCGGCTTCTTCTCTTTCTGCCCTCCTTCCAGCGAGGGCTTGATAGGTGTTGTGGACAGGGATGTTGGGGATAACTCGGTCTGGGGTCACCCGTGCCGTGCGTCCATCGAGGAAGACGCGCATGCCTCCTACCAGCATTGACTTCCCAGACTAAGAGACAGTTCCGGTGATCACAGCAGTATTCTTGCGATCCTGGCGACGCTGACGTCCTCCAGAGCGTCTGTTGATGACAGTGGGGTGCGTCCCACGTACAACGTGGTGCACCAGGCAGCTAGCGGCCGGGGCCGGATTCTTGAGCGAACCATCGCAGCAGGGAGCCTTTAGAGACTCCACTTCCTTCACGGTTTCCTCGACAGGTTCTGTGGCTTCGACTTCCAGCATGTCGACAAAGGCCAACCCCAAGAAGTTGGGGAAGCCCACAGCAGGAGGAAAGCTACCAAATTCCATGGGCACCACCAGGTACCCTTGCGCGTGTCTGGCGACGATCGCAGGACTGAAGCCGACGCCGGTTATCCCGTGAGTCGTCATTGTTTGCACTGAAATATCAAACAAGGTGATAATCAGTAGTCTTTGAGAGGGCTTCGAAGCCCGAGTATCTCGGCAAAGAGATGAAAGGTGACACTGGTCCCACCGGGCGTGCCAGACTTGTTTGCGACCTTTTCTTTCGTTCCGCCTTTTCGTTCGCGTATCGATCAACCATTTGGCTAACTGGTAGTCAACTGACTGATTGACGATGCAGGCGTGCCAGTCACGTGAGTGACAATTTTATTGTGCGCTCATTCTGACCCATGTCGGGCGAATGTGAGGTTCGGTCGGGACCAGCAGTCCGCCATACCGTAAAGGTTATGGCGTTAATTACATCCCCCACGAGGAGGGAACACCTTTCATTAATTGCCGAGATGTCGGGCTGTCGAAGCCGGATTAAAAAGAGCTACATGATGATCATGAGGAAGACATGTAGGATGCACATATTTATCGTATAGCAGATGTATAGTTCATGGAATTATGGACCCTCGGTACGTGGCGAAGGATGTAGGTCCGAAGACTACCATTGCGCATGACGAAGACTTCCGGCCGGGCTTAACCCGGTCTTCTGTCGATGCCATTTGATATACCTGAGGGTCTATGCATCCATGCACACAAGACATTCACGCCTAGATTACACATGAAGATAGTGTTATGAAATAGTGGCGATCGGCCACATTTAATACCCCTCGTCGAGAAGAGGAAGAGCAACACAAGTATGCTAGCGAAAGCGAAATGCTAACGGATTATGATGGTGAGTATGATGATGACATGACTCGGGCTTGCTTGACCCTTCTTTATTCAATTCACTGCCTGCTACGGCTTGTCGACATTGCCCCCGAGAGGCGAGGCTTGCCCCGGGGTAAATGAACCATTAGAGCGGCACGAGGCTTCAAAACCGGCGTGACTATGTAAGAAAACTTATGCGGCGCGCTAAAGCGTAGGCATAGTGGCTAATACGGCGCGGTCTTCATGCAGTTGAAACGGCGCGCAAGAGGGTTGGGGCGCGCTGGAAAGGCGCAAGGAAAATTTTTAAGGAAATGAGTGTGGGGTTAATCCGGCGTGGGGGGGGTACCGCGCCGGTTTAGGGCGCGCCAGTTAAGACCGCGCCGTATTAAATCTGTTTTGTTGAATTATGAACCTTTTTAAGTTTATTAGACTTCATGGGACCCTTTCTTGAGTTGTTGGGCCAGATGATTGGTTGATTGGAGTCCATGGCCTTCTGGAAATGAGGGGGAGGTCAGTGCGAGGTTCATACTCGAGCACTGAGTTGATTTGATTCAGAGCGATCATTTTATTGACATAATTATCTGGAGTCTGTCAGAAATTTGACAGCATCTCTCCTGAACAAACAGAGTTGCAGGGGAAAATCGGGGTCATACTCACTAATGGAGCAAGCCCCTAAATCACCGGTCTGCCCAAAGGCGGCCAGCATACCCCACTGGATAGGATACCCCGAGGACAAGCCTGCTAGGGGCACCAAAGCTCCATGGGGGAAGAGATAGAAGGGCGAAGTCACTGATGATGAGGACGACACCCCGAGGGCTAGCCTACGAGGGGTGAAGGACTCGCAGTCAGTGATTCGTCCCATGGAGGGACTGACCATTGGGAGAGTGGGACTCCGAGGACCAGCCTACAAGGAGCACACACCCCCTGGTCTCAATCGGGCCCTGGTCTGTCGGGGTTGAGTTCGTTGACCCAGGCTCCCCTTCATTATTAGCCATGGCTTCGAGAAGACGCCCACCATGGAGAGGTAGGGCCCTCGGTCGCCCGGCAACTGCAGGAACTAACAGGGGAATGTCCTCCCCTCCCCGGGTGATCGAAGTGACGGGGAAACCTCGGAACGATGCAGATGGCCACGAAGAACAAGTGATAAAGGCCTAAGTTAGACAGACCCTCGGCAGGGACATATGCTCGAACAGTTAGAAAACAATACTCAAGGGGATAGACCCTATACGCGGCAGACAAAGGCGCGCGCAGAGGTACGGCTCCATCCGAGAGGAGAAAGGGATGCAAAGTCCTTGAACTAAACATAAAAGAAATGAAACGAAAGAAAGCCCCCGGGGAGGGGTGTTTCTGTAGCCCGCGATGATTCGGGGCATGATATGAATCTCGAGGAAACCGGGATCGGCCCTACGCAGAGAAGAACCCTGACGCGCATGTCAGCATAGATAAAGATAGAGAAAGGGAAGATCGTTCATCCAATTTATTGATTCAAGCATCCACAGGCATGCATACATATCACCATCCCTAAGACGGGGAGGATTTAACACTTGCACGGCGAGATTACAATTCCGGCACCATTATTTGGTCACCGTTTAACGATATTAGAAGTAGAGGACGCCCAGATCATAATAACAGAGAGAAGATGGCAGAAGAAATCGCGAAGAGGGGGGAGGGGAATCGACTCATATCATCGTCGCCCCTCCCCTCCATCGCTTACATTCGATGGGTAGAAGCTTAGAGGAAAAGGAAAAGAAAATGCGGAAAGCAGGAAGAGAAACGACCCCTGCCCACCTGTTCCTCAAAAACAGAGTATCGTAGCTGCAGGCCGACGATCATCCCTTCAGAGAAGAAAACCCTCGCTCTCTGTATCTCCCGAGAAAAGAAGAAACTCTCCCTCGTTTTCTAGTTGCCCTCTTCTTCTCAACTGCCTCCCTCTCTTTTCTTTCCTCTCTGCACCGAGAGCCCCCCTCTTTTCAATCGAACCTCGCCCATATATATAACAGGTTGGAGGCTCTTCATCCGGCGTGAGCTTTTGGCGCGCCGAGAGAGTCTTCATCAATTTATCGCGCCGGTTTAAGGCGCCATTCGATAGGGTAGCTGGCGCACCGGGATGAGGGCGGAAGGTAGGGGGGCGCGCCGGGATAAGGACTGAAGGTAAGGGGCGCGCCGGGATAAGGGCTGAAGGTAAGGGGGCACCGGTTTAAGGGTATTGAGTGAGGGGCGCGTCGGTTTAAGGCGCGCCGGGCTAATGCCCCTTGTACGATTCAAGCCAGTCGATGAACTCGGGGCCATCGTGAACATGTACTCTGCCACTGCTCACTAAGACTTTGACGATATGATCTGTCGAAGCTCCTAGATTGGCGTACGGCCATTCTCGAGGTTCTGGATTGCTTTAGGCTTTTCGCACGGGTTTTCTGCGGGCACACGGCCTTCAGCTCTATGATCCATGCCGTTAGCTTGGCCTGGCTCATGTCCGAAGCTTCTCGGAAGGCGTGGCAACACCAGGGATAGATCCGCCCGAGCTGGGTAATCAGTCGGCCGCTAATGGGCCCATCTTGGCAGGAAGCCGCACCCATGTCGGGTGATCGGGATCTTCCGCCGCCGGAGCTTTCGGTCCTCCGTGCTGGAGAGCCGGGGGAACTCCTTCATCTTCGGGAGAACCTCTTCATTTGGTGGGGGACCACCGGATAGACCGTCGTCCTTGATCGGACAACGGATGTGGTGTATGCGGCATGACAGAGTCGATGCCGGTTCATTGGGCAGGCTTGGTCGCACTGCCGGTTGGTTGTGAGCTTGTCTCGGCTCCCCTGAGGTGAAGCCCCCGTGTCTGTACGGAATGACTCGTGGCTCTGGCAGCTTGAGAAGTCTTCAATATGTTGATCTTTATTGGCTCCCGCGCTTCGGTGGGCCGGGTCGTTTGTCCTTATGACTTGGTCGCCGACGATCATATTTTAGGTGCCAACAGCATGCAACCTATAACTATATGAGAGTGGAATGCAAGTTGTTTTGACAAGTTGAGAGCTTTGATTTTGCAGCCAGTGTGACAAAATTCTCATTGAAATCATCCACATTCTATTCATGAATCAACAAATATTTTTCATGACATGACCTTTATGAATAAGGCTGCATACATGATCACAATTAAACACTGCAACCCAATGTTCAGAATTGTTCAAAAATAGATTTTCAGAAATCTTTCACAAGTTTTGAAATTAGAAATCATCCACAAGCCAAATATTTGAATTATGAGTAAAAATATATTTTCAATTGAAATAACTCAATTTAAAGATTCATTTATAGATCAACCATTTGACTTCTTTGAGTTCTAGTACGAGGCGGAGAACATTGATCCAAAGACCAACTCACGCATAGTGAGAGTTCCCAGGTGAATGTAACCCACCTTTTCACTACTCAGTATTTGATATACCAGATACTCAATTGAGCTCAGATGTCATCATGCAATTCAAATTAAGAGATATTCAATAGCCAATCACCTCATACACATTTCTCAAGATTTTCAATTTGGTTCAAACAATTTGACAAAATCATCACATCATACTAGGGCAATAATATGTCAGGTTTTCAGAATATTTACCTGAGTTTAGCAGACCTGTTGAGAGGTGCATTCCATAATCTCCCACATGCAAATGTCAAGATTCATCAACAATGTTTATGTATGAAAATGGATATGCATTCTAATAACAAAACCAATTTTTTTTTTTTATCTTCATTCATGGAAATATGGTTAAAACAACTATGAGTTTTTCAAACAGAGCTCAGAAGTTAATTTCCCAATACTTGTGCCTTGAGCATCTGTCATCTTCGAAGTCTTCCACCTGTAATTCAAAGAAGGTACAAATCAGTTCATCCATAATGCTCATTTCAAAATCTTCTTGTATAATCCTTGTAAAATAATCATATAAAGCATTATTAGTAGTTCCAGAGATAGTAATAATCACATATGCATGAACCACTAAAAGGACTTTACCTGATTTTCTCATGAACAATGGCTGATTAACTTTACCTGTTGCGGGCCTTTTATACCATGCCTTGGGTACTTATTTAGATCACTTTTCTGTCTCCTGGTGACGGATTGAGGATATTTTTATCATTTTCATCCTTGCAAGATATTCCTCAGTTGATTCAAGCTTGGTCATGACTAGACCATTATCATTTGAATTTGTTGGAGTATAATCTACATCCTGGGACAAGAGGACTTGAGTTGTCAATTTCGATTCAAATTTATTGACAATGGCATGACAAATTATTTTAACAACTAACATCCCCTAGACAGCTCTAGATGCAATGCATGACTCATGTGTGAACCTAAACATTAATCCCTTATAACGAATGCGGTTGCTCCCCCTTAGTATGTGCATGAATGCAAGATGTTCAGTTACCATCCAATGCCATATGCAGCCAGTAACTAATTGACTCATAGTACCGGGCGGAGAACTTAGATCTGAAGATCACCTCACGCGTAGTGATAGCTTTCAGACAGGTGAAATCTGTCTTTCCACATGCCACCATTTGATATACTATATAGTCAAGGGTGGTGGAAGTAGGAGGATTGCTATGCATCATCACATGAATTCATAATATTCAACTTATGCATGACAGTACGTGAAAGTGTATGCAAACTCAATATATGTAGTGAAATCATGATCTGAAGAATCTTCAAGCTCTCCTACAACAAGATGCTATATGACAAGTGATGTACACATAAATATGCAAACAACTATGGATGGAATGCATGTACAGACATGTGCATTATCACAAGACTATTCAGCACAAGATGAATCAAACCAATGACACAATTACTGAAGAAGGTTAGAGGGATATCACCTGAGTTTCTAAATTTCAGTTTTGATTTTTCTTTTAAGCTAACTTATGTCACTAGCCCGTGTGCCTTACCTTCTTGATGAAAATAGATTTCATGCTTTTCATTCCCAAGGCACACCTGCAAAATAGATTTCTCATTTGGCCTTCTTAGGTACCCAAATCCTTTTGGGTCCTTGTGGGTTAGCAACAACTTTGGCATGCAATTTCTAATTTTTAACAACATTCAAGTCATAAATTTTCATGAGAAAATAATCATGCTTAACATTCCCAGATTTGCCAAAGTGGTGGGGGGAAGCACATGGCATCACATTTTTCTTTCTCATTGGCTCTACTGGTTTATGTATGTGAGCATGACTTGTTGAGTGAAGACTCTCTTTCTTCATGAGTAACCAGCAGTATGACTTGGTGTGACTTCTTTTACCACAACGATTACAATGCATGGAAGGTTTTTTGGTGAAGACTTCCTTTGCATTTTTCAAAACAGTTTGGTTCCTACATGCTCTCAAGTCATCATTCTTCATAATGAAGCAATTATGCATATCATGTCCATATTTTCCACAATAAAAATATGTGAGTTTCTTTCTAGTTGGTTGTTTGTGTGTGGCAGAAGAATGTTCAACATGCATGGGTGCGCTAGCAGCATTTTTAGATTTTTGATGCAAATTGATTTTCTTTGTGGATGCATGTGTGTGTGCAACATGATTTTCCTTTTTCCAATTTTCATTTGATGTGCTGGCTATATTTGAATTGTGCACAAAGGATGTATAAACTTTATTTTCAAACTTCTTTTTATTTACAGGATTATAGTCCAGCCCTTCCCTTTAAGAATTCACTTTCATCCCAAGTAATTTGTTCAAGTTTTCTTGACCATTTACAAATCTAGACAGCGAATCATTCAAGTCAAGAATTTCAGATTGAAGAGATGAAATTTATAATTCAGAATTGGCAAGTTCTTCTTCACAAGTGGAATGATTAACATTCAACATGGCATTGGTAGTCTTAAGGCATTCTACTTCTTGCCTAAGTTCATCCACATTTTGACATTCTCTAACAACCACAAATTTTCCTTTTTCAAGAGTTAACAATCTTTCAGAAATGGCCTTGTTCAATTCCTTTAGTTTCTCATTTTCTTTAACAAGCTTTTCATCATGAATCAGTTCATTTATCAAGGTTTGATCATCGGCCATAGAATTCAGTTTTGCAGTCATCTCTTTATTTTCATTTCTTAAAGAACATATTTGATCTTTGTGAAATTCAATGTCAAACACATGAGCCTCAATCATTTCCTCTAGATGCAAGTATTTTTTACAAGAGGAATTACACTTATTTTATTCGACATCCTTTTTCAATTTTTTGTTTTCATATTTTAGCTTCTTGTATTTTTCAGCAAGATCATCATATGCAATCAACAAATCTTCATAAGTAACTTCATCTTCATTATCAGAATCAGAATTTACCTTTAAGCTTGATTCAATTTGCTGATCACTCCCTTGATCGCTCATACCTGCCACAAGGCCTTGATTTTCATACTCTTTCCGGACATTGGTTAAGCCATCCAAGATATCCTTCGTAGACCTGCAATGGGAGACAAAAGGGAAACAGTTAGAATCAACTACAGCAATAAGCAATTTCAAAACCAAGCAATTTTGATCATGTTTGCACTTTTAATTTTCAGTCCAGACATGTTTGTCTTAGGCAATTCATGAGGACCATGTGAAATAAGCTTCCATAGCTTAGGGTCATATGAATTGACTAGACTAAACATTCTACCTAATCACAAATCAAAATTGCAACCATCAAATACCAGTGTAGAATTCAAAGTGTACATAATGGTAGTCATTGACCTGGATCTCTCTAGATCGTTAGATCTATGAAATTAGAGCCTTTGCTCTGATACCAATTGAAGTCCCGCGATCAATGACACCCAAGAGGGGGGTGAATTGGGTGTTTACCAATTTTAAGGAAAACTTTTAGCTTTTTACAAAATATGTGGTAAACAATAATTAGCAATTGAAAACTAATTAACCAATTCTCTCAAACTCACCGTTCCCACACGGCCATATAACGAAAGCAATCAAACTACACAAATAACACACAATGCACAGCGGTTTTTAAGGTGGTTCAGATGCAACGACGGCAATCCTACGTCCACCCCTCACCAAATCCGGTGAGGCTTCACTTGGGAATTGTAGACGCGGATTTTTTTCCGTCTGTTGTTTATTTGTTGGTTTATTAGGCGTGCCAGTCATCGGAATGATAATTTTATTATGCGCTCGATCTGACTCAGTCAGTCGATTGTGAAGTCCAAGTCGGGACCGGAAGTCCGTCATACTATAAAGGCTATGACGTTAATTACGTCCTTCCAAAGAAGGACAACCCTTGATTAATCGCCAAAGTAGAAGGATCCCAGGGGCAAAACCAATGTGATAGGTATGCTCATTCATTTGCAGGATAGAAGATGCATGCGATTATAGAAAATGAGATATGACATATTAATATACGGAATAACTTCAGTAGCATATCCCCTTATCTTAGACTATGCCAAGAGGGGAGTATAGGACATCCATCCACGGAGTGCCGAGATGGAAGCCAAATGAAAGATGGGCGTAGCCCGAGATCCAAGAGGATCATAATCCAACGGGACATTGTCCATTATCATGGTATTTATTGATATCCCATTTAGAAACCATTGGAGGACATGCAGTGGCAAAACTCCAAGAGTTAGCGGGGTTAGGAGAAAACATCACGGTCAAACGGTATAATGTGGGGGCAAAACCCCATTAATTTAGCTCCCTTAGACTTGGATGAAGAACCATGATTCCCCATGATATGATGAAGGTTGGCATGAAGGCTAATGAGGTTAGGACATTGGGTTTGGACTGAGTTTAGGGCTCATTAAGGCTGCTGGGGAGTTGAGTGTTCGAACAATGGTTGGCACTAAGATGAACTGGCACGGATGAGAACCGGCGCGAAGGTAAACCGGCACGGGTAGGCTTCCGGCACGGTGGCAAACCGGCACGGGTAGGATTCCGGCACGAAAGCAAATCGGCACGACTAGGTTCCGGCACGAAGGGATCCCGGCGCGACGTGAGGCCAAAGGGTAGACGGCGTGGCATGGTTCCCGGCGCGCCCTTCACCCGGCACAGGTTTGGCGCCGGGAGGAGGTGGCGCCGAGAGGAGATGGCACCGGGGGGAGACGGCGCCGGTGGCCATTTTGTTGGTTTTCTTCAAATGTTATGAGGGATTTTATTGAGGGGGTCTCTTGTGTTTAATCAGGGCTTCATGGGCTCTGGTGATGATGTTTTAGTGAGCTGAAAAGAGGAGAGATTCATCCATAGAAGGTCTAGGGAGACCATGTAACAATCGGTGGAAAATCTCATAATGACTATGTTCCCCTTTTCAGCGGGCAAAGAGCCATGAGATAGTCTGTCTCAGGCCTCTGCCACACAATAAGATGGGTTAATTCATCAAAGCTTAACGAAAAACATTACACAATATGAAAAAGTAAGGATCGTGAATGAATTTCGGCAGCATCTCCCCTTTTTTTGGACTATGCCAAAAGGGGAGTATAGGACATCCATCCACGGAGTGCCGGGATGGAAGCCAAAATAAAGATGGGCGTAGCCCAAGATCCAAGAGGATCAGAATTTAGCGGGACAGTGTCCACTCATCGTGGTGCCTTATTAATATTCCCCTAAAGGGACCAGCGGAGAACATGCAGTGGCAGAACTCCGTGGCCCGACGGGGTGAAAGAAGGAAATCGGAAACCCGAAACCCGAATTAAAATAAATGTAGGGGTAAAACCCCGTTAGTGTAGCTCCTCCACTTTCCATGAGGCTGGATATAGGAATGGATCCATAGAAAGTAAAATGCATGCATTTATTCTTATAGATATGTGTATAAATACACACCCATATACGCTTGACCAACTGGAAATCAACGGCTGATGGTGATTAGTGGGTCATTTTAAAATTAGTTAGTGCATACATGATTCATACTCAAGCATGGTGAGCCACATGAGCATTTACGTGAGGACCCCCATGTATGAAGAAAGGAATTATTTATGTATGCATAAGCCAAATATACATCCCTTCATATATATATATATATATATATATATATATATATATATATATATATATATATATATATATATATATATATATATATATGATGGGTTGGTCTTCACTACACCATGCACTAACGTAGTATGGTCACAATTAGTTGGTGAAAGTTTTATTCAAGAAATCAATACCAGCACACAAGGGTGAATGGAATTAGTACATAGCCAATCGCTATTTACGTATATGCATCCTGTGAATGGAGAGTATGCATTGATGGGCAAACGTGAGTAGCAGGCGCCATGCATAGAGGGAGTCCCACATATTCAAATGGGTTTTCGTGAAATCAGTGCACCATGTGGGCCATAGCCATGCCCCAAAACCATCCCGAACATGAAAACGGTGTGTAAAGAAATAAAGCTGGCAGTCGGATAACACCCCTGGCGGCCTGAACGTGGTCACATGTATACTCGGCGGCAGTGGACTTCTCATGCACTCGGCGCAGTAATAAAAAAAATGGAGGGCCTCGGCGCAGCGTACACCATGTCCCTCTCGGCGGCGGGGTGCCAAGAAAGCTTCTCGGCGCCCGATGGCGCCGATTTGAGGGGGACGCCGTGTGAGAAATCAACGCCGACCGAGTGCTCACGAGTGAACAGATATTAAATGCATGAGAGAGAAATAACAGAAATAAATCCATAATAAAGGGGTGGTTTAATTGCTCGAGAAAAGAAACTGTGAGCATCAAAGTGCTCCGTGGAGCATGGAGATCAATATAGATGGCACTTGAGAAATAGAACCATCTCGGCGGACAGAACGCAGCAAGCTGCAGCCGAAATAGAGTATCGTAAAACCATTTGTTCGAGCATCTTATTGTGCCTCATCCACTTGGAGAAGAAGCAGAGAGCATGCCACACACTTGACAGTCTCTGGCCTCCATTTGAGACATCTACCGGGGACGGCATCAGAAAATATGGTTAAAATCAACTAGCACTCGTGATATGAGATCATGAGACATGAGCATAGAGGTGACGAAGAAAAAGAGATGCATCCACATGGAAATAGAGGGAAGACCCATGGAAATCGATAGTCAGAACCAATTTCATTTGATCCATTCATCATCAGCCTCATACATGGGATCGGAAAGACAGCTTTAGAAGAAGAATTACATAAAAAAAAAAGGAAACGGGGGAGAGGGAAGAATGTAGCCCCGAAGGGCATTACATGGTGGGAGACCCACCTTCACAGCAGAGGGAAACCCTCTCTTCCTTTACTACTCTTCCGAAGCGCTGGTGGCTCTCTCTTTTATTCTCTCTCCTTTCTTTCCTGGCTTCTTCCGATGCTTTCCCCGCCTCTATTGTTTCTTCTCCGGTTGATCCCCTTTTTTCTCTTTTCTTCATACACGCCGAAGGCGTGGTTATATAGAGGGCTGGCCCTCTTCTCTCGGCACGGGTCCTTCCCGGGGTGGTGGACAGTCAGCGCGCTCGACAGCAGAACTCTCGGCGCGCTCCTTCTTCAATATGGGCTTCGACGTCCCTTTAAGCTTTGATATGGTCTGGGTGCTTTTGTGGGCTTAATGGGCCCTTGTAGCCTCTCCGCCTCTTCCTTTATCCCTAGAAAATAAGGAATATAAGATGATTTAGTAGGAAAAATATGCTGACATTATTTATATATATATATGTATATATTGTTATTATTTTATCATTTTTCATGTGTCAACAAATGCCTCCCACCCGTAGGTGGCGCGAATGAGGGACGAGCGAGCGGGACCTGCGGGTGCAGCCCGTTTTGAAAGCGTGTCTTTTTGTTCATGCGAGCATGCAGGCAATCAACAGCAAGCATAAGCTAGATATATAGAATAGCTCCCCTATATCGGGGATAGGACAAGGACAGTGCCTGTGACTCATAGGCAGAGTGCGGCTCACAAGGCACAACTAAGGGAGATGTGCATGCGCAGAGAGGACGTCGCATAGAATATGTGCACAGCGTAAGCCACGATCTACACCCGAGGCTACTTCTCCATAGTGTGATAGTGCAAGTATGAGAGCAGAGGATCTCCGACGTAGGGATACACAGATGTTCAAAATAACACTAGAGTATTCCTCTAGCATCTACACATACAGCTGGGGTTCTCGATTTTTGGTAGCTTCGCACAACCCCCCTTAGCTTAATTCCAGCTTCGGACTTCACCGTTCGGCGCGAGTCTCCTCATGTGTCTCAATGGGGATTCCCGACTACTTGGATTCATCCTTTATAGCAATTTTATTACGGACGTCACCGTTCGGCACGAGTCTCCTCATGTGTCTCAATGGGGATTCCCGGCTACTTGGATTCATCCTTTATAGCAATTTATTACGGACTTCACCGTTCGACGCGAGTCTCCTCATGTGTCTCAATGGGGGTTCTCGGCTACTTGGATTCATCCTTTATAGCAATTTATTACAGACTTCACCGTTCGGCGCGAGTCTCCTCATGTGTCTCAATGGGGATTCCCGACTAAAAGGATTCATCATTTATAGTGGTTTTATTGCGGACTTCACCGTTCGGCGCGAGTCTCCTCATGTGTCTCAATGGGGATTCCCGGCTACTAGGATTCATCTTATCTATCGTCCTTCTTCTTCCATTTTTTTTAACTTGAGGGAAGGCAACTTTTTCCTCATGATTACCCCTTATGTGAGTGCAGACGTTTGAGCACACATATAGTGTGAGGGAGAACCTTCTAGCATCCCTATGATAAGAGACCGCTGAACACATTGTGGTGCAAAGTGCGAGAGTTTTGCTTTGGGTGTATCTCACGAGTTGCGTTAGCGACATAGCTATGACTTTTCCACTGGACGCATGCACTCAGCCAATATTGGCTTTTCATCCCTTAGTGTATGCCGTGGCGCATACATGCTTAGAATCAGGCAGCTTTATTTAGCAACGCGATGTGGTCCTAGAAAATTGAAGGAGGTGTATTATCTTATAGTATAAGGAAGCATGTAAGCATGGCCAACAAACACCCAACATTTTGAAAGCAAGCAATTTTTCCTTTCTTTCTTTCTTTATTTTATTTTATCTGCATGCATTTGTGTATATGTCACTATATATCCATTTATTTGTTCAAGCGCCTGATGCGAATACCTGCAGGTTAGTTATCCAAAAGCCAGCAGAATTGATAACAAAATAATGGAAAAGGGCTTTATGCAGCAAGTCCTGGCGGGACGAAGAGGGTTGGTACTGGCCAACGAGAGCCGTTTTATTCAGATGATAGACCTAGATTAAAGTGGAGTGGTAGGCCTCAGCAGGGTGCCTTGGCCAAGGACGGGTAGCGAGTTTGACAGGGAGTCTAACCCGAATATAGAAAGTGGACTACAGAAGCCGGCGGTCGGCAAGGGAAGCGGGCTATGACAACCGAAAGGTAGCATGGAAAGCAGGCTATAAAAGCTAGGAGATAATAGGAGAATAGGATATGCAGACCAAGCGGTAGCAAGAAAGCAGGCTTCAAGGGGAGCCCAAGTCATTGAGTTGTAGTAATCATCACGGTGGGACGTGATGGTCATTGTTGAAGTAGGCTTAAGCCACATGGGTAGCGGGACAATGGGCCTGAGGAGATGCTGGCCGACCTTTCCGATGATGACAAGGGTCATGAGTAGGTTGACCGATCTCGCCGATGGTGACAAGGGTCAAGAGTAGGTTGACCGATCTTGTCGAAGGTGACAAGGGTCAAAAGGGTAGACGATCTTGTCGATTGTGACAAGAACCGGAAGGGGTAGACGGTCTTGTCGATGGTGACAAGGATCGGAAAGGGTAATGACCGATCTTGCCGATGGTGACAAGGGTTGAAAAGGTATACGGTCTTGCCGATGGTGACAAGGACCGAAAAGGGTATACGGTCTTATCGATGGTGACAAGGATCGGAAAGGGTAGCGACCGATCTTGCCGATGGTGACAAGGGTCGAAAAGGTAGACGGTCTTGCCGATGGTGACAAGGACCGAAAAGGGTAGACGGTCTTGCCGATGGTGACAAGGACTAGAAAGTGATGATAGCAGGACGTGGGGGCCAGGGTAGTAGGTTAAAAGAGCCTGAGGTAGCAAGCTGTAAAGCCAGGATCAGCAGACTATAAGGTCTGGAAACATAAAACTATATGAGCCAAAGATAGCAAGATATAGGAGCCAATAACAGCAGTCTTTAAGAGCCAGAATAGCAGGCCGTGAAAGCCAGGAATAGCAGGCTACGAGAGCCAGAGACAGCAGGCTATAAGAGCCAATAACGGTGGGCTTTAAGAGCCAAAAATAGCAGGCCGTAGAAGCCAGGAATAGCAGGCTACGAGAGCCAGAGACAGCATGCTATAAGAGCCAATAACAGCAGGCTTTAAGAGCCAGAATAGCAGGCCGTAGAAGCTAGGAATAGCAGGCTACGAGAGCCAGAGATAGCAGGCTGTAGAAGCCAGGAATAGCAGGCTACGAGAGCCAGAGATAGCAGGCTATAAGAGCCAGGAATAGCAGGCTACGAGAGCTAGAGATAGCAGGCTGTAGAAGCCAGGAATAGCAGGCTACGAGAGCCAGAGATAGCAGGCTATAAGAGCCAGGACAGCAGGCTATAGAAGCAAGGAATAGCAGGCTACAAGAGCCAGAGATAGCAGGCTGTGGAAGCCAGGAATAGCAGGCTACGAGAGCCAGAGATAGCAGGCTATGAGAGCCAGAGATAGCAGGCTACGAGAGCCAGAAATAGCAGGCTATGAGAGCCAGAGATAGCAGGCTGTAGAAGCCAGGAATAGTAGGCTACGAGAGCCAGAGATAGCAGGCTGTAGAAGCCAGGAATAGCAGGCTACGAGAGCCAGAGATAGCAGGCTATAAGAGCCAGGACAACAGGCTATAGAAGCTAG
Organism: Amorphophallus konjac; assembly: GCA_022559845.1. Taxonomy (NCBI): domain Eukaryota; kingdom Viridiplantae; phylum Streptophyta; class Magnoliopsida; order Alismatales; family Araceae; genus Amorphophallus; species Amorphophallus konjac. The sequence continues at coordinate 400,467,738 of CM040126.1, forward strand.
GAATAGCAGGCTACGAGAGCCAGAGATAGCAGGCTGTAGAAGCCAGGAATAGCAAGCTACGAGAGCCAGAGATAGCAGGCTATAAGAGCCAGGACAGCAGGCTATAGAAGCCAGGAATAGCAGGCTACGAGAGCCAGAGATAGCAGGCTATGAGAGCCAGAGATAGCAGGCTACGAGAGCCAGAAATAGCAGGCTATGAGAGCCAGAGATAGCAGGCTGTAGAAGTCAGGAATAGCAGGCTACGAGAGCCAGAGATAGCAGGCTGTAGAAGCCAGGAATAGCAGGCTATGAGAGCCAGAGATAGCAGGCTATAAGAGCCAGGATAGTAGGCTATAGAAGCCAGGAATAATAGGCTACGAGAGCCAGAGATAGCAGGCTGTAGAAGCCAGGAATAGCAGGCTACGAGAGCCAGAGATAGTAGGCTGTAGAAGCCAGGAATAGCAGGCTATGAGAGCCATAGATAGTAGGCTATAAGAGCCAAGACAGCAGGCTATAGAAGCCAGGAATAGCAGGCTACGAGAGCCAGAGATAGCAGGCTGTGGAAGCCAGGAATAGCAGTAAGGAATCGGGCTTATGAGGGCCAGAAGGTAGTTTAGCCGAATTATATGGTAGCAGGCCTTAGCCGAAGTGGCTAAGCCAGAAATGTAAGATAGTTGAAACGTGGGATAGTGAGCTTTAGCCAAGATAGCTAAAAGTCATGATAGCGAGCTTTGGCTAAGCCGAGAGATAAGATAGCTGAGGTGTAAGGTAGCAGGTTTGGCCGGAATGGCTAAGCCGAAAGATAGGGTAGTGGTCACATGCTGTGGGGCAGCAGGCTTCCAAGCCGACATCCAGGAGGATGGAATGTGAGTTGAAATTGAGGAGAGAGAGACTAAATAGTCATAATCAAGGGAAGTGGGCTTCGATGACAGGTCTAGGCCGTTGCATTGCATTGATTATTGCAATGGGACGGGTGGATGAGCCTTGATAGCAAGCTTTGGCCAAAAATGGCTAAGTCGCGGGATGAAGTAGTTGGAAATTGTAATAGCAGCTTCGGCCGGAATGGCTAAGCCGAAAGATAGAATGGTCAAAAGTTATGACAGCAGCTTTGGCCAGAATGGCTAAGCCGATAGATAGAGTAGTTGAAAATCATGATAGCAGCTTTGGCCGGAATGGCTAAGCCGAAAGATAGAATGGTCAAAAATCATGATAGCAGCCTTGGCCGGAATGGCTAGGCCGACAGATAGAGTAGTTGAAAATCATGATAGCAGCTTTGGCCGGAATGGCTAAGCTGAAAGATAGAATGGTCAAAAATCATGATAGCAGCTTTGGCCGGAATGGCTAGGCCGACAGATAGAGTAGTTGAAAATCATGATAGCAGCTCTGGCCAGAATGGCTAAGCTGAAAAGATAGAATGGTCGAAAATCATGATAGCAGCTTTGGCCGGAATGGCTAAGCCGACAGATGGAGTAGTTGAAAATCATGATAGCAGCTTTGGCCGGAATGGCTAAGCCGAAAAGATAGAATGGTCGAAAATCATGATAGCAGCTTTGGCCGGAATGGCTAAGCTGACAGATGGAGTAGTTGAAAATCATGATAGCAGCTTTGGCCGGAATGGCTAAGCCAGAAGACACGATAATTGACAAATTGTGATAGCGGCTTTGGCCAGAAAGGCTAAACCAAAAGAGGAGATAACTGAAGAATTATAATAGCGGCTTTGGCCGGAATGGCTGAGCCGGAGGACGAGACAATTAACAAATTGTGACAGCGACTTTAGCCGGATGATGGAATGGCTGAAAATGTATAATAGCGACTTAGGCTATCATGGCTGCGTCGGGAAATAAAATAGCTGGAAGTTGTGAGATATATGGTAGTGGGCTTCATCCGGGGTGGACGAGCCGAAAAATGAGATACTTGAAATACATGATAGGGTGTTGGGCTCGCCAACAAGGATAGCTGGCTTCGACTGGATGTCAAAGGCCAGAAGATAGGATAGCAGATCCTGGTAGGATGTCGGACTTGGAAGCAATCTAGAATTGATGTTGCCTTGACGGACTGTCAAAGACAACCCATGCATGCACCTAACCCAGACGGGAGGTCTGCGTCAAGGGTAGAATCTAGACGCCAACTTGACAATGTGTCGGAGCTGACAAACCTTGCTCAGACGGTAGGTCTGGGACAAGGGTAGAATGTAGACGTCGACCCGATGAGATGTCGGAATCAACAAACCTTGCTCGGACGGTGTGTCTGGGGCAAGGGCAAAATGTAGACGTCGACCCGACGGGATGTCAGAATCAACAAACCTTGCTCAGACGGCGTGTCTGGGACAAGGGCAGAATGTAGATGTCGACCCGATGAGATGTTGGAATCAACAAACCTTGCTCGGACGGTGTGTCTGGGGCAAGGGCAAAATGTAGACGTTGACCCGACGGGATGTCGGAATCAACAAACCTTACTCAGACGGTGTGTCTGGGGCAAGGGCAAAATGTAGATGTCGACCCGACGGGATGTCAGAATCAACAAACCTTGCTCAGACGGCGTGTCTGGGACAAGGGCAGAATGTAGACGTCGACCCGACGGGATGTCAGAATCAACAAACCTTGCTCAGACGGCGTGTCTGGGACAAGGGCAGAATGTAGACGTCGACCCGACGGGATGTCGGAATCAACACACCTTGCTCAGACAGGAGGTCTAAAACAAGGGCAAGATATATAAATGGGCATTGACTCGACAGAATGCCGAAATCAAGCAGCTCAGCGAAGACGTGGGGTCTAGGCCAAGGTTAAAACTTAGCCAACTGACGAGGGCTAAGAAAGGTACCCTGCAAAAGTACTCCTGGTACAGACCAGCCCATAGTGCAAGCTGTGTTGTCCGGTGGGACTATTGGTGGATTTGACTATGTTGTTATAGCGCTGGTGGGGCTTGATCGGCAAAGTCTAAGAGCTCGACGAGGGCGGAATGTCTCAGGCCAAGGAAAGGGGTAGCTCGATCAGGGCGGAGTGCCACTAGACCAAGGTGGAGGTAACTTGATTAGGGCGGAGTGCCACTAGACCAGGGTGGAGGTAGCTCGATATGGGCGGAGTGCCACTAGACCAAGGTAAAGGTAGCTCGATCTGGGCGGAATGCCACTAGACCAAGGTAGAAGGAGCTCAGCCAGGGCGGAGTGCCACTAGACTAAGGGTAGGCATTGAGCCCGGTCAGGGCGGAATCCCGCTGGACCAAGGGTAGGTAGAACTTAGCTAGGGCGAAGTGCCACTAGCCAAAGGTGGATGGAACTTAGCTAGGACGGAGTGTCACTAGACTAAGGTAAATAGAACTTAGCTAGGGCGGGGTGCCACTAGACTAAGGCAGATAGAGCTCGGTCAGGGCGGGATGCCACTAGACCAAGATGGGTAGAGCTCGGTCAGGGCGGAATGCCACTAGACCAAGGTAGGTAAAACTTAGCTAGGGCAGGGTGCCACTAGACTAAGGCATATAGCGCTCGGTCAGGGCAGAATGCCACTAGACCAAGGTGGGGGTAGCTCGATCTGGGCGGAGTGCCACTAGACCAAGGTAAAGGTAGCTCGATCTGGGCGGAATGCCACTAGACCAAGGTAGGTGGAGCTCAGCCAGGGTGGAGTGCCACTAGACTAAGGGTAGGTATAGAGCCCGGTCAGGGCGGAATGCCGCTGGACCAAGGGTAGGTAGGACTTAGCTAGGGCGAAGTGCCACTAGCCAATGGCGGATGGAACTTAGCTAGGACGGAGTGTCACTAGACTAAGGTAAATAGAACTTAGCTAGGGCGGGGTGCCACTAGACTAAGGCAGATAGAGCTCGGTCAGGGCGGGATGCCACTAGACCAAGATGGGTAGAGCTCGGTCAGGGCGGAATGCCACTAGACCAAGGTAGGTAAAACTTAGCTAGGGTAGGGTGCCACTAGACTAAGGCATATAGAGCTCGGTTAGGGCGGCATGCCACTAGACCAAGATAGGTAGAGCTCAGCCAGGGCAGAATGCCACTAGACCAAGGTAGGTAAAACTTAGCTAGGGCAGGGTGCCACTAGACTAAGGCATATAGAGCTCGATTAGGGCGGCATGCCACTAGACCAAGATAGGTAGAGCTCGGCCAGGGCGGAATGCCACTAGACCAAGGTAGGTAAAACTTAGCTAGGGCAGGGTGCCACTAGACTAAGGCATATAGAGCTCGGTTAGGGCGGAATGCCACTAGACCAAGATGGGTAGAGCTCGGTCAGGGCAGAATGCCACTAGACCAAGGTAGGTAAAACTTAGTTAGGGCAGGGTGCCACTAGACTAAGGCATATAGAGCTCGGTTAGGGCGGAATGCCACTAGACCAAGATGGGTAGAGCTCGGTCAGGGCGGAATGCCACTAGACCAAGGTAGGTAAAACTTAGCTAGGGCAGGGTGCCACTAGACTAAGGCATATAGAGCTTGGTCAGGGCGGAATGCCACTGGAGTGGGTAGAGCTCGGCCGGGGCGGAATGCCACAAGCCAAGGGAGAGGTTTTATGGGCCCAGTGGGACAAGTTTGGTATCTCTTAGCGTGTTTGTGTAGCTGTTTACGGTGGAATGTCGAAGGATGGCAAGGATGTATTAGTTATGAATGTGGGTTCCACACTAGGGCTAGAGAGTCAATCCCGGTGGGACTAAATGGGAAGCATTTTGCACGATAAGGAGGAATCCCGTTCTAACATTGAATGAAATGCAGCAGATGGGTCCTCTAAGCGAGGAGCTCGAAATCTTTAGCAGTCGAGCTTGTCAAACAGTTAGCATCTGCAGCGGGTTGCCCAGTTCACGGTGGGATGTTGGTGTGCCCTGAATAATCCTGTTCTCTCTTCTTTTAACTTTGGATGCCCAAATGCTGGGGTGGATAGTCGGAGAGTTCATTCTCCTTTTAATGCCCCCAAGCTGGGGTGGATAGCTGAAGACGAGTTGTTCAAAGCACGTCTTTCCATTGGGTAGCTTGTTCGCTTCACGAGCAGTTGTGTAGACAGACAATAGCAGGGAAATCTGACTGTTGGACTTCACCTCTTCTCTTCTGTTGGTAGCCCCCGAGCGGGAAATAGAGTCTTGCTGTGCCCAGCAGCACCTTAGAGCTTGATTGCGGCTGAGCATATTTTAATTCTTGCCCCCCTTGCTCGGAGAGAGTTGAGCCTCCATTATTGTGTGCTGGAGCATGTAGAGCAGCGGCTACGTTGTGCCGGGTCATTTCATTTTGAAGGAGATTCTTCCTTGCATCATTATCATTTTGTAGTTGGCCCTGATATGAGTGGACTCCGTTCTTGAGCTGATGGCTTGAATAAAGAGGGCAGCACATCGAGCGGTAAGGCAGCATCTTTTCTTTTATTCTTGGGTTTATTTCTGTTTTGGTCTTCGGCAGTTGTCCCGGAGACGGTGCAACAATTGCATTTGTTCGGCCTCTCGCCACAACGGAGGGACCTTGGGATGCATCTTAGAAGGTGTACCGTCCCGATTGATGTACGGAAACTGTGTTAGCCGTCATCTTGAAAATGGGCATCAGGTGAGGGCGAGGTGGATCCACCCTATATTCACCAATCTGCAATTCACCACTTTGGATCAGATCCTCCATGATGTCTTTGAACATATAGCAGTCCTCGATGAGATGTCCCCTCTTCCGATGGTAGGGGCAAAATCGAGGGTCATCTTTTTTTTCGATGTCATTTGGTCTCTTGAGTTCCGGGAGGACGACCTTGTTGTACTCAAGGGCCCACTCAAACAGACGCTGGGTCTTATCTTGTGGAAAGGAGTATGGTCTTTTCATTCTTGTCCTTAGTGAAGGGGGTTTTTGTTCAGCAACCTTGGTAGAGGAGGAGCCAGTTGCCTCCTGTGCTTTCCTCCACTGACGCTCGAAGGTTACAAAGTCAGCTGCTTCTATTTCTTCTGGTGCTGGCTGTTCTTTTATTAGCTTGTGCTCTTGAATTGGAGGTGTAAAAGATGGGTAGTATTTGGCCAGAAAGGCTTTAATTTCAATTGACACATCTTCTAATTGGTCGAAGGATTTGACTTCGAGGCCAATTACCCTTTGCAGGATCTCTTTCCTCAGATTGCGCTTGCATAGCTGGACAGCATCCTTGTAGCTTGGCGGATGTTTGCACCTCGCACTGAGATTCTTCCAGCGTTGAATGTATTTCGAAGTAGACTCATCATCTTTTTGTTGGATCATATATAACTCTGCCTCGGTGACTTCTTCCTCAGCAGATTTTATCTCAGTTGCTTGTTCTATTACTGGCTTGTTTGTTATGGCTGTCGCCGTTGGATTTCGGCGTAAGCCAGCTGATTGTAGAGGCTGCATTGCATGAGACGTGGAAGCTGCCCCCTGACGTGCCTGGAGAGCTGAGGGGTACGTGGGGGCCGCGTGGTATAGCTGCCGCGGGAGGGTGTTCCCGTCGTGGCCTTGTGTTGACTGTGGCATAGCTGGTTGCAGTGAGGCTTCAAATGATTTAGCACCACCCTGTAGGGCTTCGGATGAGGGTCCTGCCTGCCCGAGCGTGACTGGGAGTAAGCCCATCTCGGTCAATCTTTTTCTTAGTGTCTCCACTTCTTGTATTTTCTGATAGAGCTCCATCATCAGAGCGGAGTTTGCTTGGTAGGAGCTCGGAGTGCCGTTTCCCGTGCTGATTTCAGGTGGGACTAGCAGCATTTCATTGTCGGCATGGGACACGTATGGTCCTGTATGAGTGGATGTTCTTGCCCCCATGCTCTCATGTTGAGGAGGGGTATAATAGCATGCTTCTTCAGTAGGTGGTGGAGGATGCCCCCACCCTTCCTGGGGTTGATGGTGAGAAATAAATGTTGCTGCTTGACCTGCCCTTGCTGGTATATAGCATATTTCTTCGTCATCTTCTTCAGCAGCTCGGCTTGTACTGGGCCAGGCCGATAGGGTATTACAGGAGAGGAGAACGCCGCTCTCTCTATCTCTTGGCTTATTCTTCTCTTGCCTTTTTGTAGTTGGCACCTGGTGTGTGATGCGAACTCTGGTCGTCTCTTGAGACAATAGCTGGCACAGAGACACTGTATTGATTGCTCTTTCCATGGCAGGTAGCTCATGCGGGCGAGGAGGATCAACCTTATAGTCGCCCAGTTGTAGCTCCCCTCTTCTGATTGGCTTTTCAATAGCGTCTTTAAAGACGTAACAATCTCCAATATGGTGCCCAACCATCTGGTGATATGGGCAGAAGCGAGGATGATCCTTCTTTCTAGCATCTTCCGGTCTCTTTGGCTCTGGTAGAGTAACCTTGTTATTTGCAACAGCCCATTCGAAGAAGATCCGAGTCCTCTCCTTGGGGAAAGAGTAGAGCTTCTTCATCTTGGCCCGCAATGACGGGACTTCTTGCTGCTCAGCTAGCTTAGCGGTTGGAGGGTTAGCCACTCCTTCTTCTTTTTCTTCTTGTTGGTTTAATGCTTTGAAGTTAATTGTGTGAGCTTCCTTGGGCGATGGCCACTTGTCAATAGACTTGCCCTTTTGGCTTGTAGCAGTTGGAGTAGTGGGAGAGCTGGAGATGAAGGCTTTAATCTCTGCGACCACACTATTTAGCCGATCGAAAGACCGTATTTCAATTCCGATCATCCTGCTAAGCCATTTCCCGGCTCAGATTCTGCTTGCATATTTGCGCCGCGTCTTCTGGATGTGGCAGCCGCTTGCATCTCATACTGAGATTCCGCCATCTTTTGATGTACTCCAGGGCTGACTCATCATGTCTTTGCCTGGATGCATACAGCTCGGCCAGTGTGACCTCTCCTTCAGCAACATGGAACCGCTCCCGGAACTTCCGTTGCATAGCAGCCCAGTCGCTTATAGAGCCGGTCGGTAGATTGGAATACCATTCAAAAGCTAGGCCTGTCAGTGAGGACCCGAAGAATTTTAGCATGTAGGCTTCATCTGTTGCCAGATCGCCCATTACTGTCATATAGTAAGCAATATGCTCTTTAGGAGAGCCATGCCCGTTGAACCTTTCAAACTTGGGTTGCCCGTTGATGCCAGGCGGGAGCCTCTTTGCGGCATACTGTGGCGGATATGGCACCTTGTAAACATCAAAAGTGTAGATATCACCATCTGTCCTCTCGGCTAGCTTCATTTCAATTAGTTGTTCCACCATTGATCTATTTACCACGGTTGGGTCCACCGGCACCGAGTGGTAATATGCAGAATGCTTTATAGAGGGAGTGAGTAGAGCTTCGACATAAGGTGTCGACGGCTCCGTTGGTGGCAGCTGCTGCACTTGTGGAAGAGCTAGTTGCACCAAGGGTGACTGTAGGGAATGTGGCTACAGAGTGGCCTTGCCATAGCCTGTTGCTTGAGAAGTAGTTTGGGGTGTAGCATTGACCGGGTTAGGAACTTCCCGGGTTGATTCAGTATGCATGTCCTGTTGCCAGGGAAAAGGGGCTTGTTCATTTCTTTCATTCAGTTGCCTCTTCAAGGCTTCGATCTCTTGCTGGTAATTTTGTAACATCATTAAGATGGTTGGGTCTTGCACTGCCATAGCGGGAAGTACCCTTGAATGCTTCGCCCGAAACATCTTCAAACGAGGCTAGCAGAGTAATCTCTTTTTCTTCGGAAGTCACCATATTGACAATTGAAGTAGTGATAATTTGCTTCTCTTTGGCTGCTTCGAGCATTTCTCCTGCAGCTTTGCCTCTTCTTGTCATTAGCCCGGGCCTTTCAGCCAACTTGGCCAACTCTTCCGACTCTTCGGGTAGGGCCCCATATCTGCTAGCCACCCCTGCCATGTTGCAAGTGAAGACTTGGGTTCTTTTTCTTTGCCCCCAGACTGTCTTCTTGGCTTGACTAGGGAAGGTTGACTTTTCAAACATTGATATCCTTTTATTCTCTTCATGCTGTGGAGAAGCTTCAGAGCGCCTGGCTTGCAAGCCATCTTCATATTCATTGATGTGCATGAATGACACCGTTCTTCTTCTTTCTTTGCCTTCTTCTTTTCTTTCGGTGCTAATGGCGCGGAGTAGCCTTTGCCGACTTAGGAAAGAACTTTCTAAGCCATAGAAGTAATCCCTGACCACATTGGTCATTTCTTCTTGATTGTGCCCTGGAGAGAGGGCAGGAATTAACAGTTGGTCTTGCATCGACGGCATGTAGGAGTGCCGCGATAGTCTAGTAGCTCCGTTCGATCTTGTCGAACATCGGAGAACATTGGTCTGCCTGGCACAGACCCTATGAGCGGGCAGAGAGGCTACTGGCATGACCTCTTCTTCATTTGGTGTAGCTTTATTGCCCCCACACCTGGGGTCCTTGACAGTTAATGTTGAATCTTGCGGGGCCGAAACTGGGCCCCGGGTCCTCTTGAGAACCCAAATTTGCTTGAATTTTGGTAGCTTGGGAGCTAGCTTCCCCCGGACATCCATGTCTAGATTGGCCTTTTGGCTTGCTAATGCCTGGAAGGCGTTGTGAACGGGAACTGTCGGGATGATATGATCCGGCAAAGCTTCAGCACGGCGGCCGTTCAGATAAACACGAATGCCACCAATTAGAACAGATTTCCCAGAGGTCGAGAGTCGGCTTCGGGAAACAGCAACAACTCTTCTTCCTTGATTCTTCTTCTTCCTCCCCCCGGACGCCTTGTCACTGGCGGGGACAGCATGGTAGTCCACGTGGTGGATAAAATAGGAGATAGTATGGCGAGACGGAGTGGTTCTCCATGGATAGCTCGCCTTTGCGGGGACTACGGCCTTGGCCGTAACAGTCTTGTCAGCTTCCTCTTCTTCGGTCCTCAACAAGCTGATGAAGGCAACTCCGAGAAAATTATGGAACCCCACCACCGGTGGCAGAGTCCCAAAAGTAGTGGGTACCGCCAGGTACCCATGCTCTGCGTGGGTAGCAACCACTTGAGGGCCGAATGCAAGCGCGGTAAATCCGCCAGCCATTGAGATCACTGCAAATCAAAATGAGCAAATGATCAGTATTTGGGGAAGGCCTCCAAGCCTTCTACTTTGGCGAAGAGATGAAGGGAGACAGTCCCACCGGGCGTGCCAGCTTGTAGACGCGGATTTTTTTCCGTCTGTTGTTTATTTGTTGGTTTATTAGGCGTGCCAATCATCGGAATGACAATTTTATTGTGCGCTCGATCTGACTCAGTCAGTCGATTGTGAAGTCCAAGTCGAGACCGGAAGTCCGTCATACCATAAAGGCTATGACGTTAATTACGTCCTTCCAAAGAAGGACAACCCTTGATTAATCGCCAAAGTAGAAGGATCCCAGGGGCAAAACCAATGTGATAGGTATGCTCATTCATTTGCAGGATAGAAGATGCATGCGATTATAGAAAATGAGATATGACATATTAATATACGGAATAACTCCAGCAGCATATCCCCTTATCTTAGACTATGCCAAGAGGGGAGTATAGGACATCCATCCATGGAGTGCCGAGATGGAAGCCAAATGAAAGATGGGCGTAGCCCGAGATCCAAGAGGATCATAATCCAACGGGACATTGTCCATTATCATGGTATTTATTGATATCCCCTTTAGAAACCATTGGAGGACATGCAGTGGCAAAACTCCAAGAGTTAGCGGGGTTAGAAGAAAACATCACGGTCAAACGGTATAATGTGGGGGCAAAACCCCATTAATTTAGCTCCCTTAGACTTGGATGAAGAACCATGATTCCCCATGATATGATGAAGGTTGGCATGAAGGCTAATGAGGTTAGGACATTGGGTTTGGACTGAGTTTAGGGCTCATTAAGGCTGCTGGGGAGTTGAGTGTTCGAACAATGGTTGGCACTAAGATGAACCGGCACGGATGAGAATCGGCGCGAAGGTAAACCGGCACGGGTAGGCTTCCGGCACGGTGGCAAACCGGCGCGGGTAGGATTCCGGCACGAAAGCAAATCGGCACGACTAGGTTCTGGCACGAAGGGATCCCGGCGCGACGTGAGGCCAAAGGGTAGACGGCGTGGCATGGTTCCCGGCATACCCTTCACCCGGCACGGGTTTGGCGCCGGGAGGAGGTGGCGCCGAGAGGAGATGGCGCCGGGGGGAGACGGCGCCGGTGGCCATTTTGTTGGTTTTCTTCAAATGTTATAGGGGATTTTATTGAGGGGGTCTCTTGTGTTTAATCAGGGCTTCATGGGCTCTGGTGATGATGTTTAAGTGAGCTGAAAAGAGGAGAGATCCATCCATAGAAGGTCTAGGGAGACCATGTAACAATCGGTGGAAAATCTCATAATGACTATGTTCCCCTTTTCAGCGGGCAAAGAGCCATGAGATAGTCTGTCTCAGGCCTCTGCCACACAATAAGATGGGTTAATTCATCAAAGCTTAACGAAAAATATTACACAATATGACAAAGCAAGGATCGTGAATGAATTTCGGCAGCATCTCCCCTTTTTTTGGACTATGCCAAAAGGGGAGTATAGGACATCCATCCACGGAGTGCCGGGATGGAAGCCAAAATAAAGATGGGCGTAGCCCAAGATCCAAGAGGATCAGAATTTAGCGGGACAGTGTCCACTCATCGTGGTGCCTTATTAATATTCCCCTAAAGGGACCAGCGGAGAACATGCATTGGCAGAACTCCGTGGCCCGACGGGGTGAAAGAAGGAAATCGGAAACCCGAAACCCGAATTAAAATAAATGTATGGGTAAAACCCCGTTAGTGTAGCTCCTCCACTTTCCATGATGCTGGATATAGGAATGGATCCATAGAAAGTAAAATGCATGCATTTATTCTTATAGATATGTGTATAAATACACATCCATATACGCTTGACCAACTGGAAATCAACGGCTGATGGTGATTAGTGGGTCATTTTAAAATTAGTTAGTGCATACATGATTCATACTCAAGCATGGTGAGCCATAGGAGCATTTACGTGAGGACCCCCATGTACGAAGAAAGGAATTATTTATGTATGCATAAGCCAAATATACATCCCTTCATATATATATATATATATGATGGGTTGGTCTTCACTACACCATGCACTAACGTAGTATGGTCACAATTAGTTGGTGAAAGTTTTATTCAAGAAATCAATACCAACACACAAGGGTGAATGGAATTAGTACATAGCCAATCGCTATTTACGTATATGCATCCTGTGAATGGAGAGTATGCATTGATGGGCAAACGTGAGTAGCAGGCGCCATGCACAGAGGGAGTCCCACTTATTCAAATGGGTTTTCGTGAAATCAGTGCACCATGTGGGCCATAGCCATGCCCCAAAACCATCCCGGACATGAAAACGGCGTGTAAAGAAATAAAGCTGGCAGTCGGATAACACCCCTGGCGGCCTGCATGTGGTCACATGTATACTCGGCGGCAGTGGACTTCTCATGCACTCGGCGCAGTAATAAAAAAAATGGAGGGCCTCGGCGCAGCGTACACCATGTCCCTCTCGGCGGCGGGGTGCCAAGAAAGCTTCTCGGCGCCCGATGGCGCTGATTTGAGGGGGACGCCGTGTGAGAAATCAACACCGACCGAGTGCTCACGAGTGAACAGATATTAAATGCATGAGAGAGAAATAACAGAAATAAATCCACGATAAAGGGGTGGTTTAATTGCTCGAGAAAAGAAACTGTGAGCATCAAAGTGCTCCGTGGAGCATGGAGATCAATATAGATGCACTTGAGAAATAGAACCATCTCGGCGGACAGAACGCAACAAGCTACAGCCGAAATAGAGTATCGTAAAACTATTTGTTCAAGCATCTTATTGTGCCTCATCCACTTGGAGAAGAAGCAGAGAGCATGCCACACACTTGACAGTCTCTGGCCTCCATTTGAGACATCTACCGGGGACGGCATCAGAAAATATGGTTAAAATCAACTAGCACTTGTGATATGAGATCATGAGACATGAGCATAGAGGTGACGAAGAAAAAGAGATGCATCCACATGGAAATAGAGGGAAGACCCGTGGAAATCGATAGTCAGAACCAATTTCATTTGATCCATTCATCATCAGCCTCATACATGGGATCGGAAAGACAGCTTTAGAAGAAGAATTACATAAAAAAGAAGGAAACGGGGGAGAGGGAAGAATGTAGCCCCGAAGGGCATTACATGGTGGGAGACCCACCTTCACAGCAGAGGGAAACCCTCTCTTCCTTTACTGCTCTTCCGACGCGCTGGTGGCTTTCTCTTTTATTCTCTCTCCTTTCTTTCCTGGCTTCTTCCGATGCTTTCCCCGCCTCTATTATTTCTTCTCCGGTTGATCCCCATTTTTCTCTTTTCTTCATACACGCCGAAGGCGTGGTTATATAGAGGGCTGGCCCTCTTCTCTCGGCACGGGTCCTTCCCGGGGTGGTGGACAGTCGGCGCGCTCGACATCAGAACTCTCGGCGCGCTCCTTCTTCAATATGGGCTTCGACGTCCCTTTAAGCTTTGATATGGTCTGGGTGCTTTTGTGGGCTTAATGGGCCCTTGTAGCCTCTCCGCCTCTTCCTTTATCCCTAGAAAATAAGGAATATAAGATGATTTAGTAGGAAAAATATGCTGACATTATATATATATATATGTATATGTTGTTATTATTTTATCATTTTTCATGTGTCAACAGGAATGAATCCCCAAACGGAGACGATGCTCCAAACACACACGCAGGACGACACCTGCACATACACACGGGGACGCGCCCCAAACTACACACGGAGACAAGCTCCAACACACACACACACGGAGATGAACTCCAACACGATCTGACAACCGGATCACTACCACACACACATACCCACGCTGCAACAAACGCAACACAATCACACATACGACCGAACGTAGGCGATTAACCACGACCGTATACACAAACGGTCACACGCACAAAATGTATTTTCAGGTTTGAAAGTAAACACAAGTAACAATATAAGCTTAGATCAAAATAGAACTCATGGCAACCATCTCAAAATAGCAACTAAAAGATGTAGAGATTGTTCCCCCTTTGATTTCTAAGACGAATAGAAGTGGTAGCTTGGAGCTCCAGTCGGATGGTGATGATTTCAATGTCTTCTTGATCCTCTCCTTGATCTGCTGCACTTTTCCTTCTTCTGCAATCTTCAAAACCTCTTGGATGAAGATCAAAACCCCTTGACTTGAGCTCTTCTTTCCTTTCTTCTCTCTCTTCACCTACAAGATAGAAAACAATGAATACATTAGAGTTCCACTTGCTAAATTCGTAGCTTACACATATGCCTATATAGAAGACATGAAAAGACCATGATCACCCTTCTAGAACCATCCAAAAAGACCCCCAATAAGTCTATTATGAACCCAAGGGTAAAATGGGGGTTTATGACTTCACAAATATATTTTTATAACCCCTTGAATGGTCCAAGGACAAGTCCAAGACTAGATCCACGTTTTGTGGATGATTGGGTGTCATTAGGATTAAACAAATGGGGTGAAAGCCCTCTCCACGCGCTTGAAAAATAAAGTCAACAAAAGTGGCTTCAGGTCTGGCGGTCGACCGGAACCTTCTGGCGGACGACCGTTACTGATAGACCTGTTGAAATATCAGTTCTGGGATTTTCGGTCGACCGCTACTGGGCTGGCGGTCGACCGCTACTGAGAGAACTGCTGCCCGTTGGTTTCTGGGATTTTCGGTCGACCGCTAGCTCCTGGTGGTCGACCGCTAGCTACAGTATTTTTAGGTCAACCTAAACTGTCCTTTAGGTCGACCTAAACCTGTAGAAAAAATACAGAAAAAATAAAAACATTAGTAAACATGTAGGAAAACATGCCCAATGATCCCAAGTGATGAATGCATGAAGTACATACATGAAATCAATAACAAGGAGGATGAAAATACTTGGAAAACTCAATCAACCATAGCATAATATTAAGATCATATGGCTATCCAATTTATGCAATAAGATAGCATCATTGAACCAAATTTCATATATCATGAGGATGCCATTCAACAAGGTGATTGGGTCTCATTTGCCAAGTGTATATGTAATGTGAGAACACATATCAACCATATATCCTATCAAGATCAAAAAACTCCAAATGGAAACCTACCATTTTCTCCAAAAAATGTACACATGCAAGGTGCCAAGTTCTCACCATGAATCTTGATACCTTTGTATATGAGATTGGCATTCCATTTTAAACCTGCATAAGAGAGTAAATGAAGTTAAGACAATGCAAGTTCAATCACTTCGATGCCATCTACCACTTTCAACCAAGATTCTCATAAAGCCTTCATTTTGTGAATCCAAATGATCTATATATACATCCCATTGACATCAAACATTCAACCAAAGATTATATACAAACCAAGGATCAAGACAATGTAATCGTTGCCATTTTCCATCCGAACCATATAAGTTTAGTTATCATCACGTAATCACATATTAAGTTTAGTTATCATCAAAACCATAACTGTCATGACCAATAATCACAACAATCATCAAAACCATAACTCAACAAAGTACTTTTCGACCGCTCTCCCCAGGACCAGACCGGGCCCTTATGATGCGTTGGCATTGATTTGTTGGATCCAAGATCTCAAGTTTTGTCTAGACATTTAATCAAGTTTAATGGCCAATTAATCAGAGGAATTTCTGTCAAAAGTACGAGATTTAAGGACTAACATGTCCTAGGATTCATTAACTTAAAAACTCGGTATACGGTCACTTCTGGGCCGTTTGACAGGACATACGGCTACTACTGGCCGCATTACAAGAACTGGATCAAATCTCAGTCCACGAGGTCAAGAATGAACGGTTGACAGTGTGCCGTTCAGGTAAATAAGCAATACGTGACCTTAAGACACAATTACGATACTTATACGGACCACACTAGACCGTTCATGGAGACAAGCGGTCAACTATGGGCTACTCATGTGCTGATTAGCCCAAGTCGATCCGTGACTTATAACTCAGCGATTTGGTCACGAATTTTCAGGTTGCAGCCGGGTCATACGGGTCTCAAAATGGCGGATTCTAACTCGTCGGATAGAGTGTCCGGGTAGAATCATACAAGGGACATCAATTTAGGCTTGATGGCCGTAATGCCATATAGATTGTTAGTGTGCTATTAGTCTATTCTACCGGGGTATAAGGGCTTTTAATTGATTTCCTAACAGCTATTTCAAAATACCTTGATTCATGAATTATTATAAATCTCAACTTCAAGAGATAAGTTAATTACAAGATGGTAACTCAAGATACTAGAACAAGCCAATATTGACAATAGACAGTAATACAAGATAGCAATTTACTTCCAAAATTATCATTTTATTATATGGGTTTCTAATTAACCATTTGTGTGCGTTGAAGTGGAGATAGTAATCGGAATGGTTTATACACTTTGATTGAGTGCAATGACCATTGTTCTTCAATTTTGGATTGAGGAACACCGGGCTTAATTTGAGATCATAGGGTTACATGTATGGGTCATTGGTTCCTCAAAATATGGTTTTCAATCAGACTAGGCTTGAATGGGATGATCCCCTCACGGTCCGGATCGATCCTCGGGCTGAAAACATGTCTACTGGGTCTGTCAGCCTTTGGGTCGACCCCTGGAGAACCAGGGGTCTGCCTGTGTGTGGGTCGACCCATTGGGTCGACCCCTGCACAAACAGACTCTGTCTGTTGTTTGGGTCGACCCTTGCGTTCGCAGACGCGAACGTGACTTCCGGAAATCAAAAAATCTCACCCAATTGGGGTCTAATTGGACTGAGATCTTAACCCCTTGCCCCTAGGTTATTGATGGACATATTAGGGTCATATTACAAGGGTTTGGAACACTAAATTCACCGAAAAACCAATCGTGAAACAATTTATCTTGAAATCATAACCTATCTAGGAAGAACACTTAAAAACCTAGTCTTAGCATGCTTCTAACACGAAATTCTCTAAGCATGGTCTATAAAAATTGGGGCTTTCTACGTCAAATGATAGATAACATGTTGATGATTACAACCATATACATTAATTAGAGTTGGGTCTGTTATCATCTACCTGAATCAAAGAGAGATTTAGAAGTTAGAACGAAGAATGTCCGTTTGACAGCCCTTCACTATTTTCACGAGATCTCCCTCCACACCTAATAGAATTTGGGGCTTTTATTACCAATGGAAAGCTAACTAAGAGAGGAACAAAATGGTATATTTACTTGCATGTTTTGGCCAAGATTACCTACCTCAATCGAAGGAAGGAAGAGGGCCTAAGAAAAATCCGCGAACTCGGATACTCCTCCACTATACGCGAGAGATCTCACTAGATCGGAATCCTCTGCGACCACCACTACTCCCAAATGAAAATAGACACATAGGATTTTATTTTAATAGCTTATACATGTTCTGGATCCTTCCACGAAAGGAGAAATCATCCCTTGAAGTGGAGTGTTCGAACCGCCGTCGCAAGTGTTGACCTAGCCCATGCGCGACCAAATGCTTCCCATAAGTTAAAAATTTCGTGACATTGTGAGAGGGGAAATGATCCTCTCTTTAATACCTTTCATTTTCTCCTAGTTTGGGTTCATTTGGTTAAGGAATGAGCTCGGATTGAGGATTTTAATGTGGGGTTAACATTGAGCACGAATTTGGTTAGGTAAGTATTTAAATTTGACTTAACCCACTAATTCGACCTTGTTAACGATTTTATTAGGCTTAATCATAGAAGATAAAATTGTTAATCGATTCCTCCTTTACCTAATTACTATTTTTCTGGATTTTTATAAGGTGGACAAAATTTTCACTTCTACTATTCATTAAGGAATTAAATATTAATTTCGAGATTCATTCTTAAATTCACCCCATTTCATTTCTATTTCATTCCAACCCTATTTCATGTACGTTTCATTTCCTTAAAATTTCATTTCATTTCCCTTCCATTTAGGTTTACATTTTATTTCAATTTCATTTTAATTCCATTTAAACTTAAGTATTTATTTCAACTTCATTTCATTTATTAAATCAATTCTAACCCCAAATTAATTCTTAAACATTTTAATTTATAGTTAATAATTCAATAATTAATTCAATAAATATTTTGGGGTATTACACACGCCGACGGGCGTGATCCCAGCTAGTCACTTGTTTGTGGTTACTTGTTAGGTGTCCGTGCCTCTGGTAGGCGCTACCACGCTAGACAATTCACCTACGCTGCGGTGTAAGACGTCAGGGGACGCTACCGACTGTGCTCTAGTAGGAGGTACTCCTGTTGAGTCGAGAGTGACAGACTGTCAGTCATTGCGACTTCGACCTTCGAGTTTTTGGTCGGGTTGACCATTGAGTCTCGGTTGTTTCCCCGTGGCACGTATGTCTGTTTTCGTGCCGTGAGACCGGTATTTTGTAGATGGCAGGGCTTCCCTTTCCGAGGTAGTCACTTACTGCTAGTGTAGCGGTTTCTCTGTTTGCAAGGTAGGGTTCGAGTGATCCCTACTGAGTCTTATTCCGAGACTGATTCCCTGCGTATTTTCACCGTGTTTCAGGTGAGGCGCGACTTCAGGGGAGCGCGTCCGAGGCTCAGCGTAGTTCGGGTGCCCAGCGTTGGTGCCAGAGGTCAGAGCCGGGGTATGTCCCATGTAGCTGTACTTTTCTTTCTTGTCTCTATACTAGTTGTTGACTACTAATGTCATTATTTTATTGTTATCTTGTGGACCATGTATTAATTAAAATGTTGTTTATTTCTTGCTTAATTATATAAACTGCTTAAGTTCTGTAATTATTTGTGATACTTGTGTAGTCTCCACACCATCCTTTTAACCCTTCCGAGTCCTCGGACTCGTGGGTGGCGGTGCGAGTGTCGGGTTATCGGGACTTCCCGGTAATCGGATTCTTGGGTCGTTACAACTGGTATCAGAGCAGCGGTTGTAGAGTTATACAAGAATCATAGGTAATTGTAGTGGTCCACTAATCCACAACGATGATGTACAATTGACGCTGGCATCAGGCATCGTGTGATTTCTTAACCTTGTTGTTCCGTGTTTCCTATCTTTTACTTTAGGAGCGAGCATGGCGTCGAGGCGGAGCACTCGCTCTCAGCAGGGGCAGTCGGCTAGAGGTCAGGAGATCCAGCAGGAGGTTCAGTAGGAGCAGGAGGAGTAGAGTAGAGTGCCACCTGCGGCCACCGAGGTAGCGGATGCTGCGAGGGTTCCGGGGGCCGAGGATTTCTTCCGTAGCATGTACCAGCTTATATCGCAGTAGTTCGGCTGAGAAGCTGGTGAGGGCTCGTCGATCAGGGGTGGGCCAGGCCGGATAGTGAGGGATTTCTTGCAGTTCCATCCACCTTACTACGGCGGTAAGCCCGACCCTGATTTGGCTCGAGATTGGCTCAACGAGATAGAGTGGGTGTTCAGTTCCGCGCGATGTAATGTAGAGGACAGGGGGATGTTGGCCTACAACCATCTGCAGGGTACGGCTCTAGCATGGTGGTATTCCGAGTGGAAGACATCCTTTCAGTCGCGTCCCCTTGAGCAGATTGCATGGAGTGACTTCATCAGTGCTTTTGAGCGTGCCTATTATCCAGAGTATATTGCTACGCAGCGGATGCATGAGTTTTTGTAGCTGGTCCAAGGCGACATGTCCGTGTTGCAATATAGGGCCCGATTTGTTGAGCTGGGTCGGTATGCACCTTATATCATGGAGCATGAGAGGGTGAAGACCGCACAGTTCGTACAGGGCTTGAGGCAGGAGTTGAGGCACCATTTGATCGTGAATGCTGCCACCGATTTGGAGACAGCGTCTCGCGTAGCGGCTTCCTTGGAGATGGATATGCAGAGGACTCGAGGACTGATTAGTCAGGGGCAGTCCTTGTCAGGTCGCAGCCAGCAGTCGGCTACCCAACAGTAGGGTTCTTTCAGCATGCGTCGGATGGTTCAGGAGCGCCGGCACTGGCAGCGTTAGCGACATGATCGGTGTCTTTTGGCTCGAAGGTCAAGAAGTTCCTCGGGAAGAGTTTCCGAAGGAAGAAGAAGGTAGGCCGTGAGCAGCAGGTGTCATCGGGCAGTGTACATCAGCCGGTTCCTTTTCAGCATCAGGGATCGGTGGGTGGATCGCGAGGACCGTGTCCACGGTGTAGCGAGTTCCATCCAGGCAGGCAGTGCACAGCGCCGATAGTTTGTTTTTGGTGTGACCAGTCAGGGTATATGGGGTGTGACTGTCCTCAGAGGCAGCAGTAGTAGTTTCCTCAGCAGCAGCATGTTCCCCAGCAGCAGAGGCCACAACAGCAGCAACACCAGCAGGGACAGTATCCGCTGCTACCCAGGTCAACTAGTGCGGGAGGTAAGCAGAGAGCTCGAGGCCATATTACACACATGACCAGGGCAGAGGTAGTGGCATCGTAGCTTGTGGAAGGTACCGTTCAGATTTTGGGTTGTGCGGCTCGGGTTTTATTTGATTCTGGCACGTCTCATTCGTTTATTTCGGAGGATTTCGCACTGAGTATCTAGAAGCCGGTGACCCAGTTGTCCTGTGATTTGACAGTGGAGTTACCTTCGAGTGATTTTATGATCACTCCGTATTGTTTCGATGGGGTTCCGGTGTGGGTTGAAGGGCGGAGTTTACTGGCCAGGCTCTATGCGTTGCCGCTTCAGGACTTTGATGTGATTTTGGGCATGGATTGGCTCGAGACACATCATGCGTTGGTGTATTGCGGCTCGGAGAGGGTTGATTTTCGGCGACTTCGTAGACCTACCTTCTATTTCCAAGGTCTCAGGTCTTCCTCTTCCCGCTTTCTTATTTTTGCGATTCGAGCTCGTCCGATTGTCAGGGTTTTCTCGCTTCTGTGGTCTTGGTAGACCAGCTGTGTCCGGATGTCGAGGACATTCTGGTGGTGTGCGAGTTTCTTGATATTTTTTCGGAGGACTTACTTGGATTACCTCCCCAACGGGAGATCGATTTCGTGATCGAGGTTGTGCCGGGTACGGGACCTTTGGCGAAGGCTCCCTACCGTATGGCCCCCGCTGAGTTGAGGGAGTTGAGGGCACAGTTGCATGAGTTTTTGGCCAAGGGGTACATTCATCCTACCTTTTCCCCTTGGGGTGCGCCAGTGTTGTTCGTGAAGAAGAAGGACGATAGCTTGCGATTGTACATTGACTACCGACAGCTGAATGAGGTGACCATTAAGAACAAGTATCCGTTGTTGCGGATTGATGATTTGTTCGACCAGCTTCAGTCTACTCGAGTGTTTTTGCTGATTGATTTACGGTCTAGTTACTATCAGCTGAGGATTTGCGAGTCTGATGTAGAGAAGATGGCGTTCAGCTCGAGGTATGGGCATTATGAGTTCTTGGTGATGCCGTTTGGGCTCACCAATGCCCCCGCAGCCTTCATGGACTTGATGCAGAGGGTGTTTCATCCGTACTTGGACCAGTTCGTGGTCGTATTTGTGGACGACATCCTTGTCTATTCGCGGTCTGTCGAGGAGCACGCGTACCATTTGGGTGTGGTGCTGCAGACGTTGCGAGATCACCAGTTGTATGTGAAGCTCAGTAAGTGCGAGTTCTGGCTTCGTGAGGTGCACTTTTTAGGGCACGTGATTTCTGGTGATGGTGTTTCCGTGAACCCCGCCAAGGTTGAGAAAGTAATGCAGCGGCCGAGGCCGAGGTCTGTGACGGAGATCCGGAGTTTCTTGGGGCTTGCAGGCTATTATCGCCGGTTTATCCATGATTTTTCTCGCGTTGCGGCCCCGATGACCAGACTTACGCGGAAGGATGTGCCTTTTGTCTGGACTGATGAGTGTGAGGAGAGTTTCAGGGAACTGAAGAGATTGCTCACCTCGGCTCCGGTGTTGATTTTACCATATGGATCGGGAGATTTTGTGGTGTGTACAGATACTTCCGGGGTCGGATTGGGTGCTGTGTTGATGCAGCATGGTAGAGTGGTGGCTTATACATCTTGGTAGCTGAAGCCCCATGAGGAGAACTACCCTACCCATGATCTGGAGTTGGTGGCTGTGATCTTCGCACTGAAGATCTGGAGGCATTATTTGTACGGTGAGAAGTTCGAGGTGTTCACTAACCATCATAGTTTGAGGTATGCGTTCACACAGAGGGACCTTAACCTCAGGCAGAGGCGCTGGATGGAGTATATGAAGGATTATGACTTCACCCTGTCTTATCAGCCGGGCAGGATGAACGTCGTCGCCGATGCTTTGAGCCGGAAAGTCGCGGTCAGTGCCTTGATGTTGAGGAAGTGGAAGCTCTGGGAACAAGTGCCCGAAGTGTCATTCAGGCTCAAGATTCCCCAGGAGCCAGGGTTAGCGATGCTCGCGAGTCTGACTGTCACGCCTGCTATCCGTCGTCAGGTGACAGAGGCTCAGCATGTAGACCCTGAGTTGCCCCGAATTTTGGCTATGGCTAATGTGGAGCTCGGCGAGGATGGTGCTGCAAGGGTTCGTGGTGGGCTGTACGTCCCAGCCGATGAGCAGGTTCGTCGTGCGGTGTTGCCCGAGGCTCATGGGAGCAGATACACCGTACACCCGGGTGCGACGAAGATGTATCGGAACTTGCGGAGACAGTTCTGGTGGCCTGGCATGAAGAGGGATGCGACCGAGTTTGTGGCCAGGTGCCTGACCTGTCAGCATGTGAAGGCGGAGCATCAGCGACCAGGAGGTACTCTTCAGCCCTTGGATGTTCCCGCGTGGAAATGGGACCACGTGACCACAGATTTTGTGGTGGGATTGTCGAGGACTCTGAGTGGGCAGGACAGTATTTGATTGCTGGTGGATAGGCTGACGAAGGTGACTCAGTTGTTGCCGGTCAAAGTCAGCTGGAGTGTGCCTAAGTTGGCTCGTCTTTATGTGGAGCAGATCGTTCCGTTGCATGGGATTCCCATCTCCATTATGTCGGATCGGGATCCGCGCTTCACGTCTGGATTCTGGAGGAGTTTCCAGCAAGCTCTTGGTACAGATTTGACATTTAGCTCAGCGTACCATCCTCAGTCAGATGGTCAGTCAGAGAGGACCATCCAGACTTTGGAGGATATGTTGAGATCCTGCTGCCTGAAGTGGCAGGGGAGTTTGATTCACCACCTACCGTTGGTGGAGTTTGCCTACAACAACAGATATCATTCGAGCATAGGCATGGCTCCTTATGAGGCATTGTATGGGCGTCCGTGTCGGACTCCACTTTACTGGTTCAAGGTTGGTGAGTATGTTTTGACGGGACCAGAGTTGGTGTAGCAGTGTGTGGATGTGGTGCACTTGGTTCGTCAGAACATGTTGGCGGCCCAGAGTCGACAGAAGAGCTATGCTGACCGGAGGAGGCAGCCTCTCGCGTTCGCCATGGGCGATCGTGTGTTCTTGAGAGTTTCTCCGATGAAGGGGGTGATGCATTTTGGACGGCGTGGGAAGTTGAGTCCCCGCTACATTGGTCCTTTTGTGATTGTGGAACGCATCGGTGACGTTGCTTATCGGTTGAGTTACCCCCTGGGTTGGCGTCGGTGCATGACGTGTTCCACATCTCAATGTTGCAGAAGTATATGCCCGATGACTCTCATGCGCTTGAGGATTCTGTTTGGCCCGAGGTGACTCCAGATCTTTCTCTCTCAGAGTTTCCCGTCCGCGTTAAGGATAGGCGAGAGTAGCGCCTGCGGAACAAGGTCATCCCCTTGGTCAAGGTGGTGTGGCAGCGGCACTCTGGTGGTGAGGCTTCTTGGGAGCGTAAGGATGAGATGCATCTACAGTTCCCATACCTGTTTGAGTGAGTCCCCTCTTCTTTCCCCATGAGTTTTGTTCTTAAATTTCGAGGATAAAATTTCTTCAAGGGGGGAGGGCTGTAATATCCCGGAACTTTCGGATCCTTCTTCGTGGGTCCCGGATCTAGTTTCTCCGAGTGTCTGGCTCTGCTGTGTCTGAAATTTCATTTCGGACATCTTTCGTGTTTGGATCGACGCGATCCGGAGTTGTTTCAGAGGCCCAGAAGCGTTCCGAGACTTTTCTGCATGTGTTTTCTGATTTTCGGTGTGTGTTTTGACAATTCCTTCGGAACCTCGTTGCGGGTAAACGCGGTCGTTGACCCGGACGAGAGTGGTACCGTTGCGATCGGTGCTTTACGAGGATCGCGGAAACATACTTTTCAATTTTTTAGTATTTTTGTAAAAAATCAGATTTTCTATTTAAACCCCCATTTTCTTTTCTTTTTCCTCCGTCTTCTTCTTCCTTTCTTCTCCTTCCTCCCTCACGACCGTGGCCGCCCTCTCTATCTCTCTCTCTCTCCCGTTCGAGCGCGACGACCTCCGTTCCGGCTGTAGATGGTGGCGGTGCGACGGTGCGAGGACGTGGGTGATGACGAGGCGATCGTGCGGGCGTGCGACAAGCGTGGGAAGCATGGGAAGGCGAGGTTCTAACGACGTTCTTCATGGGATTGAGCTCAGATCAGCGCGTCTCGTCGCGAACCGAAAGTAGGGTGACGTTCCCTAGCCTCTTGCCTTTCTTCCCCGTGAGTTTTAGCTCCAGACGAGGTCGAGAGGGGTTATTTTCGCGCCAGGAAGGGTCGTCCATGCTATGGGGAGAGTTCGTCCGATCTGCCATTTTAAGCCCCGATTCTGTAGTTTAAGGGCTTGGGAGCATGCTAGGGGGGCTTGAGGGTTCTTCTCTCACCGTTTCCCCCTTCGTGGGGATTATTTTGGGGCCGAAATGGGCGATTCCAACGAGGTTCACCGTTTTCACACTGGTGAGCGATGTGTGGTCGAACTAGGGCCTGCACAACCCTTGTGTGGCCCTGTTCTGGCCGTTCATCAGCTCGACGCGCTGTGGTTGGGGCTCGACGCGCAGTGGGCTTGTGCGGTCTGTCGTGGGACCGCATATCCTAAGGTGCGGCCCCATGACGACCGCCCAACCCTGGGTTTTCAACAGTTGATTATTTCTGTTATACAGTGCACCAGGGTGTGCGGCCAGGAGCTGGCCGCATAACCCTTCGTGCAGCCAGGTGCTGGCCGTACGTCATCTGGTGCCATTGACTCGGTGTGCGGTTAGATCTGGGCCGCACACCCCTTGAATGGCAAAACCGTAGCCATCCTTCTCAAGTGCGGCTAAGGACTAGCCATTCAGGTTTATTACCGTTGGGAGACTATAGACACTAAAAAAATTCTCACCCCATGTTTACATGCAGGGGAATAGAGAAGAGGAGAAAAGAAAAGAGGAGAAGGGAAAATGAGAAGAAGAAAAGGAAACTCCTGAAGTGCCCCACCGGCACACCCGTGCATGCCCTCTCCAGCGGCACACTCCCTCAAGGCCTTCAGCGGCACACCCTTGCCAGCCCGTCAGCGGCACACCATGAGTGGCCTTCAGCGACACACCCTTTTGTGCCCCCAGTGGCACACGCCTTAAAGCCCCTTAGCGGCACACCGCCAGTTGCCTTTCAGCGGCACACCCAGGCCAGCCCTTCGGCGGCACACCATCCTAGTGCCTCCGAGCGGCACACCTGGGGTGGCCTCTCAACGGCACACTCCCAAGGACCTCAGCGGCACACTCATTGTGAAGCCTCCAGCGGCACACCTGCTAAAGCTCCAGCGGCACACTAGCTACAAAGCCTCCAGCGGCACACTTGGCAAGGCCCTTCAGCGGCACGGGTTTTTAGCCCCTTAACGGCACGCTTGTTAGCCCATTTAGCAGCACACTTTTGTAGTCTTCCAGCGGCACAGTCGCCTGCCCACTCAGCGGCACAACGTCCTTTTCCTCACCCGGTGCAGCGCCCTCCAACGGCAGCTCTTCCAGCGGTCACAGCCTCCCACCCTTGGTGCGTAGTGGACTCCCGTCTAACCAGCTGGAAAGCCCAGCTGTCGACGCCCTATTGAAGCACGCAGGTAGCCTCGTTCAGAAGACAAGACTGGGGTCAATCCCCTTAAACTCCCATGGTCAACGGATGTCAACACGACCGGACTTATGAAAAACCCTCTCACGGCGAAGAAAAGGGGGTGGCCCTCTCTCTGGCTGGCAGGCTGGCTCTCCGGAGAGGGCAGAAGAAGGAGAAGAAGAGAAGAAGAAGAAGAAGAGAAGAAGAAGAAGAGGAGAGGCTCCTGCCTCTCACCCCCCCACTAATGCTCCGTCCACCGCCATCTACACAAGGAGAAGAAAGGGAAGATAGAAAAGAGAAGAGAAGAAGAGGGGCGAGTGAGGAGAGGGAGTGAGCGCAAGGAGGGGAAAGGAGCAGGGAGGAGCCTGTGCTCCTTTCCCCTCCCCATTGTATCTTGTTATTTCTTCCTCTACCTTCATTTTTTTTATTCTGTAATGATGTATTGGCTCCTTTGGGGCACTCCTTTTTGTGAGAATAGAAGTAGAAAGCTTACAAGCCCCTTTTTTTGACGTCTCCCTACGGGCACTTCTTCTTGTCAGCATTTCTTACTGTCTTGTTTTCTTCTGGGCTCCCCATCGCCTGCTTCTGAGCACCACAGCCTTCCCTAAGGTGTCCCCCCCGTTGGCCATTTCTCCCTCGTAGGATAGCTCGATGGCTTCCCCCTTTCTCTGCGTCACAAGCCCCCCATCTGGGAATAAGTTTCCCCTCCACCGACACGCCCCTGGGCTTCCCCCGTGACCGGTGCACTCCCTCTGTGCCTTGCCCGGCACACCCCAACTTGCCTGGCCCGGCACACCTTATGCTTGGCTTGGCCGGCACACTTGTTGGCATGTGCTTTGGCTGGCACACCTCCTAGTCCTCCTACCCGGCACATTCGTTAGCCTACCCCTTGGCCGACACACTTCCTAGACTACGCTGCCCGGTGCACCCTCTGTGCTTTAGCCGGTACGCCTCCAATCTGCCTTGGCCGGCACACCCTTGGCCTGTCTTTACCCGACACACCTGGCCCCTCTTCCAGTCAGTGCACCCTTAGCCCGTTTCAGCCTAGTGTTTTCTCGTTCGGTGTTTTCCCCGGGTTTTCCAAAGTTTTCTCAAAGGTGGCTGCCTCATCACACACCTCAAATTATTCGGTCATGCCACTCCTTGTGGGCATGTACCCCTTTAGCTCCCTTACCATCCGGGTCAAGGGGAGATGCTGCCAAATTTTCGTCAGAACTAATGAACCCATTAAAAGACAAAAGGAAACAATAAATAAACACAATAAAACACCAATGAAACGGCTTTGCCAAAATAACAAAGAAATCTCATAGATCCCGAATAATCGGACACTTGCGTCTTTATGACGGTCTACCGAACATAACCATGAACATAATCCACATGAATAAAAGAAAATCGAATAAAAAACCCTACGCTTGCATTTCATGAATAAAAGAAAAAAGAAAACCTCCTTACATGCGCCTCATGAACAGAGGGAACTTTTCCAACCCAGCCTCAGCTACATTGACCTTGTCAAACCTTGCCCTCCACACATCCCCAATGTGCATAGACCTTGGCAGACCCTGCTCTTTCCCCGGCACACTCGCGCCTCCTCGCCCGACACACTCGCGCCTCCTCGCCCGGCACACTCATGCCTCCTCCTCTGGCACACTTCGCGTGCCTCTATCCGGCACAGTCTCACCTCCCTCAGCGGTACACCCTTCCACTGCTTCCAGCGGTACACCCGTCCACTGCTTCCAGCGGTACACCCTCAATCCACCTCTCCCAGCGGTACACTATCAACTTCCCTACCCGACACTCTTCTCCAACGGTACACCCCTTAAAACCCCATCTAAAACACCACAAAAATAAAGTATAATAATAATAATAATAAAATAACAACATAAGAAAAGAATAAATAGAAATAAATGGTGAAGGAGTTCATTGTCCACGGTTAAGAAAATGGTCAACAAGAAAACTGATAATAATAATAAATAAATGATGGTAATAAATAATAATAATAATAATAGTGAATAGAACGATGCGGCTTCCGTCTCCCTCAGACCTCGGATCCGGGAATATTAATGATGCCTTCGTGAATCGGGCTTCACCCTCGGGAGTCATTCCTCCCATCATGGTTAGTGCTCGACCTCATTTTGGGGCCAATATCTCACCAAAGTCCCCCCCGTTCCACCGGGATCTGATCCCGCTCTCGTATCAAAATTGTCATCTCCTGACAGACATCTGCATGGATTTATTTCCGTTTACGTCATACCTTCAATACGGACCTTTATCCGAACATAAAGTGGTCCATGAATGACCGACAAGATCTGAATGGAACGAGAAGGCTCTCGTTATCCCCAGACCCTTTGCATGAGAATATTGATAAGACCTTCGTGAGTCACGCTTAGAGCATGGGTTTGCCCTAATCATGGTCATTGCCTGACCCACATCCTCGGCCTACAGCCAGCTATCTCTATACACGTCTTCGTTTTGGAATCTAGTCCTGGGACTCTTTCCCGCTACCCTTTGGCACCGGAAATATTAACGATGCCCATGCAAGTCTCATTTAGACCACGGGAGGCGCCCCCGGAATGGTCCTGACTCGATCTTGCACCGGGCTGACAAACTTATTGGTTTCCAACCGCTCTAACTGGGATTTAGCGAAACATTTTTCATTCTCCTGAACAATAAATCTGCCGTGCCCCAGCATACATACGCTCCGATTTTGCCCGTAATGATTACGATTCTCTGAAGCCGGACGCTCATCCGAATACTAAACGGTCCCCTGAGCGACTGACACATTACTCTAACCGGGATTTAACCAAATGCCTCTCATCCCTTCGAACAATAAATCTGCCGGGCGCCGGCATACATACATTTCGGTTTTCCCCGTGATGATCACGCTTCCCTGAAGATGGATGCTCGTCCGAATATCAAAATGGTCCCTTGAGTGACCGACATATTTCGAATGCTTACTTCCCTAGACATAGGGCTTTTCGACCGATTCAAGATCGCTCTCGTCTTGTTTCTCTCAATATAATTTCCTGGCCATGAGGCCCTGATTCTCGACGATTAATCAAGGGTGTTCCTCTCTCAGAGGGGATGTAAATGAAGTCGTGACCTTTATGGCACGGCGGGTTTCGGTCCCGACACGAACCACACAATCGTCTGATGAGTCAGATCAAGCGCAGAATAAATCGTCACTTTGTGACTGGCACGCCCACGCACTTAATAAACGAATAAACCAACAAGAGAATAATATGTGATAAAAAAGTGCGTCCACAAGTCTGGCACGTCCGGTGGGACCTAAACCACCCTTCATCTCTTCACCGGGATTCAGGGCCTCATGGCCTCCTAATAAACATTATTTGTTTGCTTTGATGAATTGCAGGTGCTGCCTTCGCCAGCCCTATGGGGAGAAAAGCCGGACTAGGCGAAATTATCTTTGTCGCCTCGAAGATGCTACTCCGAGGCACCTACAGCTTCCAGGAATCATGGAGGCCGCTAAGAAGAAGGGAGGGGAAATCAAACCCCCTTTCCCCAGGAAAAAAAAAAGAAGAAAAGAAGAAAAGAAGAATAGAAAGAAACAAAAAAGGAAGAGAAAGAATTGGCGAGAGAGGGTTGTACGGCCGCATCCGTTGACATCCGTGCTAAATAATGATTACCATTGTGGGATTGATGCGGTGGAGTGAACCACTCATCCCCTCCCTGAGGGGGTGAGCGCTCTTCTGCGTACTCACCTTGGTCTATTATGCACAAGAAGAGAAAAGAGAGAAGAGGAGAAAAGTAAGGACAAAAAAAAAGAAGAAAAGTTGGCAAGCATCGCCGACCAAAAGAACAAGAACAAGGCCGGCATCCCGCCCGACTCTAGGAGGGTCCAAGTCTGTGGTGCAATGCCCCGGTCCGTCCCACCTTCCTGTTGCCTCTATCCAGCACAAGATGGTCCCTCGAGTGACTGTTCACCAACAAGCCGCAACTATAGCTTGATGAATTCCTGCCCGCTATGGGGAGCGCTTTGTATAAGGCCAAGCACGGCCACGACTCTCGAATGAAGCATGCATCTACCCCGCCATGGGGAATAAGAAGAAGAAATATACCCCACCATGGAGGCATAGGATGCAAGAAAAGATACTCCCCGACTCGGGGGGCACGCGAGAAGAATCTACCCCAACCTAGGGGCATAAGAAGGAACATAGTTGCACCCCGCTCTAGGGGCCTATGAGACAAAACTACACCCCAGTTTTGGGGCATTTGAAGAGAAAACATACCTTGCCTTGGGGGCATTGGAAGGAGCAATACACCCCACCCTGAGGGCACTAGAAGCAGAGTACACCCAGGCCCTGGGGCATAAGAGGCAAGGAATCTACCCCGTCATGGGGGCACAAGACGCAAGAAACTACACCCCATGCGGGGGGGCATACGAAGAAAAAGACATACCCCGCACCAGGGGCTTAAGAAGCAGCAGAATCCACCCCGACCTGGGGGCACAACAAGCAACAGAGTTACACTCCGACTCGGGGGGCACATGAAGAAACATACCCCGCCATGCGGGGCGCAAGAAGCAGGAGTACACCTCGCTCTAGGGGAATATGAGACAAAACTACACCCCAGTTTAGGGGCATTTGAAGAGGAAACATACCCTACCTTGGGGGCATTGGAAGCAACAATACACCCCACCCTGGGGGCACTAGAAGTAGAATACACCCAGGGCCTAGGGCATAAGAAGCAAGAAATCTACCCCGCCATGGGGGCATAAGAGGCAAGAAAGGAATACGCCCCGACCTGGGGGGCACTTGAAGAGAATACACCCTGGCTCAGGGGCTTTTGAAGAAGAAACATACCTCGCCACGGGGCATAAGAAGCATAAGACACACCCTGACCTAGGGGCATATGAAGAGAAGTATACCCCGCTCCAGGGGCATAAGAAGCAGCAGAATCCACCCCGACCTAGGGGCACAACAAGCAATAGAGTTACACTCCGACTCGGGGGGCACATGAAGAAACATACCCCGCCATGGGGGGCACAAGAAGCAGGAGTACACCCTAGCTTAGGGGGGGCATATGAAGAAAGGCATACCCCACCTAAGGGGCGTTAAAAAAAAGAGAGCAACATACCCCGCCTGGGGGCATAGGAGACATAAAAGACGTACCCCGCTCTGTGGGCATAAGAAGCAAAGACTCTACCCCGGTTCAGGGGCATTGAAGAAGAGCTACATCCCATTGTGGGGACACGAGAAGCAAAGACTATACCCTGCCTGGGGGCACACAAAGAGAGAAACTCACCCCAGCTTAGGGGGATCTGAAGAAGAAACATACAGCCCGCCATGGGGGGCACCTGAAGCAACATATACCTCGTCCCAAGGGCATCAGAAGCAAAGAATATGCCCCGGCACGGGGGCATAGGAGCCATGAAGAATACGCCCTGCTCGGGGGCACAGAAGCAAAGAAGCAGAATCCACCCAACCTCGGGGGTGCGGAATCTCAAGAAGAAACGCACCCCGCCTGGAGGCATAAAAGCCATAAAAGATACGCCCCCCCTCAGGGGAATAAAAAAAGCAAAAGATACACCCCGTGCCGGGGGCATAAGAAGAGAAAGATACCTCGCTCTGGGGCATAAGAGACAGAAGAATCTACCCCGACCTGGGGACACAACAAGCAGCAGAGTTGCACCCTCGTCCGGGGGCACACAAAGAAAGAAGCACACCCCGACCTAGGGGCATAAAGAGCAAAAGAAACATACCCTGCCATGGGGGCATATGGAGAAGAGAATACACCCCACCTTGGGGACATAAGAAGCAGAAAAACTCACCCCGAGCTGGGGTGAATGTAAAGAAAGAAACTACACCCCGCGATGGGGGCATGAGAAGCAAAGACTATACCCTACTTAGGGGCATTCGAAGAGAAACATACCCCGCTCCAGGGCATAAGGAGTAGAAGTTACACCCCGTCTTGGGACTTAGAAGCCATAAAAGAATACACCCCACCTAGGGGCATGGAAGCCATAAAAAGATACACCCCGCCTGGGGGCATAGGAGCCATGCAGGACACACCCCGCCATGGGGGCATAGAAGCCGTAAAGAGTACACCCCGCTTGGGGGCATAAGAAGCCAGGGCTCTGCCCCGCTATGGGGGCATAAGAAACAAAGATACTCCACGGCTTTAGAGAATTCAAAGAGAAACATACCCCGCTCCGGGGCATAAGAAGCAGAAGTTACACCCAGTCTGGGGGCCTAGAAGCCATGAGAGATACACCCCGCCTGGGGGCACAGAAGAAAAAACTACACCCTGAGCTGGGGGCACATCAAGACAAATACACCCCAGGCCGGGGGCATTAATGAGAAAGAAAGAGCAGAAAAGAAAAGAATAGTCATCAGACAGACGTGATCTTCGAACCCGCCTCTTCACACAAAAGAAGAGAAGAAAAGAAAGAAAAGAACAATCATTAGGCAGACGTGGTATTTCCACTCGCCCCTCCACATAAAAGAAGAAGAGAAGAAAAGAAAGTGATCCTTGAGGCAGACGTGATCTTTCACCCTCTACCTTCAGCCATCCAACGAATAGACCTCTCATAGGGTCGACATCACGGCCTTTCATCCGAACCAGCATTCCGCCAACTGGGCGTTAAACTGACAAAGCATTCCGCCAACGGGGCGTTAAGCCGACCGATGTCAAGCCAACAAGCAACTCCACCTGCGGCCTTTGGCCACCCAACAAAATCAACCTTTCACTTAAGTTCGGATCCTTCCCCGGCCAGAGAATTAAAGAATCAACATTTCACTGTGGTTCGGATCCTCCCCCGGCCAGAGAATCAAAGAATCAACCTTTCACTCTGGTTCGGATCCTTCCCCGGCCAGAGAATCAAAGAATCAACCTTTCACTCTAGTTCGGGTCCTCCCCCGGCCAGAGAATTAAAGAATCAACTCTTCACTTTGGTTCGGATTCTTTCCCGACCAGAGAATTAAAGAATCAACCCTTCACTTTGGTTCGGATCCTTTCCCGGCCAGAGAATTAAAGAATCGACCTTTTCACTTTGGTTCAGATCCTTTCCCGGCCAGAGAATTAAAGAATCGACCCTTCACTTTGGTTCAGATCCATTCCCGACCAGAGAATTAAAGAATCAATCTTTCACTTTGGTTCGGATCCTTTTCCGACCAGAGAATTAAAGAATCAACCCTTTCACTTTGGTTGGGATCCTTTCCCGGCCAGAGAATTAAAGAATCAACCCTTCACTTTGGTTCGGATCCTTTCCCGGTCAGAGAATTAAAGAATAAACCTTCCACTTTGGATCGGATCCTCCCCCGGCTAGAGAACAAAAGAATAGACCATTCACTTTGGTTCGGACCCTTTCCTGGCCAGAGAACAAAAGAATAGACATTTCACTTTGGTTCGGACCCTTTCCCGGCCAGAGAACAAAAAGAGACCCTTCTCTTCGACTCTCACATCCCGCTACCCCACGCCCTTCTACTCGGCCATTTCGGCCAAGGCCCACTATCAGGATTAATCCATCCGTCCCACCACGCTCTCCGATATCTTTTGGCTTTATAGCCGACTTCTAACATCTCTCGACTTGTTAGCCCGCTCCCAATATCTCTTGGCTTCTAGCCTACTTTTCGATATCCCAATTTCGGCTCTTTGCAGCCCGCTTCTCAGCTTCGGCTTTTATAGCCTGCTTCCCGGCTTCGGCTCTTTGCAGCCCGCTTCACCAACCTTTGGCCTTTGTAGCCTGCTTCCCGGCTCTCGTAGCCTGCTTTCCCAATTTTGGCTCTTGCAGCCCGCTCCCCAATACCCTTGGCTCCTGTAGCCTGCTTCCCAATTTGGGCTCTTGTAGCCCGCCTCCCATTGGCCTGCGGAGCCTACTTCTCGGCTCTCGTAGCCCGCTTTTGGATTTCGGCTTCTGTAGCCTGCTTTCCCAATTTTGGCTCTTGTAGCCTTCTTCCCGGCTTCGGTTCCTACAGTCCATGTCGTGATTTTTGGCTCTTGTAGCCTGCTTCCCAGCTTCAGCTCTTACAGCCCGCTTCCCTAATTTCCTTTCGACCCTTCATGGTCTCCTTTTCTAATACTTCTACTACCACTTACAAGATACATATACGTAACGACAGTATGTTCTTACGTAAAAAAAAAAGAAGAAAAGAGAAAAAAAAGAGAACAAAAAATGCTTGGTTACCATGCTTGCATGCTTGCTTATAATATAGAATAATACACTTCCTTAAAATTTCTGGGACCATGTTTCCTTGCTAAATAATGCTGCCCGATTCCGGATACACGTGCATCGTGGCATACACTCGAAGGGAACCCAGCTATGGCGGGTGCACATGTCAAGGGGAAGAGTCATTGCTAGATTACTAAGTCCAACTCACAAAATAAACCCGAGACAACACTCCCACACTTCACGCTTAGTGTGTCCAATGGTTTGCAACCATAGGGATTGCCCGACTTTCTTCTTAGCACTCTACAGAGACTTGAATTTCTACACTCGCGTGAAAGGTAATCGTGAGGAAAAAGTTGCCTACCCCCATTTAAAAAAAAGAGAAAAAAATGACGCAAAAAAAGAGAAATGTGAATTTGAGTAGCCGGAATCCCCATTGAGACACATGAGGAGACTCGCGCGAAATGGTGAAGCGAATTTCAATAAGGAAGAAGCCCAATAGCCGGGAATCTCCATTGAGACACATGAGGAAACTCGCGTCAAACGGTGGAATCCGCGATAGAGCTATAATAAGGAGGAATCCTAGTAGCCGAGAATCCCCATTGAGACGCATGAGGAGACTCGCGCCGAATGGTGAAATCCGCTACCAAAATAAACAGATGGGGGTTGTGCGAAGCTACCGAAATCGATAGCCTGAAAACCATGTGTAGGCGCTAGAGTAACCCTCGAGTGTTACTTAGAAAATCTGCATATCCCTATGTTTAGGGCCTTTTGCCCACACGTCTGCTCCTCCACTCCGTAAAAAGTTGTCTTGGGTGAAATGCGTGAATTTAAGCTATGCATGCAAGACATGCGATATCCTCTTGACGGGTGCACCACCCCTCAGCTATGCCTTCTGGCCCGCACCGTGTCTGCGAATTATGGGCGATGTCCCTATCCCATCCCCTATAGAGGGGGCTACTTTATGTATACTTATGTTATGCCTGCTGACGAATGCTTGCATGCTCGAATAAAGAAATAAATAATAATAAGTGAAAAAAAATAATATAAACTCAATTTTGGCTATCGCAGCCTACCTTCCCAATTTTGGCTCGTGGAGCCCAATCTTGGCCCCCATGGCCTACTTTCCGCCCTCGCGGCTTGTTAATTTCCCAACTTCAGCTCTTGCAGCCTGCTTCCCCAATTTTGGCTCGTGCAGCCTGCTTCCCAACTTTGGCTCTTCGCAGCCCGCTTTTCAACTTCGGCTCTTGTAGCCTGCTTCTCCAATTTTGGCTCTTGTAGCCTGCTTCCCAATCTCGGCTCTTTGCAGCCCGCTTCCCAACTTTGGCTATCGCAGCCTGTTTCCCAACTTCGGCTCTTGCAGCCCGCTTCTCAGCTTCTGCTCTTTACAGCCCGCTTCTCATCCTTGGCTCTCGTAGCCTGCTTTCCTTAATCTCGGCTCTTGCAGCCTTCTTCTCAACCTTGGCTCTTGTAGCCTGTTGCCCTTCGGCTTTGTAGCTAGCTTCCTAATTACGGCTTCTGTAGTCTGCTTCCTCAATTTGGGCTCTCATAGCTTGCTCCCCAATTTTGGCTTTTGCAGTCGGCTTCCCCATTGTGACTCTTGTAGTTTGCTTCCCCTGATTTCGACCTTCACGGCCTACCTTTGCAACACCGATTCTGGCCCTTGCGGTCCACTTGCCCGGGTTCGGATTTCATAGCCAGTACTCCCGGCATATTAAAGAACATCAAACCCTTTCACTCTAGATCAGACCTTCCGTCCGACTGGAGAACTAAAAGATCCTCTCACTTTGGTTCGGGCCTTCCGTCCAACCAGAGAACTAAAAGATTTTTTCTACTCTAGATCGGACCTTCTGGCCGGTTAGAGAACAAAAGACTCTTTCCACCTTAGCTCGGACCTTCTATCCGGCTAGAGAACAAAAAGACTCTCTTCCACTCCACTCTGGAACGGACCTTCCATCCGGTTAGAGAACAAAAAGACCCTTCCACTCTAGATCAGAACTTCTATCCGGCTAGAGAACTAAAATGTGACGACCCGGAGATCCGGATACCGATACCAAGAACCGGGGAAGCCACCCAAGAGGCTGATGAGGTCCCTGAAGGGTTAGTACGTTCGCTGAGGAGGCACACAATGAATTGGAATCACATGCACGCGCATGTTAATTATATGGAAAGTTAAAGATTTGTGCGGAAGCCAATCTCAAAATATCAGAGTGATAGATAGTATATACATTAGTCCAGAGTCACAAACGTACAAGTCCACAAAACCAAGGGAAGTCCTAAAAGTACAACTACACGGGACATACCCCGGTCAAAAGTACTCAAAAAGGACTGTCGAACTAACGCTGGCACTCAACAAGCGATCCCCAAAAATGCGGGAACCACCGGCAACGGGAGGCTACGGTTGCTCACCTGAAAGAAGAAGGAGTGAGTCACAGCCAGACTCAGTAGGGGTCACGCGGAGCCCTACCTCGCACTAACACGCAGGCATGCAAATATAAAGTAATTAGAGCATGCATTTAATGCAGTAAACATGCATTGGCATAAATAACACAAGTGTAGCAAAGCTGTAAAGGATAACTAACAGTCAAAATAGCTAACTATATGCCAATACAATTGTATACATTAGCGCCTGAAGCTAAATCTACCAGTAGAAAGAATCCCAACTACTCCAAGTGACTAGAGACCGTAGAAGGTACCCACTAGAGAACAGAGATCAGAAGCGTCCACTAACGACTTACACTGCATCTCAAGGAACTCGCAAGTCAGGTTGACAACAAGCGAGAGGTGTAACAGTACCGAACCAAGAACTAGTCAGAGTAACACTCGTCAGTGCTAGTCCAGGCCTCTGACCACGTGTGCACACACTGACTCCTGCCTAGAGCCAGGTCTCTAGCTAGTCCCCCCCGTAGGACGCTACGGTAAAGAGCCGGGGGCCCATGGTGACTAGCTTACAAACCGCTCAACGGGTACGCTCTTCCACCTTTGACAGGCGGAGCGACACTGAAAGTCTCAGGGCTAAGTCTAGTGGTTCCATCACAAGGAAAGTGGAAGTATTCTACCGGGATCTAAAAGTGCGCCATTGTTTATAAAATAACTTAAACAGAGTGGTTATGCAACATGAAATGCATTAGAAGATGAACCGACCATCTTTATAAATGCCAGAGGGTGTGACGGTCTAGCTTAGACCGTTACAGAGTGTGACGGTCTAGGGTAGTTGCGTTACGCCACTATAATGCGCCTATCGGGGGCCGTCACGCTCACCCTAGGCAACTTCCCCACACGCAGGAGACAACATTGCGTAACGAACTAGGAGCAGTGCGTTACATTACTGTAACGCACCCCCTAGGTGCGTTAGAGGCACCTGAGGCTATTCTACCGAAACACAGATACGCAGGGTGTGGCAGTCCAGGGTAGGGGAGTTACACTAATGTAACGCACCATCCGAGGCCGTTACACCCACCCGAGGGATAAACTACACACAGGTATCAGGGGAATGTAACATGCCTAGGCTGGTGCATTACAACACCTTAACGGCCCTATCTAGGTCCGTTAGGTGAACCCTCCACCCAGCTACCCAGAAGCTGTGACGCACCCGAGAGGGGCCGTCACACACACGTAACGCACCGGGTCGGGTGCGTTACGCGTGTGACGGTCACTGGGATGACCGTCACACGAGCTGGGTTGCGAGTATGTCCGTATTGAAATTGGAACATCCCCCAATCGACCGAAATCGACGGGGCTCGCGCTAACAACCTGTTCCCTGCTCATGCACATATCCATAGCAACAATTGAACACTAGGAAACATGAAAACAAAGCCCAAGGAGTGATTTTTCATGAATTTGAGCTAAATCACACTAACATGGGGATTTCACCGAAAATGGAGAAAACGGCCGTGCATGGCAGTGCAAATGGTGTCCAAACGATCCTAGTCAGGTAAGGATTCCATCCCCCTACCCTCATACAAGCCGAAAGTGGACGACCGGCCGCATGTAAGGGCAAAACCTTCACACTCCTCCTCGCCCCGTCCCGTCTCCTCGGGCAACGATCCGTGCCGAGGTAGGCGTCAATGCGTTCCACTCGTCGCCACGAGTCCAACGGCGCCCTCCACGCCGCGATCCGTCGTCGTCTCGCCCGCTTGCCCAGGGAGAGAGAGAGAGAGAGAGATCATGAGGAAGAGGGGGAGAGGAAAAGGGGAGAGAGGGAGATCGAGAGGGGTGGAGAGGGGGAGTAAGGTGGCAACGTGGGTGGGGAGAAAAAAAGGGGGTAACACATTTTTTTTTAAGAAAGCCACCTTTTTCAAAAAGACCCCCAACCCTCCAAAATTAGGGAAATGCCCAATCAAATCCATAAACATTATAACTCACTCCGAATAAATACCAGTAATTGGCCTAAAAATCCGGAAAGATGGCCAAAGTTCGCGGAATAAATCCTAAACCCGAACCATCAAAGATCCACCAAGATGCGTGCCATACAGTCCCTCCCTCCTAATAAAAATTTCGACCCTAAAATTTAAGAAGGAGAACACAGAGGAAACTGTAAAGGAATCATACCTCAAGTGAATAAGAAAGGAAAAAGCTGTCTCATCTCATCTTCACGTTCCCAAGTAGCTTCGTTGCCCGAGTGACGTTGCCAGGCGACCTTAACCAGTGGAATCACTTTACTTCTCAATCGTTGCTCACGACGGTCTTCAATTCTGATGGGATACTCTGGTGTAGACAGGTCGGCAGTCACTTCTGGCCAAACAGCATCGGTAACGACCTGAGAATCCGATTACCGGGAAGGCCCGATAACCCGAGACTCGCATCGCCACCCACGAGCCCAAAGACTCGGAAGGGTTAAAGGAATGGTGTGGAGACTACACAAGTATCACAAATAATTGTAAAAATTAAATAGTTAATAAATAAGCAGGAAATAAATTAATATTTTACATGGTCCACAAGATAACAAAATAACAATAGTAGTCCACAACTCGTACAGAGACAAGAAAAGAAAGTACAGCTACACGGGACATACCCCGGCTCTGACCTCTAGCGCTACCTCTGGGCACCCGCACCACGTTGCACCCCAGACGCGCTCCCCTGGGGCGGCGCCTCACCTGAAACACGGTGAAAACACGCAGGGAATGAGTATCGGAACAAGACTCAGTAGGGATCACTCGAACCCCACCTCGTAAAATGGGAAACCACTACGCTAACGGTAGGAGAGTTCCTCGGAAAGGAAATCCCTGTACTCTACAAAACAAAGGTCCCTCGGCACGTAAACCGGCACACGTGCCACGGTGAAACAACCGAAGCTCAACGGTCGACCTGGTAAACCCAAAGGTCAAAGTCACAAGACTGACAGCCTGACACTCCGTACTCGACAGGAGTACCTCCCACTAGAAGCACAGTCGGTAGCGTCCCCTGACGACTTACACCGCACCGCAGGTGAACTGCCTGATGGGGTAGCGCCTACCCAAGGCACGAACACCGAACAAGAACCACAAACAAGTGACTAGCTGGGGTCACGCCCGTCGATGTGGGTCCAACCGCCCCCAACCATGTGTGCACACACATACCGCGCGTCCCTGGTCTAGCCCTCTGACCGGTTTTCCCCTCAGCCGGACTCTGGCTGCAAGACATGGGGCCCGACGGCGATCGATCCACAAACCATCTCTAAGGGTAAGCCCGTACACCACTCTCTGGTGCGACCGGCACACGCGTACTGGTAGGCTACGACTAGTGGAGGGTCACTGAAGGAGTAGACTCTCAAGTTAACGGAAAATAACGTCCGTATCTGACGACGTACGGGGACCACCCCACGTACCGGCCCCGTCGCACGGTGACCACAGTCGGACCAAAAACGGGGTTGCAACCCGCTCGGGGCAACCAGGAGCCTGACGGTCTACAGTAGACGCGTCACAGGCCTCTGACGGTCTAGGTGGGACCGTCACAGGAAGCCTGACGGTCTTGGGCTGGACCGTCACAGGCACCTGACGGTCCGACGCCGGCCGTCACGCTCCCAGCGCAAAAATAAAGTGTAACGCGCCTGCCCTGGCACGTTACAGGCTGTGACGCCCCCACGTAGGCTCGTCACAGGGTGTGACGGTCCACACCAGGAGCATCACATCGCCGGGGGGCCCAAACGCTCAAAAGCACCCTGACGCGCCCACCCTGGGCCGTCACAAGGATGTGACGCGCCAGGCCTGGTGGGTCACATGCCTTGCCCCCAACGGTCAAAACAACGGTCACAAACCAACGGTCGGATGCCTCTGACGGCCCACCCCAGGCGCGTCACGCACCTATAACGGTCTATCGGGGGCCATCACGCTCCCAGCCCTCAGTTGGTTAACAGGGGCTATGACGCACCCGCCCAGGCACGTCACAGGGCTGTGGCGGTCTATCGTGGGACCGTCATAGCCCCTGACCCCCAAAGGCTAACAAAGGGCGTGTGATGCACCCTTCCAGGCGCGTCACACAGTGTGACGGTCCCTGGAAGGACCGTTACACCCACCCGATGGCGAAACGGCGGGAAAAGCCCAAAAACTCCAACCACGCCCCCATGCCTCCACCGGAGAGGGGGAAATCAAAGGGGAAGACCCCTTGGGATCCCTAGCATGATTCTAGGTCATCAAAACGTGAAATCATGCATCAAATCCATAGATCGGGCGAGCTCTCCCCAAATCATGGAAAACCCCAAATTTGCTCAATCACGCCCCTGTCGGCCTCCCCTCGGCCTATAAATTACGGAAATGAATGGCGGGGAGCTAGGGAACGTCACCCTACCTCAATGGAGAGAATGCTCTGCCGGATCATCCACGAACGCAAGAAATCGCTTGGGAAAACCCTCGTCCTTCCCGCTTCTCACGAACACCGCACGCCCCCACGGTCACCTCGCCGCCGCCCACGTCGCCGCGCCGTCGCCCCGCCGCCATCTGCAGCCGGAGAGAGGCTCGCCGCGTCGAATGGGTGAGAGGTAGGGAGAGAGAGAGAGCTCACGGTGAGGAGAGGAGGAGGAAGAAGAAGAAGAAGAGGAAGAAGAAGGTGGGGAGAGATAGAAATAAGGGGGGTATTTATAGGAAAATCCAGAAAATACCGAAAAATAGAAAATTACGTTTCCAAAATCCTCGGAACGCACCGATCGCAACGGTACCACTCATGCCCAGGTGAATGACCCGATCCACCCGCAGCGAGGTTCTGAAGGAATTACCGAAACACACACCGGGAATCAGAAAACACGTGCGGAAAAGTCGCGGAACGCTTCCGGGCCTCCGAAACGACTCCGATTCACACCGATCCGAACACGAAAGATGCCCGAAACGGAATTTCGTACACAACTGAGTCAGATCCTCTGAGAAACCAGATTCGGGACCCACGAAGAGGGATCCGAAAGGTCTGGGATATTATAGCCCTCCCCCCTTAAGGAATTTCATCCTCGAAATTAAGAACAACCCAAGGGGAAAGAAGAGGAAGACTCACTCAAACAGGTATGGGAACTGCTGACGCATCTCGTCCTCACGCTCCCAAGAAGCCTCACTGCCAGAGTGCCATTGCCACACCACCTTGAC
The DNA here is from genome assembly GCA_022559845.1 of Amorphophallus konjac. NCBI lineage: Eukaryota > Viridiplantae > Streptophyta > Magnoliopsida > Alismatales > Araceae > Amorphophallus > Amorphophallus konjac. The sequence goes on from CM040126.1 coordinate 400,509,101, forward strand.
CAAGGGGATGACCTTATTCCGCAGGCGCTGCTCTCGCCTATCCTCAATGCGGATTAGAAACTCTGGGAGAGAAAGATCTGGAGTCACCTCGGGCCACGCAAAAATATCGAGCACATGAGAGTCATCGGGCATGTACTTCAGTAACATCGAGACGTGGAACACGTCATGCACCGACGCCAACTCAGGGGGTAACTGCAACCGATAAGTAACCTCACCGATGTGCTCCAAAATCACAAAAGGGCCAATATAGCGGGGACTCAGTTTTCCACGCCGTCCAAAACGCATTACCCCCTTCATCGGAGAAACTCTCAAGAACACACGATCACCCACGGCGAACCTTAGGGGCTGCCTCCTCCGGTCGGCATAACTCTTCTGCCGACTCTGGGCCGCCAACATGTTCTGACGAACCAGGTGCACCACATCCCCACATTACTGCACCAACTCTGGTCTCGTCAAAACACGCTCACCAACCTCAAACCAATCGAGTGGAGTCCGACAAGGACGCCCATACAAAGCCTCATAAGGAGCCATACCAATGCTCGAATGATAGCTGTTGTTATAGGCAAACTCCACCAACGGCAGGTGATGAATCCAACTCCCCTGCCACTCCAGGCAGCAGGATCTCAGCATGTCCTCCAAAGTTTAGATGGTCCTCTCTGACTGACCATCAGACTGAGGATGATATGCCGAGCTAAATGCCAACTCAGTGTCAAGAGCCCGCTGGAAACTTCTCCAGAATCCAGAAGTGAAGCGCGGATCCCGCTCCGACACGATCGAAATGGGAACCCCATGCAACGGAATCCGCTCCACATAAAGACGAGCCAACTTGGGCACGCTCCAGCTGACTTTGACCGGTAACAACCGAGTCACCTTCGACAGCCTATCCACCAGCAACCAAATATTGTCCTGCCCACTCGGGGTCCTCGGCAACCCCACCACAAAATCCTTGCTCATGTGGTCTGATAACTTCATATTTTCACATATTTAATCTCACATGTTTTTGAGAAAATTCAAAGTAAATTATTGATTATGTGTGAAAATATCCACAGAAATAGGTTTTGATGAATTCTTGAGCTTTCATGAAAATTGATAAATATTTGGGAGTAATTCATAATGAATTCATATAGGTGAATAAGATTTTTGTATTTGATTAATATGTTGTGTTAACAACATAACATATGCATTATTTTAAATGGCAGGTTGATTGGTGTAACACATGCATGATGGTCACGTTAGTTACAAATGGGTTGGATGAGGCACATAAAGATCATCACGTAAGGCAATATGCATTACAAGACTTTTTGGCTTAAATGCATGAATCATGCATGGTGGTATTGGGCTTCCTTCACGTAGAGGGCCAGGTATCACGTGGATACATAGGTGAAATGCATGAGGTGGCGGTAGTGCATGGCCAAACAGATACACGTACATGAAGGCAGTGGTTTGACATACCATGCGCAAGAATAAACAATACATAGAAATGGCTGCTACCGTGGCAAACCATTGATGGCTGAACGCATGCACGTGATGAGCTCCCCGAAGATGCCGTCGACGAGATAAGGTGGGGGGGTTTGCAGCTTGCAAACGGGATTGGCGGAGTGCACTCGTAACTGCATGGAGGCCGTTTTGTTAACGAATGAATACGGCGAGATACTTGCGTACGGGGAGTGGATGAGAGCGGCGTGGTGAGGACTCCTTCAGCTGCAACCGAAGAAGGTGATCGTTCGCTCCGTGGGTAGCATCTGCAGTAGCACTATGAGCGACACCGGCGGGATAAGAGAACCGGCGAGAATCACGGAGGTGGTTCCACGAAGCAGCCGGCGTCGACCTTGCCCCTATAAAGGGGAGTCTCAGGGAACGCAAGAGGGGGTTCTTCTTCTGTTCTTTCTGGGGGTTCTTCTTCTGTTCTTTCTGGGGGTTCTTCTTCTGTTCTTTCTGGGGGTTCTTCTCGGGTTGGTTTTTGTTTTTGGTTTTCTCCTGGGGTTTTAGTTTGGTGCTTTTGCGTTTTGGTTCTCTTTGGGTTTGAGTTTGCGTAGCGAGCCTTCTCTGCCGTACCGTGCAACACCCGTGACGGGAGGTGCTGCGCCCGCTTCTCGTGAGCCCGTCTCCTCTGCTGTGCATGCGGTCTCCGTGGCCGTGGTTCGTGTAGTTCCAGCCTGAGAGCTCCCTCCGCAACAAGTGGGTGCCGCAGCGAACGTCTTCCGGCGCTGAGCGTCTAGCATCCGGCTGCAGCGAGCTTCCTCTGCCGTCTGTGTAGAGTTCCCTCAGCGCATGCGTTCGTGACCGGAGGAGGGACGTGCTGCATCTCTTGCTGCCGTGTGGTGTGAAGGCTGGTGGCTACGGCGAGCTCCTATGCTGGTTCATGCAGTTCGTGGCCAGGGTGAGCTGCTGCGAGACTCATCTTCTAGTTCGTGCAGTTCCTGTTCGCCAGTCCGTGCAACTCGCCACACCCTCCTCTGCTGCGTCCGTGTCGCTTCTGCAGTGACAAGACAAAGAGAAGCAGAGAGCAAAGGCTCCTTCCGTGCTGCATTCTATCTTCCTTCCTATTCACTGTTATTTCCCTTTAGCTTCTTTATATATGTTCAATGTATTATTTTTCTTCAAAGCATAATCGAGTTAGTCCTTTGATCTTCACTGTTTTAGATTTGATAAATAAGTCTCAAGCACATTCTTTCTTTAATATTAAGTGAATGTGTTCTACGTTTGTTCATTATCTTCATCTTTCACTTCCTCTTCTCTAAGTGTGGTTTGTTTCATATTCTCCTTGCATTTGTTTAATTTAATTGGTGTCTTAGTTCCTTAAGTCCTTAGTCCATTCATCTAGGTTAGTTAATTTCAATTTGTCAACTCTTATCTTAGTATCTATTTGCTCATGGATTCTTAATTTTAAGAACTCAAGATTTTCTAGCCTAAAATATCTAAATTTCCCTGTGGATTCGACTCGGATTCACCGCTTAACTATTTTCTTATAATTAAGTTGTGGGTCGATAATTAAATTTGGTAGTGGATGTATTACGGCATGCATTTTAATTATCAATTTTTGGCGCCGTTGCCGAGGAAGTTTATGATTTTTAGGTCGTTAATCTTATATTTTTGTACATAAATTGACACTAATAATTTCTCTTTTTCTTATTTTTGTAGGACGAAAAATCAAAAACACAAAAAGTGGTAAGTTTTCTTTGTCATTTATTTCAAAAAAAAAATGAGGGAACGCTTTTCCAAGTAAGTACTCACACTTCCCTCCTTCATTTGAGTTTATTTTCTCTATTTTTCATATCTTGCGGTCAGATAGGGTCATTAAAATAAAAAAAAAATCATTTGAACTTTAATAAAAATCATCATCTCAAGATTAGCAACCACATTTCCATGTCTTAGATCATGCATCATATAGGTTAGAATTATTTTTGTTATTTAATTTTGTTAAATGCATCATTGAAGATTGCGGGGGCAAGGTGAGTTCTTCTATCTTTTTCTTAATCACATGACATGCATATTTACATAGAACCCCTTGTTTGATATTGTGGTGTTGCATTTCATTTCAAATCTATCTTAAGGGCAAAACCCATAATCACATAAGGTGGGGATTTCATCACCCTTCCTTAGCCCACAAACCACAACTCCACATTTTACATTTCCCAAGCTTAATAAAATCTAGTAGACATTGGCCCTAGGGTTCACTTTGAGATTTGATTTCACTTGGGCCCATTATCAATTTGGAAACTAGTGTCTAGGAAAGAGGTCCGATGGCAAACGCCTTAAGTGGGATTGTGGTTTATTAATTAGGACCCTACATCTGTAGGGGGAGCCTCCCACAACCCCACCTCTTTCCTGGCTAGTGGACAAATTTGGTAGTGGACTTGGGCTGGATTCAATTTGATTTGTGAGAAAGCCAACATTTGAGCCCACTTAGTGGTTGAACCTTAAGGGAAAATTGTGCTTGTATCACCATCTAAAGGCTGGTGTCTAGGCAAGGGGTTAAAAGGCTACGCCTAAGTGGATCCGTGGTTCATTAATTAGGAGCTTGCGAAAGCAAGGGGAACCTCCCACGATCTTACCTCTTACCTGGCCAACTTGAAGGTCGGTGTGTGCAAGATTGCAATTGAACTTTGGGGAATTCTCACTATTTGTGCTCTTAAGTCCAAGGAGCCCTAAGTCTTGTAGGTTAATTTGTTGAACAAGTGTTTGTAAAAATTAAAAAAAATATATTTGAATCAATTCTTGGAGTTCATGCAAGGTAGAAGATCCCAAGTTCCACATTTAGTTGAACCTATCCAAGAAATAGAGAGGGTGATCCATCAAGCCCAAAATCCCATTCAAGAAATGGCTAATCAAGGTGAATTGCCCAAGCAGATGAAGGAATACTTCATTCCTTCTAGCTATCAACCTTCCACATGTATCCATCTTCCGGAAGTGCCAGCAGCCCAATATGAGATCAAATCTAGCACGATCCAAATGCTCCCTTCATTCCATGGGCTTACAAATGAAGACCCATATAAGCACTTAGATGAGTTCTTGGAGATATGTTCCACTGTGAAAATTCAGAATTTCACAGACGATGCCCTAAAGTTGACTCTATTCCCTTTCTCCTTGAAAGATAAAGCCAAATATTGGTTAGGGACCTTAGGAAGACCCATTCGGTCATGGGAGGAAATGCAAAAAGAATTTTTGAAAAAATTCTATCCTATAGGTCGGACCAATACAATGAGAAGAGCTATCACGGGCTTTGTTCAAAACCCAGGGGAATTGATCCATGAGTCTTGGGAAAGAATGAAGGAGTTATTGAGAAAATGCCCACATCATGGGCTATCAAAATGGCAGATTGTGCAGGCCTTTTATGAAGGATTGACTGAACCCTATAGGCAAATGGTTGATGCTTCTTGTGGAGGTGCGTTTATGAGTAAAAGCGAAGAAGAAGCTTATGCTCTCTTTGAAATATTGAGTGAGAACTCCATCAATCATGCTTCTCTTTCTTCATATGAAAAATCAGTGGGGCCATCTAGAAAAGCTGGGATGTATGAGGTAAAAGAGAGGGGAGAATTTGAGCCTAGATTAGATGTGAATGCCTTGGCCCAAAAATTAGAGAAAGTTGACCTGTTAACCCAACAAGTGGGCGAGCTCATTAAATTGAATAAACAAACCTTCAATGCCCAATCACAACCATCTTTCTACTCTCGCCAAGGTCCAGTCCAAGAGGCTTGTGTGCTATGTGAAAGCCCGGCCCATCAAGTGGATGAATGCCCTGCGGCAGCCCAGTTACCACCTGCTATCCAGGAACAAGTTTATGCAGCCCAAGGATTGTCTAAGCCCAACAATGACCCATTTTCAAACACATACAATCCAGGCTGGAGGAATCACCCGAATTTCTCTTGGAAGCCCCAGCAAACCCAAAATTTCTCACCCAAGCCCCAACCTCAGGCCCATTTTCAAATTCAAACTTTCCATAGGGGCCAATTGTCACAACAGTTACCCAATCACCCTCAAGTCCCTTATGGCCAACCATCTTATGGCCAACCCTCATTTACTCTGCCCGCATATGGGCAATCTTCACATCCTCCTCCAATGTACCAACCACCTATGCAACCTCCACCAATGGCCCAAAATGATGACAAAATCAATCAATTACAACAACTCATTTTGGCCCAAAACCAATCTTTCCAAACCCAAATGGCTGAAATGAAGGCCCAGATTGGCCAACTCTTAGAAACCAATGTGAGGAGAGATCTGGGTCAACTTCCAAGTCAACCCATTCCCAACCCACGAAATTATCCTCCTGGTTTTCAGCAGCAGCCCCTTCCACCGGCCCCTCAAGGGCAATTTCAACAAGGCCCAAATCCTCCTAAAGACCCACAATTTGAGAATGCTAAGGCCATCTCGGCCTTAAGAAGTGGTAAAATCTTGTCAGACCCATACCAAATTGATGAATCCCATCAAGCCTCATCTAATCAAACCCAAGAAGAAAAAGAACCCATTTCCACTCCTATAGTGGGTAGTGAGGAGAACATCAAAGATAAAGGGAAGGCAAATATAGATGAATCACCTGAATGCTATAAACCTAAGATTCCCTTCCCTAATGCCTTGGACGCTAGGAAAGAAAAGAAAAAGAAGAACAATCAAGCTCAGAATGAAGAATTGATGAAATTGTTCAAACAAGTCCACATCAACATCCCCCTCTTAGATGTAATCCAACATGTGCCTGCGTATGCCAAATTTCTTAAGGAAATGTGCACTCAAAAGAGGGAACCAAAGGTGAATCTGGAAAGAATTCTATTGTCTGAGGATGTTAGTGCTGTCCTACTAAATCAACTCCCCCAGAAAATGAAAGATCCTGCCACCCCACTCATATCTTGTGTCATTGGGGGGGTCACCTTTGAGAATGCTCTATTGGACCTAGGAGCAAGTGTCAATCTCCTCCCAACATCTGTGTACCAAAAATATGGTATGGGAGAACTCAAATCAACCCCTGTCATTCTCCAATTGGCTGATAGATCTGTTAGAACACCTAAGGGGTTGGTAGAAGATGTCCTTGTCAAGATAGACACATGCTATTTTCTTGTTGACTTTTTAGTCCTTGACATGGAGTCTAAATCAGACCTAGCCCAAAGCCCAATTATATTGGGCCGGCCCTTCTTAGCCACAGCCAATGCCAACATCAATTGTAAGTCTGGGCTTATGGACATCTCTTTTGGAGATCAGAAGATGACACTAAATGTCTTCAAGGCGTCCAAACAAATAAGAGAGGAAGAAGATTGTTACATCATTGATGTGATTGATGAGATGGTAGAAAATGACCCTCCCTTGACCAGAATAGAAAACTTTGACAAAACTGAAGACAAAGAGCCCATTTCTGATGTCAATGCTCTTCATCAGTTTGAACATTTGTCTGATGTGAAACATGAACCTTCACTTCCCTCCATCCATGCCCCACCACAGCTAGAATTGAAACCCCTACCCGATTCCCTGAAATATGTCTTCTTAGGGGACGAGAGGACTTTGCCTGTCATAATAGCATCTGATCTGACACCCACTCAGGAGGACCAACTGATTGTTGTCCTCAAAAGACATAAGGAAGCCATAGGTTGGTCTGTAGCCGATCTTAAGGGAATATGTCCATCAGTATGCATGCATCACATTTATCTGGAAGACAATGCAAAGCCATCTAGGGAGATGCAAAGAAGGCTGAACCCTCACATGAAAGAAGTGGTTAAGAAAGAAGTAGTCAAATGGCTTGATGCAGAAATCATATACCCAATCTCTGACAGCCCATGGGTTAGTCCAACTCAAGTGGTACCTAAGAAAGCTGGGCTCACTGTGGTGAGCAATGACAAAGGAGAATTAGTACCCACTAGATTACCCACAGGGTGGAGGGTATGCATAGATTATAGGAAATTGAATGAGGCCACTAAGAAGGACCATTTTCCCCTACCATTCATTGACCAAATCTTAGAGAAATTAGCTGGCCAACAATATTTCTGTTTCTTGGATGGTTATTCAGGATATAACCAAGTGGCCATTTATCCAGAGGATCTAGAAAAGACCACATTCACATGTCCTTATGGGACATTTGCATTTAGGAGAATGCCCTTTGGGTTATGTAATGCTCCAGCCACTTTCAGAGATGCATGATGACCATTTTTTCAGATATGGTGGGGAACTTCTTAGAAATTTTTATGGATGATTTCTCAGTCTTTGGAGATTCTTTTGATGTGTGCCTAGATAATTTGACAAAAATTTTGGAGAGGTGCATAGAAAAGAGGTTGATTCTAAGCTGGGAGAAGAGTCACTTCATGGTAAAAGAAGGCATAGTGTTGGGCCACATAGTTTCTGAGCGGGGTATAGAGGTGGAGAAGGCCAAAATTGACCTCATTTCTAATCTTCATCCACCCACCTCAGTTAAGCAAATTCGGTCTTTCCTTGGCCATGCCGGCTTCTATCGCCGGTTTATCCAAAATTTCTCTCAAATTACCCGACCTTTAACCCTTCTCCTAGCCAAGGATGTCCCATTCAGTCTTGATGAGCAATGCTTACAAGCATTCAATATTTTGAAGGAAGCTCTGACCAAAGCTCCAATCCTTCAACCACCTGATTGGTCCCTTCCCTTCGAAATCATGTGTGATGCTTCAGATTTTGCTATAGGAGCAATCTTAGGGCAAAGGATTGACAAACGCCCTGTGGTGATTTACTATGCTAGTCACACTATGGGTGATGCTCAACTGAATTACACCACCACTGAAAAAGAACTCTTGGTTGTGGTGTTCGCCCTTGAAAAATTCAGATCATATCTCTTAGGATCCAAGGTCATCATCTACTCTGATCACTCAGCCTTGAGATACCTCATGTCCAAGAAAGAAGCCAAGCCCCGTTTGATTAGATGGATCTTACTCTTGCAAGAATTTGATATTGAAATTCGGGATAAAAAGGGGTCTGAAAATGTGGTGGCTGATCATCTCTCTAGAATTCTTGTGCAAGAAAAGGAGCCCATAAGAGACTTTTTTCCTGATGAGCAACTCTTGTCCATTAGCCACATCCAACCCCCTTGGTATGCCAATATTGTCAATTATCTGGCTGTTGGATTGACCCCTGAAGATTGGTCTAAGAATGAGAAGGATAGATTCTATGCTCAGATAAGACACTATTTTTGGGAGGATCCAGAATTATTCCGTATCTGTGCGGATAATGTCATTCGAAGGTGTGTCCCTGAAAATGAGCATCAAAGCATTCTCACCTTCTGCCACACTCTTGCTTGCGGAGGTCATTTCTCTGGAAAGAAAACTACTGCAAAAGTCCTCCAATGTGGTTTTTATTGACCCACTCTCTTTAGAGATGCCCATGCTTTCAGTCAATCTTGCCCAAAATGTCAAACCATGGGGAATATATCTCGAAGAGACATGATGCCCTTGAACCCCATTCTTGTGGTGAAAATTTTTGATGTATGGGGAATTGATTTCATGGGACCATTCCCACCATCTTTTGGGCATGAATACATTCTAGTGGCTGTGGATTATGTTTCCAAATGGATTGAAGCTGTAGAAACTAGAACCAATGACCATAAGGTGGTCATGAAATTTGTGCAAAAGAACATTTTCTCTAGATTTGGATTCCCAAGGGCTATAATTAGTGATGGAGGTAGTCACTTCACTAACTATCAATTCAAGAGTTTACTGAAAAAGTATGGGATCACTCACAAAGTGGCCACACCATATCATCCCCAAACAAGTGGGCAGGTAGAAGTTTCAAATTGAGAAATCAAGAACATTTTGCAAAAGACTGTGAGGACTGATAGGAAAGATTGGGCTGAGAGATTGGATGATGCATTATGGGCCTACAGAACAGCATATAAGACCCCTATTGGGATGTCACCCTTTAGATTGATTTATGGAAAAGCCTGCCACCTCCCAGTGGAGCTGGAACACAAGGCTTATTGGAAAATCAAACAATTTAACCTGAATTTGACCCAAGCTGGATCACACAGGGCCCTGCAATTAAGTGAGTTAGAGGAGCTTCGTGAGGAATCCTATGAGAACTCCAAAATCTATAAGGCCAAGATGAAAACTTTTCATGACAAACACATCTCCAGGAAAACATTTGAACCTAATCAAAAGGTCTGGTTGTTCAATTCTAGATTGAAACTTTTCCCTGGGAAGCTCAGATCTAGATGGGATGGGCCATACATTGTAGTTAATTCATTTCCCCATGGTGCTGTTGAGATCTATGACCCCAAAAATGGCAACACTTTCAAAGTCAATGGTCAGAGACTCAAACCCTTCATTGAAGGAGTCTCAAATAAACTGATTGTGGAAGAAATTGCATTAATTGAACCAAGTTGAATTCCCTGATGTCTGGCTGAAGACATTAAACTTAGTGCTCATTGGGAGGCAGCCCAATGCTTTCTTACTTTCTTACTTTCTTTTAAATAATGATGATCTATTTTTTTAGGAGCATGGAGCATGGAGCAACATATCTCTCTCTACAGCAACATTTCATCTTGCTCAGGTTGTACCTTTCCCTCTCAAAACATTCACTCTATATTGTCCTAATTTTTTATTTTAAGTATGTCATTGAGGACAATGCCACTTAAGTTGGGGGGTAGCTTAAGCTTAAATTTTCATCAAAATGCTGTAATCTTTCATGATTCCCCTAACAAATGCTTCAGGGTCATTTTTCATGATAAGAAACATTGTCAAAATGATAAGGCTTAGAATATCCACTTGTGACAGCATTGAATTAAAGGGTGAATTAGTTGGTTATGTTTTTAGCATCTTCCACGGAATACACTCAGATTTTTTTGAACTCACACACTTCTACACACTAATGAGAATAGTAGGTATTAAACACAAGGATGATGAGTTTTTTGCTTAAAACTTAGGCGAAGATTGAAAATTCTGCCTAGTCATTGAAGATCTATCGTGAGGAAAAAGCTACCTGCCTGCAAATAAGTGCAAAGCACCAAAAAGAAAGAAAGAAAAATATATATATATATATATATATATGATGAAAAACTCATGGAAAATGCTCCTGATCTTAGTAACCGGGCCTGCTTCTCCTAGCAAGAGTTGAGGTTCGCGTCAAACAGTGAAGGAATGTGCAGCACCATGATGAAAAAAATGATGATGATCAGGCAGAGTGAAGCTACCCGTAATTCGAGAGTCTGATTTAAAATAGGTAGAATTCGAAATCATTGTTAAGTGATAAATAGAAGGCTCATTCATCCAGTTGTCTGATATCCACTAATCAAATTAGATCACATGCACAAAGAGATACAAAAAAACTTATGAGTGTAACCTGGGGAAGTATCTAAATTACATGCAATGACGAAGTTTATTCTTGACATTTATTGCTTGAACTCGGAATATTCTATAGTTCAAATCATAATGCTCAGCATTCATGTCATGAAATGTGATTTTTGAACTCTTGTTAGTCCTAATTCTATAATTGATTGCATTGCTAAGGGTCTAGCAATGAGTAAGTTGGGGGGTGTGATAACTTCATATTTTCACATATTTAATCTCACATGTTTTAGAGAAAATTCAAAGTAAATTATTGATTATGTGTGAAAATATCCACAGAAATAGGTTTTGATGAATTCTTGAGCTTTCATGAAAATTGATAAATATTTGGGAGTAATTCATAATGAGTGCATATAGGTGAATAAGATTTTTGCATTTGATTAATATGTTGTGTTAACAACATAACATATGCATTCTTTTAAATGGCAGGTTGATTGGTGTAACACATGCATGATGGTCACGTTAGTTACAAATGGGTTGGATGAGGCACATAAAGATCATCACGTAAGGCAATATGCATTACAAGACTTTTTGGCTTAAATGCATGAATCATGCATGGTGGTATTGGGCTTCCTTCACGTAGAGGGCCAGGTATCACGTGGATACATAGGTGAAATGCATGAGGTGGCGGTAGAGCATGGCCAAACAGATACACGTACATGAAGGCAGTGGTTTGACATACCATGCGCAAGAATAAACAATACATAGAAATGGCTGCTACCGTGGCAAACCATTGATGGCTGAACGCATGCACGTGATGAGCTCCCCGAAGATGCCGTCGACGAGATAAGGTGGGGGGGTTTGCAGCTTGCAAACGGGATTGGCGGAGTGCACTCGTAACTGCATGGAGGCCGTTTCGTTAACGAATGAATACGGCGAGATACTTGCGTACGGGGAGTGATGGGGACATCCCTTGCCCCTCCACATTTTTTGAAGCTCAGATTGATCGTTGGTGTACACCATTATGTTCCTCATGTGTTTGTGAGTCGACTCATGTAATTTTCTTATTTTTATTTGAGTCTTAAACATGTAATATTCCCTTTATTGAGTCATGTACCTAGGTTAGAAAGTCATTTTCCTAAGTCTTGAAGTCATTATGTTGGTTTGATAGGTTAATGGGCCCAATTCATTGGGCTAGGCCCAAGGGCGCCCCTCCCTTGGACTGTTTGGTCATTAGTTAGTTTGTCAGGGTTAGTTTGGTCTTAGGAAAAGTGTGGGGTCTATAAATAGCCCCACCCCTCTCTCATTTGTAACAATTATGCTTGAATATTGAATCCAAAAAATTTTAACACCTTCTAGTTCCCTCTCAATATCTCCCTCTCTCTCTCTCTCTTACTATCACTCTCTTTAAGTGGGTTGTGCCCCCTCTCTCTCTCCTCCCCACCCCAATTTCAAAATTCATTCTCTCTCCTCCCCATTCACCCCTCATTAAGGCCCCTTCCCCTTCCCCATGCACTCATTCAATTCCCCCTCCAACCCCTAGGTGGAAACCCCTTCTCCTAGGCACCTTTCCACTCTCCCAAGCAACCCTCCCTCTCCCCAAGACTGAAAGAGCCCTTCCCTAGGCCAAATTTCGAATTTCCCTCTCCCTTGGGCTGTGCCCTTTCATCTCGCCACCTCCCTAACCACCCAAGGTCGCACCCCCCCTTCCCCATCCACCAAATAACCCCTTGTTCATGCCCTTCCCCACACCCTCTCCTCCACCTATTCTGTCCATGTTGCAGGTTTCAGAAAAGTAGTGATTTGCAGTAGCAGCCACGACTTCCCCTGAAGGCTCCCGGTGGCATATCTTATATTTCTGGAATCGTCTCCAAGTCTTCTTTCCAACGGTGGTACTCCTGCCTGCATCCGAGTTCGGAGCTATCCGGAGGAACGTCATCTTCAATGACTGCGCAATCTGTCCCAGACTGAAGGCCAGAGCGATCTTGGAAGCCGTTCAGTGGCCAACCTTGGAGGAATTCGATCATGCTTCCTTCTACAAAATTCTTCTTCGTCTAGTCCTCCATCAGTAGCAGAAGGAACGACGCCAATCGCCCGCCCGAGCTATTCGTTCTGAATTTCTTAGCCGGAGTGTGCAGTCTACCCCCTGCAGGTCCAGGTTCAACCTGTCTTCACTTCTCCGGCCACCATTCTTCTCTCCGACCTTGGATTGTGGCCCCGTCAATTTCTGCTTGAAGCTACTCCGACCACGATCGCGTCACTGCTAGTTTCGTTCGATTTGGAGTTTGGGAGCGACCGCAGTGCCTTATGCAATCCACTGTATCAGTTCTGCATCAGTTAGAGGCAGAGTGTTGCTGTCCTGCTCCAGTTGCCGGTCCGATCAGCCCCGAGTTCCAGAGCTTCCCAAAAAATTAAAGCATCATCCTCGGCCAGCTGGGGAACTTTTGGCGCCATTTTCATCAAATTTGGAGCTCGGTTGAGTCCGTGGCAGCATCTTCATCGACAACTTGTTCAGCAAAACTGAAGAGTGGCAGAACCGGCGAAGCTTGGAGAGTCGGCGTTCTCTTCATAATTTCCCCACCCCGCTTGGCCGGCTGAAGGCCCCTCCCTGCGTGGAGGTAATCTTGGTTGTAATAAGTCTAACCCCCACCCCAAGAGCCCCCCTCCTGTGAGAGGTTTAGTTCATGTAATAATATTTTTGCAGATTTGAAGCGACACCGACGCGGCTTGCGGGCGCAAACCCTTGCCTCCCCGCTCGCCCCAGTCTTTGGCCGGAGTTGGCGTCTTCACGCCGGATAGGTGAGTCTCGGTCCCCCTTTCCTTGCTGGTCAATATCACTTGCTTAGCTTAGTATTCTTGCTTTGCTGCGTCGGACGGAGAGCGAGGGCCCGACCCAAATTGCCGAACACGTGAGTGTCCATCGCGGGCGAGTTGTGAGCGAGCCATTTCAACCCACACCCATGGTGTGACGGCCGCTCGTGAGTGGGCATCCCTGGCCCAATTGGGGTTCTCCCCAAGCTTGCCAAGCACCGGAGCATCATTGTCCCACCCCGGACCCTCTCCATTATCGTTTAGTTGCCCACGGGCACAAGTGTTCACCAAGCGAGTGAGCCGCTCGAGTGGTATCATCGCCAATTTGCTTGCTTGCAACCTTAGGTCCAAGGGTCATATTGTCTTATGGTCATCACCCCAAGGTGGTGTCACATCAAGTGGTATCAGAGCAAGTTCACAACTTGTCTCTATCAAGTTGGTCCTAGGGCATGTCTATGCATTTAGAGTCTTCAAGTGCATCACTCTTGTCCCCTAATATGGCCACCTCATATCGACCTTACCAATCGGCCCACTCCATAAGTCCAAGCCACCAAGAGATGACTACCACTAACACCCATAACTTCCCAGGCCATGTCAACTACTTCATGAAAGCCTTGACCTATGCCAATGAGCGGCTTGATAACATATCGGGCCGACTCAACCAACTTGGAGAAGATAGGCCCGCCCCAAGGACGGACGATAGGATGGCCCCTTTCCCTCTTCCCACCTTTGATGGAACCTCTCCTAGAGAATATTTAGATTGGGAAGCTACAATGGACCAATACTTCACTTTGTGTCCTATGTCCGAGGATGAAAAGGCATGGGTTGCCAAAATGCAACTTACCAAACGGGCCGAAACTTATTGGATGCAAATTGTCGGGCTAAAGGTACTTAGAAGGGAAACTCCTATCACCACTTGGGAGGACATGAAGGAGCAACTTAGAGCAAAATATATGTCCCCTTCCTACCCAGGTTACCAAAACTCAAGGAGCACTCCCACTTTTCCAAACCCACCCGTCCAAACCTTTACCACTAGAACCCAAGTGTCCAAGGCCTCCACCTCCCCACCTAACCCCATGAAGGCCCCCACACCCCAACCAAAACCCCCTTCCCTAAACTACACTAGTCAAGCCCCTTTAGCCCCCACTTCCACCCCAAACGATCCCAAGGGCAAGAGGCCCCTAACCGACCCAATCCCCTCCATGATGACCACCACTCATCCAACCCTCACCATTCAAAACCAAGTGGACACCGTGTCCACCCCTCCACCTAGGCCCATGACGGCCACCACCCTCCAATCCAAAAGCTCCCACCAAACCCATACCCCACAAGTCCCCTTGGTCCCCACCACCACCCCTCCCTTGTCCCCTAAAAGGGACACTCCCCCCAAAACCAACCAACCCAAGCCACCCCAACCAACCCATCTCCCACTCCCTACCCCAAAAGTCCCAAGTCCTAGGCTTCCACTACTTCCCCTCCCTATCCAAAACCAAGTTTCCCATTACCCACCACCCCGGGTACACCATGCACCAACCACCATCACCCCACCCTCAATAGACCTTCCCATTCCCTTGAGAAAGGAGACCACAACCATCCACATGGGAGTAGATACCATTCCGGAACCCATCCCCATCCTTGAGGAAACCCAAGTTCATACCTATGGTGAGGAAGAATCACAAATGTCCCCTCCACATAGCTTGGACCCCCAAGAGCCACAAGCCTTCATAAATAGCACCGTAATCATAAATGGGCCCTAGCTAGATGGCTAAAGGAGAGACCAATTCACCCCATCATGTCCTATGTTTACCCACCCATGGAGCAAAACCTTCCCATTGTACCCTTCCACTCCTATCACACCACAATCCAATCCTACTATGAGGTAGAATGTTGGGATGATCTCCTCCAAGGTCTAGAGTGGCAATTAGACTTGACTTCTTTGTTGACCCTAGGGGCGGACCGACCCAAGAGCCTTGACCTCATCCATCCATGCATTAGGTCTATCACCTCGATTTGCACTATTGGTTGCTACACTAGTGACCTCCTTTTCATTCTCCCCATAGTGGAAGGGCCCATCCCGGTCCACTCCCCTACCATTGTGATTCCTAGAACCTTGAGCAACCAACCCACCCCATACACCGGCCCAACCATTTCATTAGAGGAAGGCTACTCCCCACCATATGAGGACCTTGAGGACATGGAGTACCCCTATCTAGGTGACCTTTACCATGATCCCTTTGACCCTTTCCTATGGGAGCCTAGATCTCTATGTAACCCACTCACCTTATTCACCACCCACCTTACCCTATCCTTACCGCCCATATTAACCCAAACCCCTCCCTTCCTAGAATCGGGTTACACCAAGGGAGCATTGACCTTAGGCAACATAAACCTTGGGATTGAAGAATTGTCCCACCCCATGATGCCTCCCTTCTTAGATCCCTTTGATCCATACGAGTGGAAGCTCAAGGGCCACCCCACACCCATGCACATGGAAGTCATCTCTAGGATAGGAGTACATGAGTCTTGGCACAACACACCACTTGGCATGATTAAGAAGTCGGGTCCATTCATTCACAACACCCACATGTCAAGTAGGAAGCATGAGTGGTCCCTATTTGGGTGTAACGGTCCTCCCCAATTCACCATTGGTCTTATGAATGCTAGGAGCATACATGGATGTCCGGGTCCCCCGACATTCGTCATACCCCTGCATAAAAGGTTCATCTATGGATGTCCCGGGCCCCCTAAGTCTATCACAGTCCTCATGGCATCAAAGCATGATCGAACTACATTTGACTGCCCCGGACCACCTTTACATACCATACATTGTCCACTCCCACCGCATCATAAAGCATGGCATATGCATCCAAGCAAATATCAAGTAGCAAGCGGTGAGATTACAAAAAGCGGGCAAAAACTCGTGAGCGCCACTTGAAATTCCACGTTGGCGACTTGATGATGATGATGATTTTGGAGTGGCTCTACTCTAGGGTCACCTCCAATTTGAGGGCACGAGGACTTGGACCTTGCCAAGTTCCGAGTGGCCTTGGCACCCGGCTTGCGGGTTGAACTTACCAATGGGTTTTGGGATTCATCCCACTTCCCACGTGGCGGATCCGGCACCCTCTAAGGGTACCGCGGTGGATCCTAGTGAGTGTCTTGAGCCTACACCTATCCTTGTGAGAGACACCCTCGGAGTGCCACCACAAACTAGCCCGAGAGCCCGACGTCAGCACATGGCGGTAATACTAAGCAAAGCAAGATCTCTTCGCCAGCCTAAGGGTGTGTCCGAGCCACTTTGTCGAGTGGAAGCACCGTTCCTCGGCTATGGACATGGGTCGAGTTTGGAGAACAAGGTTCGCCCGGAACTGCGTTTGGGATGCTACTTCCCCGGTGGACCCATACTCGACGGGGTCGAGTTTTCCCCACCCTGGGGGTATGATGGGGACATCCCTTGCCTCTCCACATTTTCTGAAGCTCGGATTGATCGTCGGTGTACGCCATTATGTTCCTCATGTGTTTGTGAGTCGAGTCATATAATTTTCTTATTTTTATTTGAGTCTTAAACATGTAATATTCCCTTTATTGAGTCATGTACCTAGGTTAGAAAGTCATTTTCCTAAGTCTTGAAGTCATTATGTTGGTTTGATAGGTTAATGGGCCCAATTCATTGGGCTAGGCCCAGGGGCGCCCCTCCCTTGGACTGTTTGGTCATTAGTTAGTTTGTCAGGGCAGTTTGGTCTTAGAAAAAGTGTGAGGTCTATAAATAGCCCCACCCCTCTCTCATTTGTAACAATTATGTTTGAATATTGAATCCAAAAAATTTCCACACCTTCTAGTTCCCTCTCAATATCTCCCTCTCTCTCTCTCTCTTACTATCACTCTCTTTAAGTGGGTTGTGCCCCCTCTCTCTCTCCTCCCCACCCCAATTTCAAAATTCATTCTCTCTCCTCCCCATTCACCCCTCATTAAGGCCCCTTCCCCTTCCCCATGCACTCATTCAATTCCCCCTCCAACCCCTAGGTGGAAACCCCTTCTCCTAGGCACCTTTCCACTCTCCCAAGCAACCCTCCCTCTCCCCAAGACTGAAAGAGCCCTTCCCTAGGCCAAATTTCGAATTTCCCTCTCCCTTGGGCTGTGCCCTTTCATCTCGCCACCTCCCTAACCACCCAAGGTCGCACCCCCCCTTCCCCATCCACCAAATAACCCCTTGTTCATGCCCTTCCCCACACCCTCTCCTCCACCTATTCTGTCCATGTTGCAGGTTTCAGAAAAGTAGTGACTTGCAGTAGCAGCCACAACTTCCCCTGAAGGCTCCCGGTGGCATATCTTATATTTCTGGAATCGTCTCCAAGTCTTCTTTCCAACGGTGGTACTCCTGCCTGCATCCGAGTTCGGAGCTGTCCGGAGGAACGTCATCTTCAATGACTGCGCAATCTGTCCCAGACTGAAGGCCAGAGCGATCTTGGAAGCCGTTCAGTGGCCAACCTTGGAGGAATTCGATCACGCTTCCTTCTACAAAATTCTTCTTCGTCTAGTCCTCCATCAGTAGCAGAAGGAACGACGCCAATCGCCCGCCCGAGCTATTTGTTCTGAATTTCTTAGCCGGAGTGTGCAGTCTGCCCCCTGCAGGTCCAGGTTCAACCTGTCTTCACTTCTCCGGCCACCATTCTTCTCTCCAACCTCGGATTGTGGCTCCGTCAATTTCTGCTTGAAGCTACTCCGACCACGATCGCGTCACTGCCAGTTTCGTTCGATTTGGAGTTCGGGAGCGACCGCAGTGCCTTCTACAATCCACTGTATCAATTCTGCATCAGTTAGAGGCAGAGTGTTGCTGTCCTACTCCAGTCGCCGGTCCGATCAGCCCCGAGTTCCAGAGCTTCCTAAAAAATTCAAGCATCATCCTCGGCCAGCTGGGGAACTTTTGGCACCAGTTTCATCAAATTTGGAGCTCGGTTGAGTCCGTGGCAGCATCTTCATCGACAACCTAATCAGCAAAACTGAAGAGTGGCAGAACCGGCGAAGCTTGGAGAGTCGGCGTTCTCTTCATAATTTCCCCACCCCGCTTGGCCAGCTGAAGGCCCCTCCCTACGTGGAGGTAATCTTGGTTGTAATAAGTCTAACCCCCACCCCAAGAGCCCCCCTCTTGCGAGAGGTGTAGTTCATGTAATAATATTTTCGTAAATTTGAAGCGACACCGACGCGGCTTGCGGGCGCAAACCCTTGCCTCCCCGCTCGCCGCCGTCTTCGGCCGGAGTTGGCGTCTTCACACCGGCTAGGTGAGCCTCGATCCCCCTTTCCTTGCTGGTCAATATCACTTGCTTAGCTTAGTATTCTTGCTTTGCTGCGTCGGACGGAGAGCAAGGGCCCGGCCCAAATTGCCGAACACGTGAGTGTCCATCGCGGGCGAGTTGTGAGCGAGCCATTTCAACCCACATCCATGGTGTGACGGCCGCCTGTGAGTGGGCATCCCTGGCCCAATTGGGGTTCTCCCCAAGCTTGCCAAGCACCGGAGCATCATTGTCCCACCCCGGACCCTCTCCATTATCGTTTAGTTGCCCACGGGCGCAAGTGTGCACCAAGCGAGTGAGCCGCTCGAGTGGTATCATCGCCAATTTGCTTGCTTGCAACCTTAGGTCCAAGGGTCATATTGTCTTATGGTCATCACCCCAAGGTGGTGTCACATCAGGGAGTGGATGAGAGCGACGTGGTGAGGACTCCTTCAGCTGCAACCGAAGAAGGCGATCGTTCGCTCCGTGGGTAGCATCTGCAGTAGCACTATGAGTGACACCGGCGGGATAAGAGAACCGGCGAGAATCACGGAGGTGGTTCCCCAAAGCAGCCGGCGTCGACCATGCCCCTATAAAGGGGAGTCTCAGGGAACGCAAGAGGGGGTTCTTCTTGTGTTCTTTCTGGGGGTTCTTCTTCTGTTCTTTCTGGGGGTTCTTCTCGGGTTGGTTTTTGTTTTTGGTTTTCTCCTGGGGTTTTAGTTTGGTGCTTTTGCGTTTTGGTTCTCTTTGGGTTTGAGTTTGCGTCGCGAGCCTCCTCTGCCGTACCGTGCAACACCCGTGACGGGAGGTGCTGCGCCCGCTTCTCGTGAGCCCGTCTCCACTGCTGTGCATGCGGTCTCCGTGGCCGTGGTTCGTGCAGTTCCAGCCTGAGAGCTCCCTCCGCAACAAGTGGGTGCCGCAGCGAACGTCTTCCGGCGCTGAGCGTCTAGCATCCGGCTGCAGCGAGCTTCCTCTGCCGTCTGTGTAGAGTTCCCTCAGCGCATGCGTTCGTGACCGGAGGAGGGACGTGCTGCATCTCTTGCCGCCGTGTGGTGTGAAGGCTGGTGGCTACGGCGAGCTCCTATGCTGGTTCATGCAGTTCGTGGCCAGGGTGAGCTGCTGCGAGACTCATCTTCTAGTTCGTGCAGTTCCTGTTCGCCAGTCCGTGCAACTCGCCACACCCTCCTCTGCTGCGTCCGTGTCGCTTCTGCAGTGACAAGACGAAGAGAAGCAGAGAGCAAAGGCTCCTTCCGTGCTGCATTCTGTCTTCCTTCCTATTCACTGTTATTTCCCTTTAGCTTCTTTATATATGTTCAATGTATTATTTTTCTTCAAAGCATAATCGAGTTAGTCCTTTGATCTTCACTATTTTAGATTTGATAAATAAGTCTCAAGCACATTCTTTCTTTAATATTAAGTGAATGTGTTCTACGTTTGTTCATTATCTTCATCTTTCACTTCCTCTTCTCTAAGTGTGGTTTGTTTCATATTCTCCTTGCATTTGTTTAATTTAATTGGTGTCTTAGTTCCTTAAGTCCATAGTCCATTCATCTAGGTTAGTTAATTTCAATTTTTCAACTCTTATCTTAGTATCTATTTGCTCATGGATTCTTAATTTTAAGAACTCAAGATTTTCTAGCCTAAAATATCTAAATTTCCCTGTGGATTCGACTCGGATTCACCGCTTAACTATTTTCTTATAATTAATTTGTGGGTCGATAATTAAATTTGGTAGTGGATGTATTACGGCATGCATTTTAATTATCATGGTCCCACTTCCACGTAGGAACATCGAAGGGCTGGAGAGTACCTCCTGGTCGCTGATGCTCCGCCTTCGCCTGCTGACAGATCAGGCACCTGGCCACAAACTCGGCCACATCTCTCTTCATGCCAGGCCACCAAAACTGCCTCCGCAAGTTCCGATACATCTTTGTCGCACCCGGTTGTACGGTGTACCTGCTCCCATGAGCCTCGCGCAACACCGCACGGCGAACTTGATCCTCCGCTGGGATGTACAGCCTGCCATGAAACCACGTAGCACCGTCCTCGCCGAGCTCCACATCAGCCATCGCTAAAATCTGGGGCAACTCGGGGTCCGCATGCTGAGCCTCCGTCACTTGACGACGGATAGCGGGAGTGACAGTCAGACTCGCAAGCACCGCCAACCCTGGCTCCTGGGGAATCTTTAGCCTGAAAGATACTTCGGGCACTTGTTCCCTGAGCCTCCACTTCCTCAACAACAAGGCACTGACCGCGACCTTCCGACTCAAGGCATCGGCAACGGCATTCATCATGCCCTACTGATAAGACAGGGTGAAGTCATAATCCTTCATGAACTCCATCCAACGCCTCTCCTTGAGGTTCAGGTCCCTCTGTGAGAACACATACCTCAAACTCTGATGGTCAGTGAACACCTCGAACTTCTCACCGTACAGATAATGCCTCCAGATCTTTAGCGCGAACATCACTGCCGCTAACTCAAGGTCATGGGTAGGGTAGTTCTCCTCGTGGGGCTTTAGCTGCCGAGATGCATAAGCCACCACTCTACCATGCTGCATCAACATAGCACCCAATCCGACCCCGGAAGCATCTGTACACACCACAAAACCTCCCGATCCAGAAGGCAAAACCAACACCGGAGCCGAGGTGAACAATCTCTACAGTTCCCTGAAGCTCTGCTCACACTCCTTGTAGATCTAATTAAAAATCCACTTAAGGAAAAATTAAGAATATGAATAAATAAGCATGAAACAGCACGAGGTGCTAAGGTGGAATAACGTGATCGCCAGGGACGCAAGGCCTCGAAAGATAATAATAAAAAGCATGGAGGGATCACGAAAAATACCTTAGATGCGGGTGATTGTGAGTACTCCTTTCTCTTCTAGATCGGCCGGCCGATGAAGAGAGTTCTTCCTTTGATTACCCTTGCAAGAAAAGACAAACACCAAATAAAGATAGAAATTAGAACATGGTAAGTGTAGCATCAAGTTCTTAATAGGATGAGCATGAAAAATTGATTATGAACACACCTTAAGGGTGGTTGCCCTTAAACCCCTATGCAAAGAGGGTATGGGAGATATGATGAATGCTATGCAAATAGGGAGGTGTGCAAGTGTTGCGCTAAGGGAGATACTCAACGTAGTTGAGTTGAAGAAATATATATAAACATGTATGAACATGCATGTATATGAATGATGATAGTAAAAAGAAGAATAAAAATAAAACAGAAAGAGCCTGTTGCTTGTGGCTTTGATGCTCGATGGGGAGAAAGGCTTTAATTGGATGATGACATGAAGCGCCCAAGAGCCTTCTCCTTCAGCCAATAACAACACCTGCGTAAGAAGGAAAAGAAGAAAAAAACAAGAAGAAAAAACAAAAACAAAAAGAAGGCAGAAGAACGGGGAAGAAGAAGAAGAAGGGGAATTCGAAAGGGAAGAATCCGCGGGAGGAGAATGAGGAATCCAACCTGAACAACAGAGCCAATGGCTCTATTAAATAGATTGAGGAAGAGATAAACATGGGCAAGAGTCCAATAAGGGGGAAGGATAAGAATGGGCAAGAGCCCCAATCAAGGCAGGAGTCTAACGAGGCAAGGAGATGAAACACGCCCTTGGTCAGGGCGTCAATTCAAGAATTGACGACCTGTCGAGGGGCGTTAATTCAAAACACGTCCTGTACAAGGGCGTCTCTTCAGGATTAATTTTAGAAATAAACATTTCTTTTATTTGGAAATTGTGAAAGACGCCTCAGGGAGAGGCGTGAATTGGAAAACGCCCCATGGTAGGGCGTGATTCAACATTTTTCAAACATTTATTCTTTTTTGAAAATTAGATAATGCCAGGAATTGACGCCCTCATCTCAGGGCGTCCTTTCATAAAGAAACGCCCCAGGTCAGGTCGTGTTTTAAAACACGCCCTTCACCAGGTCACGAATTTATAAAATAGGTAAAATGGGGAGAAATAGATAAAATGGGGAGACACGCCCTGGATCAGGCCGCGTTTTAAAAACACGCCCCTCTCCAGGGCGTTAATTTTAAAAAAGAGGGAAAGGGGAGAAAATCCATGAAAAATGGAAAAAACACTCAAATAAGCTAATTTGAGGGTCAAATGGGGCATTACAAGGCAATATGAGAAATACTCAAAGTAATGTCAATTTTGGCGTGTCTACAGCTGCCCCGCCTTGGCGTCTGCTTTGCAAGGGAGCGTAGCAAACTGAAAAGTAGATGCCAAGGTGTGATGAGACACGCAATCAACATCACTTGATGAGAATGAAATCAAAAGCTCGAGATGAAGCAAATCTCGGGAAATCTAAAGAAATCAACGATGTTTGGATAAAAGGGGAGATGTGCACGCGGTGCACGAAGGAGATAAAATAAAATGATCAACTTCCAGCGCGGTGGATGTACCCCAGGTCACAAACCTGTAGATTTCACCATTGGGGAGCGGTTACCAGCCATGTGGACGTGCTGCAGCCAAGGTGGATCAAAGGAAAGGATTAAAATAAGATGATAAAAATCCAAACAAGGAGCTCTCGAGAAAAGACCCAAAACAGCGACAAAACGAACTGAGGACTCAATTCGGCAATGAAAATCTCATATCGAGAAAGATTAAGATCAATTCAACTCTCAACATCAGCTTATCAGAATGATTTTCCAATGTTAATTCAAAGTCCTACATGAATGCATGCTGGGCTAAAGGGAAAATAACAAATGAAAATATAATATAATCAAGGATAATATTGTTAAACTGCCCAGACTGGGTCAAGAAACCAATTCTGCGAGCTGATACTAAGCCGAAGCCCGTTTATCCACGCACCAACTCGTAAAAAGGGAACCATCGTCCCCAGTCTTGGACGGCTCAACGGCCTATCCGTGTGACTAAGACTTCTCTGGAATCATCATTATTTTGATGAAGGGGAACTCAAATCCCAGATTTACCAAAGCCACAAGGTCCTTGATATAATCTAGTAACATATGTAACATATAGTAGAATGCATACAGGAGATGGTGATATCAATAAGCATGGGAACTGAGAAATGAGCTGCAAGCACCGTGGGACTTTGAGTGATGATGCCCTGCCGGCGGGACCAAGAGCCTCTTCCTGCGCTCAAAAATTCATTAGCCAAGATATAACAAGCAATGAATAAGGCATTTAATCATAGCATGCATAGCATGAATCAAAGCAACCAATCATAGCATATATCATGAACAGCATAAGTCAAATCATGGCATAGCAAAGCATCATTATTTGTTGTTTGTCATGAGGATGACAATCTGGCTAATCAAGTTTTGGAGTTAAATAATCAGGATCTGATAATGCCCATCGGCGGAGTAATCAGATGAAACGAGCAGGAGTTGATTGAAAGATTTGGAGATGAATAATCATGAGATATGATAATCAGAATGATATAGGGAGATGATGCCCCTGGGTGGCATGTCATGAGAATATTGGGAAGAATCAATAGATTGATAGCAATAAGTAGAGAGAGGACTCATCCCGTGCTTTTGGTCTCTGCAAAGCTGTTCCTGCAAAACACCATCAGAAAATACAATGCAAATTTTTGGATTTTGGAAATATGCAAATTTTTATGAGTTTTGGAATATGCAAATTTTTATGAGTTTTGAAATATTTGAATTTTTATGGAGATTTTTGGAAAATATTTTGAATTTTTGTTGGGATTTTGATCGGGAAATATTCAATTTTTTTGGATTTTGGCTTAGACATTGTTAATGCAGCATCAAAGGGTTGTTTTGAACCACTGGCTAGGGGTCCTTGTTCCTTCCCTTTTCGCTAAAACTGCCCAAAGCTGGACGTGCATTGAAAGTGGCATCCTATAACCGACCGTCTTTGATCAACGGTGCCCCTACCAAGGCCATACCCGAGAAACATTCGGTCTTAGAGGGAGAAGAGAAGAATAATTGAGACAAGCTTTATGCAGGATGGGAGATATCGGGACTTGAATTCCTTCCAAGGTGTTCCCTTCAAAGAGGTAGTCTGTTGTGCCGGGGCTTTGTGCCTTTGATTTTTAGACCCTTGACATGCATACGACCAGGGTTTTCCCTGCGGGGACTTTGCCACTCTTGTCATGCCATAATTCACAATCTTGCTTTTATCGAAATTCTGACTTGATTTTCATAATAGCCCTTTTGGCGAGATGTATATCATGAAATTCATATTTAGTTTGGGTCAAGACTGCCCCTATTTGAGACTCCTCTCGTATTGGGGATTACCAAGGTTGGTCATCTCATCCGTCAACCTCTTGCCCCTGCACGTGGCCGAGTAAAGAAGAGAAAAGACTTTCAGATATACTCATGGCATGGCCAAGGTAGCAACGGTGTTTAACCAAAGGAGCCGGCTAAGGACGCCGTGAAGTGTGTGAGGTGCCCAGCTGAGGGTTGATCTTAACAAGCAGGGAGAGAATGTTGAATTCCCAGCGCGGGGTTCTTATTAACCAAGGTGCTGCAAAAACAAGCCTAAAAGACTCTTTTGAGAATGATTTAATTAAACAAAAGCTAAGATAAAGGTTTAAAACACCACTCTTAATCTTGTTAAGAAGCACTTCATTTTGAAAATCATGCGTGAAGTAATGAGATAATGATAAATGCATACTTACGCCAATATGTTACCTTGCAACCTTTGTTAAAGTAGCTGCCGCGAGAGGTTGATCATCGTGGGATAGTCCTCTTAGGCAGTCAAAAAGGATTGGAAGCAAAGGATTTGGAGTGGCTTAACAAGAAGGAGTGGTGCCAAGACCAGACTCAGACGAATAAGGAGAAAAGGAAAAGAGGCGAGGGCTAGAACTCCCTCACTAAGGCGCGGAGACCCTGATCACATGGAACAGTCTACAGAAGAAGCGGAGAATTAGAAGAGGAGTGAGGACTAAAGCCTCGAAGCAATGGGAGAATGGGCAGATGCCCAAGGCAGTGGATGTGGAAGAAGTTGGGTCGGACCCAGAATCAGGAGGAATTAGAAGAAGAAATTGGTAGATAGAAAGAGGCGGATCCGGAGGGTCCGGAGGCAGAGGAGAATCATGAGAGGAAAAATCCGAAGGCTCCGGAGGGATGACAAAAGAAGGGACGCGATGCCCTGAGATGAAATAGGGAAAAAGATGATGGAAAAGGAAGAGAAAAATGAATGATGTGATGTTCTGGAAGATTAGAAAGATGAATTGGAAGAAAGATGGAGGGTCCGGAGGTTCCGGAGGAAGCAAATACCGAGGGACGCGATGCCCAGGGAGGAGAGAAAAATCCGGAGGTTCCGGAGGAATGAAATCAGGAAGGAGAAGGTGAAAGGGGCGTCGTGCCCGAGGAAAAAGTCCGGAGGTTCCGGAGGAAGCAAATGGAAAGGGGCACGATGCCCGGGAAAAGATGGAGACAATCAGGTGGAGAATCCGGAGGTTCCGGAAGAATAAGGTGGAAAGGGGCGCGATGCCCGAGAGAGAGGAATGAAGGAAGATCAGGAGGAAAATCCGGAGGTTCCGGAGGTAGCAAATGAGAAGGGGCGCGATGCCCAAGGGGAAAATCCGGAGGTTCCGGAGGAGGAAAATGAAAAAGGTGAAAAGGGGCGTCGTGCCCAAAGGGAAAGTCCGGAGGTTCCGGAGGGATAGAATCAGAAAGGGCGAGATGCCCAAAGAGGAGGGATAAAATTCCTGGAGGTTCCAGGGAGATAGCAGGAAAAGGGACGCGATGCCCCAGGGATAGTGGATAAAAAGATGAAGATGAATAAGATGGGAAGTGCGGAATATCCGGAGGTGCCGGAAGGCGGGGAAGATACGGGTTTGGAAACCCGGGAAGCAGGAGGTGCAAATGCATGCAATGGGATGGATGCGATGAATGCATTAAATGCAAAGAATATGAAGAATGTGAAGGGCGAGAGGATGAGATCCTCCTCCTAACCCTAGGAATGGCCCATGAAGAAAAAGTGATAGAGATGGATGAATAGAAAGTGGAACAAATAAGGGATGGCCCCTTAGCATTAAGATAACTGCCCCTCCACGGTAGTGAAAGTGTATGAGAAATAGCCCCTGCCGAAGCTTCAATGGTGAATGTCAACTCCCTTGGAGAGTGCAAAGTAATGGTGTAAGGGAGTTGGAAAGTTGGGCTCGGCAGCATTATGTTGCCCAAAGATTCAAAATTGGGAAATTGGAACAAAGGGTGCCCTGCCCGGCCCTTACACAGCATCAATGCTTGGCATGGCGGCGACTTGGCTTCTTCGACCGTGCTTGGCACAATAACCCGGATTGGCATCCGGCAAATGAATTCTTGAATCTTGAATGGCGCGGCCAAATCCTTGCTGCCCGGCTCTTGATCATCTCGGCACCTGTGCTTGTAGAAGGCCCCCCATTCCGAGTAGTAAGGGGAGGTGAAGCGGAGGCGGAAGGCTCATGAGTGGTGGAGGCATGATGGAAAGCGTTGGCAAATGGGTGAGCGTAAGCGGGGGTTCAAACACGTCGAGTTTCTCCCTTTGCTCGGAAGCAGTTGGGATTGGCTCGGGTGCAAAAAGGGGTGGATCCTGCTCAGGATTAGCCATGGGTAAGGGTAAAGGGTTAAATGGTGGAATAGGCAAAGTGGGTTTTAAAGGGATAATGGAAGGCCGAGGTGGCGGTAATGGGAGGTTAATTGGGGAAGGTTCAATGGTGGGTTCGATGGAGGCTAATGGTGTGGAGGTAGATGGCTTAACGGGTGGAGGTTTAATAGTGGAAGGCTTGGGGGAGGCCAGTGTTGCGGAGGTTAATGGTGTAACTGGAGGAGGTGTAATGTATGCGGTGTCAAGGATAGGAGGAGACTTACAATGTGCCGGTGTGGGTGATTGAAGTATCGACCCATCATCGTAACACCAATTAGTCTCATAAATAGGGGTTGGATCAGGGATGGTTTCATCCTGAGCAGGGGTTTATCGAATGAAAGTGGGGGAAGCGGAAAGTTAAG
Source organism: Amorphophallus konjac (assembly GCA_022559845.1). NCBI lineage: Eukaryota > Viridiplantae > Streptophyta > Magnoliopsida > Alismatales > Araceae > Amorphophallus > Amorphophallus konjac. The sequence continues at coordinate 400,536,832 of CM040126.1, forward strand.
GAAACTCGGAAGGGGTGCCTGCGGAGCTTCATCATCATCGTATACTGCCTCGGATTCTTCAAATGCCGGCTCTTGCTCGCTTGAACTGCCGACGCCGTAATCATCCCTCCTGTCTTTCCATTCTCTCTCCATCTTTGTAATCTCGTCCAAAGCGGCATGGAGAGGATTGACTGGAGTAGGAGGAGCCGTGACCCTCTTTATTTGTTCCTCCATCAAAGTAATCTTATCAAGCAGAGATTGTTGGAGGGGTGTGACTTGAACAACCGAGGGCTGGCAGGGCCTTGAAGGAGGAGGGGCCGCATAAAAAGGCCGTGGAGGGGAGTTGACGGGATGACCCGTAAAAGAACCCGGACGGGCCGGATTGCAAGGAGTAAATGGGCCTCGGGGCCGTGATGGAGGAGGAATAGAAGGAGGCGGGTGTCGGACCACCCGAGGAGGAGTGTGAATAGAAGGAGATGGGTAATGGGCTACCCGATTAGGAACATGAGTGGAAGAGGGAAGTGGGTGATGGGCCACCCGTGGAGGGTCGTGAATAGAAGAGGGAGGTGGGTGATGGGCCACCCGATTAGGATTGGAAGGGGGAGATGAAGGAGATGCACCCTCAACAGCGGCCTTAAGGGCTTGGATCTGTTGAGGGGTGAGATGATCTAATGCATGCAAAATTTGGGAGACCTTCTCATCATTGGGACGAGAGGGTCCTAAGGAATAGTGGCTCGAATTGAGTTGAGGGACCATAGGATGGACATTGCCCATGGGTCGGGCAACACCATAAGAATGAGGACGTGGTCCCTTGAAAGTATGGTGAGAATGATGAACATGTTGAATTTGAGGGGAATAAGATGTGCTAGGTTGATCACCCTCATGAACATTAATTGAATTGAACATGTTATTTTGTCTATCAAAGTAAGCCATTCAAGCAATTTAGTGTGCAAACAATTTGCAAAGAAACACACAAGTTGTGATGGTTACCTTGATTTCTTATGTTCGATCCTTGGTGAATTAATGAATTTTAGCAAAGTTGGGATGATTCACACAAGGGAGGAACCTAGTTTCAATATGGTTAACTCAATGCCAACTAGGAACACTCTCTCACCACGTATAGGCCAACTAATTCGGGACTTCAAAGGGTACAACCTGCCCGGCGTCCGTGAGGGAATCCACGGGTGCGGGGACTTACGGAGGCTTGAAAAGGGATTTCCAGTCCAAAGAGACGGAATGCTCAATGGAGGGTCGTCCCGATTCCAAGAGGGTGTGTGGATCCTAATGAAGAGGAGGGGGCTCCCAAACCAAATGCAAATGTGAATGCAGCAGGGTAAACAGGCCAACCACAATAATATGATCAATCAACAAAGGTAAGCATGAAATATCATGAAAACTCACCCACGGGAAGGGTTCTGGAAACCCACAGTAAAAACACGCCCTGGCAGGGGGCGCTACTAACAAAAGACACGACAGTGTGACTGTCGTGACTCAAAGCGAGGTGCCAGGGGCAGTAAAAACACACCTTAGGGTGAGGCGCTATACGGGGATAAAAGACGCCCTGGAGAGGGGCGTGAATTCACAAACAAGCAGGGTCATCACCACAATATAATCAATCGATGAATATGAGCATGGCATGAATCATGATGAAAAATCACGCAAGGAAGGGTTCTGCAAACCCACAGTAAAAGACGCCCTGAAAGGGGGTGCTATCCAGAAAAGAAACGACAGGGTCACTGTCGTGAATCACTGTGAGGGCCCACACAGGCAAGGTAAAAATACGCCCTGGTATGGGGCGCTACAAATTAAATGGACGCCTCTGGTCGAGGGCATCAACTCTCAGGGGTACGCACGGTCGAATGAATAAAACGCCTTAGTGTAAGGCGTTACAATATAAAAAGGCGTCCTGGAGAAGGGCGTGAATTCACAGATAAGCAGGGTATGATAGAAGACGTCCTGTCAGAAGGCGTTAGACATACATAAAACGCCCTGGGTGAGGGCGTGAAATTAAAAAGCGCCTCTGACAGAGGCGTTAATTCCCAGAAAGACCCCACGGCCAGCAATATCAAACACTCACAGTCACGGCCAATCAACAAATATTAGAACATTAAGATAGAAGCATGCTCATCAAAAATCTTTTTGGATAAGTGGAAATTCTAAAAAACTATCAAACTGCCAGATCACTTGGGGAGAGTGCAATGCACAATGGAGGGCGCCCGAGGGGCACAAAGGAGGGGTACCGTGGGTACCAAAGGGAAAGGGCACGCGAGGGTGCCAAAGGGGAAAGGGGTAATAAAAGAAGAACACAAAGTGTCCCACCGTGATCGCCAATTTGTAGATTCTAAGAAATCCACTTAAACAAAGAAATATTAAGTGAATAAATAAAGCATGAAATAGCACGAGGTGCTAAGGTGGAATAACGTGATCGCCAGAGACGCAAGGCCTCGAAAGATAATAATAAAAAGCATGGAGGGATCGTGAAGAATACCTTTAAAAGTGCGGGGATGTGAGTGCTTCCTTTCTCTTCAAATCGGCCGGCCGATGAAGAGAGTTCTCCAATTTATTACCCTTGCAAAAAAAGACAAACACCAATAAAAGATTGAATTAGAAATATGGTGAGTGTAGCATCAAATCCTAAATAAAAATATGAGCATGAAAATATGGTGAAGAACACACCTTAAGGGTGGTTGCCCTTAAACCCCTATGCAAAAAGGGTGTGGGAAATATGATGAATGCAAAATAAAACAAGGGGAAAGAGTGCAATAGTTGCACTATGGGGAGATCTCAATATGGTTGAGAAAAATCAATAAAATAATGAAATATGATGCATGCATGCATTAATGAAAATACAAGATGATGAAAAGGAGATGAGATAAAAAATCTTGTTTGTGGTTTGGTGCTCCTTGGCTTGAATGCTCGATGGGGAGAAAAGCTTCAGTTGGATGAAGACTTGAACCGTGAAAAAAGCCTCTCCTTAGCCAAGAACGGCACCTGCGTAAGGAAAGAAGAAGAAAACAAAAAAAACAAAACCGAAGAAGAAGAAGAAGAACAGAGGGAGGAAAGGAGAAGAAGACAGAAGAGGAAGAGGAAGAAACGTTCGAATCCGAAGGGGGAAGAAAAGGGGATCGAACAAGGGGAGTCCAAAGAGGGGGGATAAACATGGGCAAGAGTCCAATAAGGGGGAAGGATAAGAATGGGCAAGAGCCCCAATCAAGGCAGGAGTCTAATGAGGCAAGGACTCTCTGGGGAAAGGGCTGCGAAGCCAGCAGATGAAACACGCCCTGGGTCAGGGCGTCAATTCAAGAATTGACGACCTACCATAGGGCGTTAATTTAAAACACGCCCTGGGTCAGGGCGTCAACTCCCAGATCAATTTTGAAAATAAATATTTCTTTTATTTGGAAATTCTGAAACACACCTCCTGGAGAGGCATTAATTGAAACACGCCCCAAAGAAGGGCGTTAATTAACATTTTTCAAACATTTATTCTTTTTCAAAAATTGGATAATGCCGGGAATTGACGCCCTCATCTCAGGGCGTCCTTTCATCAAGAAACGCCCCAGGTCAGGTCGTGTTTTAAAACACGCCCTTCACCAGGTCACGAATTTATAAAATAGGTAAAATGGGGAGAAATAGATAAAATGGGGAGACACGCCCTGGATCAGGCCGCGTTTAAAAACACGCCCCTCTCCAGGGCGTTAATTTAAAAAAGAGGGAAAGGGGAGAAAATCCATGAAAAATGGAAAAAACACTCAAATAAGCTAATTTGAGGGTCAAATGGGGCATTACAAGGCAATATGAGAAATACTCAAAGTAATGTCAATTTTGGCGTGTCTACAGCTGCCCCGCCTTGGCGTCTGCTTTGCAAGGGAGCGTAGCAAACTGAAAAGTAGATGCCAAGGTGTGATGAGACACGCAATCAACATCACTTGATAAGAATGAAATCAAAAGCTCGAGATGAAGCAAATCTCGGGAAATTCAATGAAATCAACAATGTTTGGATAAAAGGGGAGTGTGCACGCGGTGCACGAAGGAGATAAAATAAATGATCAACTTCCAGCGCGGTGGAAGTACCCCAGGTCACAAACCTGTAGATTTCACCATTGGGGAGCGGTTACCAGCCAGTGGACGTGCTGCAGCCAAGGTGGATCAAAGGAAATGATTAAAATAAGATGATAAAAATCCAAACAAGGAGCTTTCGAGAAAATCACCCAAAACAGCGACAAAACGAACTGAGACTCAATTCGGCAATGAAAATCTCATATCGAGAAAGATTAAGATCAATTCAACTCTCAACATCAGCTTATCAGAATGATTTTCCAATGTTAATTCAAAGTCCTACATGAATGCATGCTGGGCTAAAGGGAAAATAACAAATGAAAATATAATATAATCAAGGATAATATTGTTAAACTGCCCAGACTGGGTCAAGAAACCAATTCTGCGAGCTGATACTAAGCCGAAGCCCGTTTATCCACGCACCAACTCGTAAAAAGGGAACCATCGTCCCCAGTCTTGGACGGCTCAACGGCCTATCCGTGTGACTAAGACTTCTCTGGAATCATCATTGTTTTTGATGAAGGGGAACTCAAATCCCAGATTTACCAAAGCCACAAGGTCCTTGATATAATCTAGTAACATATGTAACATATAGTAGAATGCATACAGGGAGATGGTGATATCAATAAGCATGGGAACTGAGAAATGAGCTGCAAGCACCGTGGGACTTTGAGTGATGATGCCCTGCCGGCGGGACCAAGAGCCTCTTCCTGCGCTCAAAAATTCATTAGCCAAGATATAACAAGCAATGAATAAGGCATTTAATCATAGCATGCATAGCATGAATCAAAGCAACCAATCATAGCATATATCATGAACAGCATAAGTCAAATCATGGCATAGCAAAGCATCATTATTTGTTGTTTGTCATGAGGATGACAATCTGGCTAATCAAGTTTTGGAGTTAAATAATCAGGATCTGATAATGCCCATCGGCGGAGTAATCAGATGAAACGAGCAGGAGTTGATTGAAAGATTTGGAGATGAATAATCATGAGATATGATAATCAGAATGATATAGCGAGATGATGCCCCTGGGTGGCATGTCATGAGAATATTGGGAAGAATCAATAGATTGATAGCAATAAGTGAAGAGAGGACTCATCCCGTGCTTTTGGTCTCTGCAAAGCTGTTCCTGCAAAACACCATCAGAAAATACAATGCAAATTTTTAGATTTTGGAAATATGCAAATTTTTATGAGTTTTGGAATATGCAAATTTTTATGAGTTTTGAATATTTGAATTTTTATGGAGATTTTTGGAAAATATTTTGAATTTTTGTTGGGATTTTGATCGGGAAATATTCAATTTTTTTGGATTTTGGCTTAGACATTGTTAATGCAGCATCAAAGGGTTGTTTTGAACCACTGGCTAGGGGTCCTTGTTCCTTCCCTTTTCGCTAAAACTGCCCAAAGCTGGACGTGCATTGAAAGTGGCATCCTATAACCGACCGTCTTTGATCAACGGTGCCCCTACCAAGGCCATACCTGAGAAACATTCGGTCTTGAGGGAGAAGAGAAGAATAATTGGAGATAAGCTTTGTGCAGGATGGGAGATGTCGGGACTTGAATTCCTTCCAAGGTGTTCCCTTCAAAGAGGTAGTCTGTTGTGCCGGGGCTTTGTGCCTTTGATTTTTAGACCCTTGACATGCATACGACCAGGGTTTTCCCTGCGGGGACTTTGCCACTCTTGTCATGCCATAATTCACAATTTGCTTTTATCGAAATTCTGACTTGATTTTCATAATAGCCCTTTTGGCGAGATGTATATCATGAAATTCATATTTAGTTTGGGTCAAGACTGCCCCTATTTGAGACTCCTCTCGTATTGGGGATTACCAAGGTTGGTCATCTCATCCGTCAACCTCTTGCCCCTGCACGTGGCCGAGTAAAGAAGAGAAAAGACTTTCAGATATACTCATGGCATGGCCAAGGTAGCAACGGTGTTTAACCAAAGGAGCCGGCTAAGGACGCCGTGAAGTGTGTGAGGTGCCCAGCTGAGGGTTGATCTTAACAAGCAGGGAGAGAATGTTGAATTCCCAGCGCGGGGTTCTTATTAACCAAGGTGCTGCAAAAGCAAGCCTAAAGACTCTTTTGAGAATATTTAATTAAACAAAAGCCTAAGATAAAGGTCTAAAACACCACTCTTAATCTTGTTAAGAAGCACTTCATTTTGAAAATCATGCGTGAAGTAATGAGAAATGATATCATATAAATGCATACTTACGCCAATATGTTACCTTGCAACCTTTGTTAAAGCAGCTGCCGCGAGAGGTTGATCATCGTGGGATAGTCCTCTTAGGCAGATAAAGGATTGGAAGCAAAGGATTGAAAGTGGCTTAACAAGAAGGAGTGGTGCCAAGACCAGACTCAGACGAATAAGGAAAAAAGGAAAAGAGGCGAGGGCTAGAACTCCCTCACTAAGGCGCGGAGACCCTGATCACATGGAACAGTCTACAGAAGAAGCGGAAAATCAAGAAGAGGGGTGAGGACTAAAGCCTCAGAAGCAATGGGAGAATGGACAGATGCCCAAGGCAGTGGATGTGGAAGAAGTTGGGTCAGACCCAGAATCAGGAGGAATTAGAAGAAGAAATTGGTAGATAGAAAGAGGCGGATCCGGAGGGTCCGGAGGCAGAGGAGAATCATGAGAGGAAAAATCCGAAGGCTCCGGAGGGATGACAAAAGAAGGGACGCGATGCCCTGAGACGAAATAGGGAAAAAGATGATGGAAAAGGAAGAAAAAAATGAAGGATGTGATGTTCAGGAAGATTAGAAAGATGAATCGGAAGAAAGATGGAGGGTCCGGAGGTTCCGGAGGAAGCAAATGCCGAGGGACGCGATGCCCAGGGAGGAGAGAAAAATCCGGAGGTTCCGGAGGAATGAAATCAGGAAGGAGAAGGTGGAAAGGGGCGTCGTGCCCAAAGGAAAAGTCCGGAGGTTCCGGAGAATGAGAAGGGAAGGGACGCGATGCCCAAAGAAGAGGGAAACAGAATCCGAGGTTCCGGAAGAATAAGGTGAAAAGGGGCGCGATGCCCGAGGGAAAGTCCGGAGGTTCCGGAAGAATAAGGTGGAAAGGGGCGCGATGCCCGAGAGAGAGGAATGAAGGAAGATCAGGAGGAAAATCCGGAGGTTCCGGAGGTAGCAAATGAGAAGGGGCGCGATGCCCAAGGGGAAAATCCGGAGGTTCCGGAGGGGAAAATGAAAAAGGTGAAAAGGGGCGTCGTGCCCAAAGGGAAAGTCCGGAGGTTCCGGAGGGATAGAATCAGAAAGGGCGAGATGCCCAAAGAGGAGGGATAAAATTCCTGGAGGTTCCAGGGAGATAGCAGGAAAAGGGACGCGATGCCCCAGGGATAGTGGATAAAAAGATGAAGATGAATAAGATGGGAAGTGCGGAATATCCGGAGGTGCCGGAAGGCGGGGAAGATACGGGTTTGGAAACCCGGGAAGCAGGAGGTGCAAATGCATGCAATGGGATGGATGCGATGAATGCATGAAATGCAAAGAATATGAAGAATGTGAAGGGCGAGAGGATGAGATCCTCCTCCTAACCCTGGGAATGGCCCATGAAGAAAAAGTGATAGAGATGGATGAATAGAAAGTGGAACAAATAAGGGATGGCCCCTTAGCATTAAGATAACTGCCCCTCCACGGCAGTGAAAGTGTATGAGAAATAGCCCCTGCCGAAGCTTCAATGGTGAATGTCAACTCCCTTGGAGAGTGCAAAGTAATGGTGTGAGGGAGTTGGAAAGTTGGGCTCGGAAGCATTATGTTGCCCAAAGATTCAAAATTTGGAAATTGGAACAAAGGGTGCCCTGCCCGGCCCTTACACAGCATCAATGCTTGGCATGTCGGCGACTTGGCTTCTTCGACCGTGCTTGGCACAATAACCCGGATTGGCATCCGGCAAATGAATTCTTGAATCTTGAATGGCGCGGCCAAATCCTTGCTGCCCGGCTCTTGATCGTCCTCGGCACCTGTGCTTGTAGAAGGCCCCCATTCCGAGTAGTAAGGGAGGTGAAGCGGAGGCGGAAGGCTCCATGAATGGTGGAGGCATGATGGAAAGCGTTGGCAAATGGGTGAGCGTAAGCGGGGGTTCAAACACGTCGAGTTTCTCCCTTTGCTCGGAAGCAGTTGGGATTGGCTCGGGTGCAAAAAGGGGTGGATCCTGCTCAGGATTAGCCATGGGTAAGGGTAAAGGGTTAAATGGTGGAATAGGCAAAGTGGGTTTTAAAGGGATAATGGAAGGCCGAGGTGGCGGTAATGGGAGGTTAATTGGGGAAGGTTCAATGGTGGGTTCGACGGAGGCTAATGGTGTGGAGGTAGATGGCTTAACGGGTGGAGGTTTAATAGTGGAAGGCTTGGGGGAGGCCAGTGTTGCGGAGGTTAATGGTGTAACTGGAGGAGGTGTAATGTATGCGGTGTCAAGGATAGGAGGAGACTTACAATGTGCCGGTGTGGGTGATTGAAGTATCGACCCATCATCGTAACACCAATTAGTCTCATAAATAAGGGTTGGATCAGGGATGGTTTCATCCTGAGCAGGAGGTTTATCAAATGATAGTGGAGGGAGCGGAAATTAAGGAAACTCGGAAGGGGTGCCTGCGGAGCTTCATCATCATCGTACACTGCCTTGGATTCTTCAAATGCCGGCTCTTGCTCACTTGAACTGCCGACGCCATAATCATCCCTCCTGTCTTTCCATTCTCTCTCCATCTTTGTAATCTCGTCCAAAGCGGCATGGAGAGGATTGACTGGAGTAGGAGGAGCCGTGACCCTCTTTATTTGTTCCTCCATCAAAGTAATCTTATCAAGCAGAGATTGTTGGAGGGGTGTGACTTGAACAACCGAGGGCTGGCAGGGCCTTGAAGGAGGAAGGGCCGTATAAAAAGGCCGTGGAGGGGAGTTGACGGGATGACCCGTAAAAGAACCCGGACGGGCCGGATTGCAAGGAGTAAATGGGCCTCGGGGCCGTGATGGAGGAGGAATAGAAGGAGGCGGGTGTCGGACCACCCGAGGAGGAGTGTGAATAGAAGGAGATGGGTAATGGGCTACCCGATTAGGAACATGAGTGGAAGAGGGAAGTGGGTGATGGGCCACCCGTGGAGGGTCGTGAATAGAAGAGGGATGTGGGTGATGGGCCACCCGATTAGGATTGGAAGGGGGAGATGAAGGAGATGCACCCTCAACAGCGGCCTTAAGGGCTTGGATCTGTTGAGGGGTGAGATGATCTAATGCATGCAAAATTTGGGAGACCTTCTCATCATTGGGACGAGAGGGTCCCGAAGGAATAGTGGCTTGAAATTGAGTTGAAGGACCATAAGGATGGACATTGCCCATGGGTCGGGCAACACCATAAGAATGAGGACGTGGTCCCTTGAAAGTATGGTGAGAATGATGAACATGTTGAATTTGAGGGGAATAAGATGTGCTAGGTTGATCACCCTCATGAACATTAATTGAATTGAACATGTTATTTTGTCTATCAAAGTAAGCCATTCAAGCAATTTAGTGTGCAAAAAATTTGCAAAGAAACACACAAGTTGTGATGGTTACCTTGATTTCTTATGTTCGATCCTTGGTGAATTAATGAATTTTAGCAAAGTTGGATGATTCACACAAGGGGAGGAACCTAGTTTCAATATGGTTTAACTCCAATGCCAACTAGGAACACTCTCTCACCACGTATAGGCCAACTAATTCGGGACTTCAAAGGGTACAACCTGCCCGGCGTCCGTGAGGGAATCCACGGGTGCGGGGACTTACGGAGGCTTGGAAAAGGGATTTCCAGTCCAAAGAGACGGAATGCTCAATGGAGGGTCGTCCCGATTCCAAGAGGGTGTGTGGATCCTAATGAAGAGGAGGGGGCTCCCAAACCAAATGCAAATGATGAATGCAGCAGGGTAAACAGGCCAACCACAATAATATGATCAATCAACAAAGATAAGCATGAAATATCATGAAAACTCACCCACGGGAAGGGTTCTGGAAACCCACAGTAAAAACACGCCCTGGCAGGGGGCGCTACTAACAAAAGACACGACAGTGTGACTGTCGTGACTCAAAGCGAGGTGCCAGGGGCAGTAAAAACACGCCTTAGGGTGAGGCGCTATAATGGGAAAGGACGCCCTTGACCGAGGGCGTCAAATCAAAAGAAACGCCTTGCTGAGGGGCGCTAATCAACAAAGAAACACCCTGGCGTGAGGCGTTACCAAGTAAAAGACGCCCTGGAGAGGGGCGTGAATTCACAAACAAGCAGGGTAATCACCACAATATAATCAATCAATGAATATGAGCATGGCATGAATCATGATGAAAAATCACGCAAGGAAGGGTTCTGCAAACCCACAGTAAAAGACGCCCTGAAAGGGGGCGCTATCCAGAAAAGAAACGACAGTGTCACTGTCGTGAATCACTGTGAGGGCCCACACTGGCAAGGTAAAAACACGCCCTGGTATGGGGCGCTACAAATCAAATGGACGCCTCTGGTCGAGGGCGTCAACTCTCAGGGGTACGCACGGCCGAATGAATAAAACGCCTTAGTGTGAGGCGTTACAATATAAAAAGGCGCCCTGGAGAAGGGCGTGAATTCACAGATAAGCAGGGTATGATAGAAGACGTCCTGTCAGAAGGCGTTAGACATACATAAAACGCCCTGGGTGAGGGCGTGAAATTAAAAAGCGCCTCTGACAGAGGCGTTAATTCCCAGAAAGACCCCACGGCCAGCAATATCAAACACTCACAGTCACGGCCAATCAACAAATATATGAGTATTAAGATAGAAGCATGCTCATCAAAAAAAATTTTGGATAAGTGGAAATTCTAAAAAACTATCAAACTGACAGATCACTTGGGGAGAGTGCAATGCACAATGGAGGGCGCCCGAGGGGCACAAAGGAGGGGTACCGTGGGTACCAAAGGGAAAGGGCACGCGAGGGTGCCAAAGGGGAAAGGGTAATAAAAAAGAACACAAAGTGTCCCACCGTGATCGCCAATTTGTAGATTCTAAGAAATCCACTTAAGGAAAAATTAAAGAATGAATAAAGCATGAAATAGCACGAGGTGCTAAGGGGAATTTGTGATCGCCAGAGACACGAAGGCCTCAAAAGATAATAATAAAAACATGGAGGGATCGCGAAAATACCTTTAAAAGCGCGGGTGATTGTGAGTGCTCCTTTCTCTTCAAATCGGCCGGCCGATGAAGAGAGTTCTTCAATTTGATTACCCTTGCAAAAAAAGACACAAACACCAACAAAAGATAGGAATTAGAACATGGTGAGTGTAGCATCAAATCCTAAATAAAAATGTGAGCATGAAAACATGGTGAAGAACACACCTTAAGGGTGTTGCCCTTAAACCCCTATGCAAAAGGGTGTGGGAGTATGATGATGAATGCAAAATAGAATAAGGGAAAGAGTGCAAGAGATGCACTATGGGAGATACTCAACGTAGTTGAGTTGAATAAATATATATAAACATGTATGAACATGCATGTATATGAATGATGATAGTAAAAAGAAGAATAAAAATAAAATAGAAAGAGCATGTTGCTTGTGGCTTTGATGCTCGATGGGGAGAAAGGCCTTTAATTGGATGATGACATGAAGTGCCCAAGAGCTTCTCCTTCAGCCAATAACAACACCTGCGTAAGAAGGAAAAGAAGAAAAAAACAAGACAGAAAAACAAAAACAAAAAGAAGGCAAAGAACGGGGAAGAAGAAGAAGAAGGGGAATTCGAAAAGGGAAGAATCCCCCCGATTAACAGAGACAATGTCTCTATTAAATAGGTTGAAGAAGAGATAAGATCGGCAAGAGCCCTACGGAGGCAAGACTCCAGTCCCAATCAAGGAAGGAGTCTAACGAGGCAAGGACTCTCTGGGGAAAGGGCTGCGAAGCCAGAAGATTGAAACACGCCCTGGGTCAGGGCGTCAATTCAAGAATTGACGACCTGTCAAGGGCGTTAATTCAAAACACGCCCTGGGTCAGGGCGTCAACTCCCAGATCAATTTTGGAAATAAATATTTCTTTTATTTGGAAATTCTGAAACACGCCTCCGGGAGAGGCGTTAATTGAAACACGCCCCAAAGAAGGGCGTTAATTAACATTTTTCAAACATTTATTCTTTTTCAAAAATTGGATAATGCCGGAATTGACGCCCTCATCTCAGGGCGTCCTTTCATCAAGAAACGCCCCAGGTCAGGTCGTGTTTTAAAACACGCCCTTCACCAGGTCACGAATTTATAAAATAGGTAAAATGGGGAGAAATAGATAAAATGGGGAGACACGCCCTGGATCAGGCCGCGTTTTAAAAACACGCCCCTCTCCAGGGCGTTAATTTAAAAAAGAGGGAAAGGGGAGAAAATCCATGAAAAATGGAAAAAAACACTCAAATAAGCTAATTTGAGGGTCAAATGGGGCATTACAAGGCAATATGAGAAATACTCAAAGTAATGTCAATTTTGGCGTGTCTACAGCTGCCCCGCCTTGGCGTCTGCTTTGCAAGGGAGCGTAGCAAACTGAAAAGTAGATGCCAAGGTGTGATGAGACACGCAATCAACATCACTTGATGAGAATGAAATCAAAAGCTCGAGATGAAGCAAATCTCGGGAAATCAAAGAAATCAACAATGTTTGGATAAAAGGGGAGTGTGCACGCGGTGCACGAAGGAGATAAAATAAATGATCAACTTCCAGCGCGGTGGAAGTACCCCAGGTCACAAACCTGTAGATTTCACCATTGGGGAGCGGTTACCAGCCAGTGGACGTGCTGCAGCCAAGGTGGATCAAAGGAAAGGATTAAAATAAGATGATAAAAATCCAAACAAGGAGCTCTCGAGAAAAGACCCAAAACAGCGACAAAACGAACTGAGGACTCAATTCGACAATGAAAATCTCATATCGAGAAAGATTAAGATCAATTCAACTCTCAACATCAGCTTATCAGAATGATTTTCCAATGTTAATTCAAAGTCCTACATGAATGCATGCTGGGCTAAAGGGAAAATAACAAATGAAAATATAATATAATCAAGGATAATATTGTTAAACTGCCCAGACTGGGTCAAGAAACCAATTCTGCGAGCTGATACTAAGCCGAAGCCCGTTTATCCACGCACCAACTCGTAAAAAGGGAACCATCGTCCCCAGTCTTGGACGGCTCAACGGCCTATCCGTGTGACTAAGACTTCTCTGGAATCATCATTATTTTTGATGAAGGGGAACTCAAATCCCAGATTTACCAAAGCCACAAGGTCCTTGATATAATCTAGTAACATATGTAACATATAGTAGAATGCATACAGGGAGATGGTGATATCAATAAGCATGGGAACTGAGAAATGAGCTGCAAGCACCGTGGGACTTTGAGTGATGATGCCCTGCCGGCGGGACCAAGAGCCTCTTCCTGCGCTCAAAAATTCATTAGCCAAGATATAACAAGCAATGAATAAGGCATTTAATCATAGCATGCATAGCATGAATCAAAGCAACCAATCATAGCATATATCATGAACAGCATAAGTCAAATCATGGCATAGCAAAGCATCATTATTTGTTGTTTGTCATGAGGATGACAATCTGGCTAATCAAGTTTTGGAGTTAAATAATCAGGATCTGATAATGCCCATCGGCGGAGTAATCAGATGAAACGAGCAGGAGTTGATTGAAAGATTTGGAGATGAATAATCATGAGATATGATAATCAGAATGATATAGGGAGATGATGCCCCTGCGTGGCATGTCATGAGAATATTGGGAAGAATCAATAGATTGATAGCAATAGGTGGAGAGAGGATCCATCCCGTGCTTTTGGTCTCTGCAAAGCTGTTCCTGCAAAACACCATCAGAAAATACAATGCAAATTTTTGGATTTTGGAAATATGCAAATTTTTATGAGTTTTGGACATATTTGAATTTTTATGGAGATTTTTGGAAAATATTTTGAATTTTTGTTGGGATTTTGATCGGGAAATATTCAATTTTTTTTGGATTTTGGCTTAGACATTGTTAATGCAGCATCAAAGGGTTGTTTTGAACCACTGGCTAGGGGTCCTTGTTCCTTCCCTTTTCGCTAAAACTGCCCAAAGCTGGACGTGCATTGAAAGTGGCATCCTATAACCGACCGTCTTTGATCAACGGTGCCCCTACCAAGGCCATACCTGAGAAAAGTTCGGTCTTGGAGGGAGAAGAGAAGAATAATTGAGATAAGCTTTGTGCAGGATGGGAGATATCGGGACTTGAATTCCTTCCAAGGTGTTCCCTTCAAAGAGGTAGTCTGTTGTGCCGGGGCTTTATGCCTTTGATTTTTAGACCCTTGACATGCATACGACCAGGGTTTTCCCTGCGGGGACTTTGCCACTCTTGTCATGCCATAATTCACAATCTTGCTTTTATCGAAATTCTGACTTGATTTTCATAATAGCCCTTTTGGCGAGATGTATATCATGAAATTCATATTTAGTTTGGGTCAAGACTGCCCCTATTTGAGACTCCTCTCGTATTGGGGATTACCAAGGTTGGTCATCTCATCCGTCAACCTCTTGCCCCTGCACGTGGCCGAGTAAAGAAGAGAAAAGACTTTCAGATATACTCATGGCATGGCCAAGGTAGCAACGGTGTTTAACCAAAGGAGCCGGCTAAGGACGCCGTGAAGTGTGTGAGGTGCCCAGCTGAGGGTTGATCTTAACAAGCAGGGAGAGAATGTTGAATTCCCAGCGCGGGGTTCTTATTAACCAAGGTGCTGCAAAAGCAAGCCTAAAGACTCTTTTGAGAATGATTTAATTAAACAAAAGCCTAAGATAAAGATTAAAACACCACTCTTAATCTTGTTAAGAAGCACTTCATTTTGAAAATCATGCGTGAAGTAATGAGGTAATGATATCATAAAATGCATACTTACGCCAATATGTTACCTTGCAACCTTTGTTAAAGCAGCTGCCGCGAGAGGTTGATCATCGTGGGATAGTCCTCTTAGGCAGTCAAAAGGATTGGAAGCAAAGGATTTGGAGTGGCTTAACAAGAAGGAGTGGTGCCAAGACCAGACTCAGACGAATAAGGAGAAAAGGAAAAGAGGCGAGGGCTAGAACTCCCTCACTAAGGCGCGGAGACCCTGATCACATGGAACAGTCTACAGAAGAAGAGGAAAATCAAGAAGAGGGGTGAGGACTAAAGCCTCGGAAAGCAATGGGAGAAAGGGCAGATGCCCAAGGCAGTGGATGTGGAAGAAGTTGGGTCAGACCCAGAATCAGGAGGAATTAGAAGAAGAAATTGGTAGATAGAAAGAGGCGGATCCGGAGGGTCCGGAGGCAGAGGAGAATCATGAGAGGAAAAATCCGAAGGCTCCGGAGGGATGACAAAAGAAGGGACGCGATGCCCTGAGACGAAATAGGGAAAAAGATGATGGAAAAGGAAGAAAAAAATGAAGGATGTGATGTTGAGGAAGATTAGAAAGATGAATCGGAAGAAAGATGGAGGGTCCGGAGGTTCCGGAGGAAGCAAATGCCGAGGGACGCGATGCCCAGGGAGGAGAGAAAAATCCGGAGGTTCCGGAGGAAAGAAATCAGGAAGGAGAAGGTGGAAAGGGGCGTCGTGCCCAAAGGAAAAGTCCGGAGGTTCCGGAGGAATGAGAAGGGAAGGGACGCGATGCCCAAAGAAGAGGGAAACAGAATCCGGAGGTTCCGGAAGAATAAGGTGAAAAGGGGCGCGATGCCCGAGGGGAAAGTCCGGAGGTTCCGGAAGAATAAGGTGGAAAGGGGCGCGATGCCCGAGAGAGAGGAATGAAGGAAGATCAGGAGGAAAATCCGGAGGTTCCGGAGGTAGCAAATGAGAAGGGGCGCGATGCCCAAGGGGAAAATCCGGAGGTTCCGGAGGAGGAAAATGAAAAAGGTGAAAAGGGGCGTCGTGCCCAAAGGGAAAGTCCGGAGGTTCCGGAGGGATAGAATCAGAAAGGGCGAGATGCCCAAAGAGGAGGGATAAAATTCCTGGAGGTTCCAGGGAGATAGCAGGAAAAGGGACGCGATGCCCCAGGGATAGTGGATAAAAAGATGAAGATGAATAAGATGGGAAGTGCGGAATATCCGGAGGTGCCGGAAGGCGGGGAAGATACGGGTTTGGAAACCCGGGAAGCAGGAGGTGCAAATGCATGCAATGGGATGGATGCGATGAATGCATGAAATGCAAAGAATATGAAGAATGTGAAGGGCGAGAGGATGAGATCCTCCTCCTAACCCTGGGAATGGCCCATGAAGAAAAAGTGATAGAGATGGATGAATAGAAAGTGGAACAAATAAGGGATGGCCCCTTAGCATTAAGATAACTGCCCCTCCACGGCAGTGAAAGTGTATGAGAAATAGCCCCTGCCGAAGCTTCAATGGTGAATGTCAACTCCCTTGGAGAGTGCAAAGTAATGGTGTGAGGGAGTTGGAAAGTTGGGCTCGGCAGCATTATGTTGCCCAAAGATTCAAAATTTAGAAATTGGAACAAAGGGTGCCCTGCCCGACCCTTACACAGCATCAATGCTTGGCATGGCGGCGACTTGGCTTCTTCGACCGTGCTTGGCACAATAACCCGGATTGGCATCCGGTAAATGAATTCTTGAATCTTGAATGGCGCGGCCAAATCCTTGCTGCCCGGCTCTTGATCATCCTCGGCAACTGTGCTTATAGAAGGCCCCCCATTCCGAGTAGTAAGGGGAGGTGAAGCGGAGGTAGAAGGCTCCATGAATGGTGGAGGCATGATGGAAAGCGTTGGCAAATGGGTGAGCGTAAGCGGGGGTTCAAACACGTCGAGTTTCTCCCTTTGCTCGGAAGCAGTTGGGATTGGCTCGAGTGCAAAATGGGGTGGATCCTGCTCAGGATTAGCCATGGGTAAGGGTAAAGGGTTAAATGGTGGAATAGGCAAAGTGGGTTTTAAAGGGATAATGGAAGGCCGAGGTGGCGGTAATGGGAGGTTAATTGGGGAAGGTTCAATGGTGGGTTCGACGGAGGCTAATGGTGTGGAGGTAGATGGCTTAACGGGTGGAGGTTTAATAGTGGAAGGCTTGGGGGAGGCCAGTGTTGCGGAGGTTAATGGTGTAACTGGAGGAGGTGTAATGTATGCGGTGTCAAGGATAGGAGGAGACTTACAATGTGCCGGTGTGGGTGATTGAAGTATCGACCCATCATCGTAACACCAATTAGTCTCATAAATAGGGGTTGGATCAGGGATGGTTTCATCCTGAGCAGAAGGTTTATCAAATGATAGTGGAGGGAGCGGAAATTAAGGAAACTCGGAAGGGGTGCCTGCGGAGCTTCATCATCATCGTACACTGCCTTGGATTCTTCAAATGCCGGCTCTTGCTCACTTGAACTGCCGACGCCATAATCATCCCTCCTGTCTTTCCATTCTCTCTCCATCTTTGTAATCTCGTCCAGAGCGGCATGGAGAGGATTGACTGGAGTAGGAGGAGCCGTGACCCTCTTTATTTGTTCCTCCATCAAAGTAATCTTATCAAGCAGAGATTGTTGGAGGGGTGTGACTTGAACAACCGAGGGCTGGCAAGGCCTTGAAGGAGGAAGGGCCGTATAAAAAGGCCGTGGAGGGGAGTTGACGGGATGACCCGTGAAAGAACCCGGACGGGCCGGATTGCAAGGAGTAAATGGGCCTCGGGGCCGTGATGGAGGAGGAATAGAAGGAGGCGGGTGTCGGACCACCCGAGGAGGAGTGTGAATAGAAGGAGATGGGTAATGGGCTACCCGATTAGGAACATGAGTGGAAGAGGGAAGTGGGTGATGGGCCACCCGTGGAGGGTCGTGAATAGAAGAGGGAGGTGGGTGATGGGCCACCCGATTAGGATTGGAAGGGGGAGATGAAGGAGATGCACCCTCAACAGCGGCCTTAAGGGCTTGGATCTGTTGAGGGGTGAGATGATCTAATGCATGCAAAATTTGGGAGACCTTCTCATCATTGGGACGAGAGGGTCCCGAAGGAATAGTGGCTCGAAATTGAGTAGGGGGACCATAGGATGGACATTGCCCATGGGTCGGGCAACACCATAAGAATGAGGACGTGGTCCCTTGAAAGTATGGTGAGAATGATGAACATGTTGAATTTGAGGGGAATAAGATGTGCTAGGTTGATCACCCTCATGAACATTAATTGAATTGAACATGTTATTTTGTCTATCAAAGTAAGCCATTCAAGCAATTTAGTGTGCAAACAATTTGCAAAGAAACACACAAGTTGTGATGGTTACCTTGATTTCTTATGTTTGATCCTTGGTGAATTAATGAATTTTAGCAAAGTTGATATGATTCACACAAGGGGAGGAACCTAGTTTCAATATGATTTAACTCCAATGCCAACTAGGAACACTCTCTCACCACGTATAGGCCAACTAATTCGGGACTTCAAAGGGTACAACCTGCCCGGCGTCCGTGAGGGAATCCACGGGTGCGGGGACTTACGGAGGCTTGGAAAAGGGATTTCCAGTCCAAAGAGACGGAATGCTCAATGGAGGGTCGTCCCGATTCCAAGAGGGTGTGTGGATCCTAATGAAGAGGAGGGGGCTCCCAAACCAATGCAAAGATGAATGCAGCAGGGAAAACAGGCCAACCACAATAATATGATCAATCAACAAAGATAAGCATGAAATATCATGAAAACTCACCCACGGGAAGGGTTCTGGAAACCCACAGTAAAAACACGCCCTGGCAGGAGGCGCTACTAACAAAAGACACGACAATGTGACTGTCGTGACTCAAAGCGAGGTGCCAGGGGCAGTAAAAACACGTCTTAGGGTGAGGCGCTATAATGGCAAAGGACGCCCTTGACCGAGGGCGTCAAATCAAAAGAAACGCCTTGCTGAGGGGCGCTAATCAACAAAGAAACGCCCTGGCGTGAGGCGTTACCAAGTAAAAGACGCCCTGGAGAGGGGCGTGAATTCACAAACAAGCAGGGTAATCACCACAATATAATCAATCAATGAATATGAGCATGGCATGAATCATGATGAAAAATCACGTAAGGAAGGGTTCTACAAACCCACAGTAAAAGACGCCCTGAAAGGGGGCGCTATCCAGAAAAGAAACGACAGTGTCACTGTCGTGAATCACTGTGAGGGCCCACACTGGCAAGGTAAAAACACGCCCTGGTATGGGGCGCTACAAATCAAATGGACGCCTCTGGTCGAGGGCGTCAACTCTCAGGGGTACGCACGGCCGAATGAATAAAACGCCTTAGTGTGAGGCGTTACAATATAAAAAGGCGCCCTGGAGAAGGGCGTGAATTCACAGATAAGCAGGGTATGATAGAAGACGTCCTATCAGAAGGTGTTAGACATACATAAAATGCCCTGTGTGAGGGCGTGAAATTAAAAAGCGCCTCTGACAGAGGCGTTAATTCCCAGAAAGACCCCACGGCCAGCAATATCAAACACTCACAGTCACGGCCAATCAACAAATATATGAGTATTAAGATAGAAGCATGCTCATCAAAATTTTTTTGGATAAGTGGAAATTCTAAAAAACTATCAAACTGACAGATCACTTGGGGAGGGTGCAATGCACAATGGAGGGCGCCCGAGGGGCACAAAGGAGGGGTACCGTGGGTACCAAAGGGAAAGGGCACGCGAGGGTGCCAAAGGGGAAAGGGGTAATAAAAAGAAGAACACAAAGAGTCCCACCGTGATCGCCAATTTGTAGATCTAATTAAAAATCCACTTAAGGAAAAATTAAGAATATGAATAAATAAGCATGAAACAGCACGGGGTGCTAAGGTGGAATAACGTGATCGCCAGGGACGCAAGGCCTCGAAAGATAATAATAAAAAGTATGGAGGGATCGCGAAAAATACCTTAGATGCGGGTGATTGTGAGTACTCCTTTCTCTTCTAGATCGGCCGGCCGATGAAGAGAGTTCTTCCTTTGATTACCCTTGCAAGAATAGATAAACACCAAATAATGATAGGAATTAGAACATGGTGAGTGTAGCATCAAGTTCTTAATAGGATGAGCATGAAAAATTGATTATGAACACACCTTAAGGGTGGTTGCCCTTAAACCCCTATGCAAAGAGGGTATGGGAGATATGATGAATGCTATGCAAATAGGGAGGTGTGCAAGTGTTGCGCTAAGGGAGATACTCAACGTAGTTGAGTTGAAGAAATATATATAAACATGTATGAACATGCATGTATATGAATGATGATAGTAAAAAGAAGAATAAAAATAAAATAGAAAGAGCATGTTGCTTGTGGCTTTGATGCTCGATGGGGAGAAAGGCTTTAATTGGATGATGACATGAAGCGCCCAAGAGCCTTCTCCTTCAGCCAATAACAACACCTGCGTAAGAAGGAAAAGAAGAAAAAAACAAGACAGAAAAACAAAAACAAAAAGAAGGCAGAAGAACGGGGAAGAAGAAGAAGAAGGGGAATTCGAAAGGGAAGAATCCCCCCGATTAACAGAGACAATGTCTCTATTAAATAGGTTGAAGAAGAGATAAGAACGGCAAGAGCCCTACGGAGGCAAGACTCCAGTCCCCAATCAAGGAAGGAGTCTAACGAGGCAAGGACTCTCTGGGGAAAGGGCTGCGAAGCCAGAAGATGAAACACGCCCGGGGTCAGGGCGTCAATTCAAGAATTGACGACCTGTCAAGGGGCATTAATTCAAAACACGACATGGCCAAGGGCGTCAACTCTCAGATCAATTTTGAAAATAAATATTTCTTTTTATTTGGAAACTCTGAAACACGCCTCCGGGAGAGGCGTTAATTAAAACACGTCCACAAGAAGGGCGTTAATTAACATTTTTCAAATATTTATTCTTTTTCAAAAATTGGATAATGCCGGGAATTGACGCCCTCATCTCAGGACGTCCTTTCATCAAGAAACGCCCCATGTCAAGTCATGTTTTAAAACACGCCCTTCACCAGGTCACGAATTTATAAAATAGGTAAAATGGGGAGAAATAGATAAAATGGGGGAGACACGCCCTGGATCAGGCCGCGTTTTAAAAACACGCCCCTCTCCAGGGCGTTAATTTTAAAAAAAGAGGGAAAGGGGAGAAAATCCATAAAAAATGAAAAAAACACTCAAATAAGCTAATTTGAGGGTCAAATGGGGCATTACAAGGCAATATGAGAAATACTCAAAGTAATGTCAATTTTGGCGTGTCTACAGCTGCCCCGCCTTGGCGTCTGCTTTGCAAGGGAGCAGAGCAAACTGAAAAGTAGATGCCAAGGTGTGATGTGACACGCAATCAACATCACTTGATGAGAATGAAATCAAAAGCTCGAGATGAAGCAAATCTCGGGAAATCCAAAGAAATCAACGATGTTTGGATAAAAGGGGAGATGTGCACGCGGTGCACGAAGGAGATAAAATAAAATGATCAACTTCCAGCGCGGTGGAAGTACCCCAGGTCACAAACCTGTAGATTTCACCATTGGGGAGCGGTTACCAGCCAATGTGGACGTGCTGCAGCCAAGGTGGATCAAAGGGAAATGATTAAAAATAAGATGATAAAAATCCAAACAAGGAGCTCTCGAGAGAAGACCTAAAACAGCGACAAATCGAACTGGGGACTCAATTCGACAATGAAAATCTCATATCGAGAAAGATTAAGATAAATTCAACTCTCAACATCAGCTTATCAGAATGATTTTCCAATGGTAATTCAAAGTCCTACATGAATGCATGCTGGGCTAAAGGGAAAATAACAAATGAAAATATAATATAATCAAGGATAATATTGTTAAACTGCCCAGACTGGGTCAAGAAACCAATTCTGCGAGCTGATACTAAGCCGAAGCCCGTTTATCCACGCACCAACTCGTAAAAAGGGAACCATCGTCCCCAGCCTTGGACGGCTCAACGGCCTATCCGTGTGACTAAGACTTCTCTGGAATCATCATTGTTTTTGATCAAGGGGAACTCAAATCCCAGATTTACCAAAGTCACAAGGTCCTTGATATAATCTAGTAACATATGTAACATATAGTAGAATGCATACAGGAAGATGGTGATATCAATAAGCATGGGAAGTGAGAGATGAGCTGCAAGTACCGTGGGACTTTGAGTGATGATGCCCTGCCGGCGGGACCAAGAGCCTCTTCCTGCGCTCAAAAATTCATTAGCCAAGATATAACAAGCAATGAATAAGGCATGTAATCATAGCATGCATAACATGAATCAAAGCAACCAATCATAGCATATATCATGAACAGCGTAAGTCAAATCATGGCATAGCAAAGCATCATTATTTATTGTTTGTCATGAGGATGACAATCTGGCTAATCAAGTTTTGGAGTTAAATAATCAGGATCTGATAATGCCCATCGGCGGAGTAATCAGATGAAACGAGCAGGAGTTGATTGAAAGATTTGGAGATGAATAATCATGAGATATGATAATTAGAATGATATAGGGAGATGATGCCCCTGGGTGGCATGTCATGAGAATATTGGGAAGAATCAATAGATTGATAGCAATAGGTGGAGAGAGGACCCATCCCGTGCTTTTGGTCTCTACAAAGCTGTTCCTGCAAAACACCATCAGAAAATACAATGCAAATTTTTGGATTTTGGAAATATGCAAATTTTTATGAGTTTTGGACATATTTGAATTTTTATGGAGATTTTTGGAAAATATTTTAAATTTTTGTTGGGATTTTGATCGGGAAATATTCAATTAGATTTTGGCTTAGACATTGTTAATGCAGCATCAAAGGGTTGTTTTGAACCACTGGCTAAGGGCCCTTGTTCCTTCCCCTTTTGCTAAAAATTGCCCAAAGCTGGACGTGCATTGAAAGTGGCATCCTACAACCGACCGTCTTTGATCAACGGTGCCCCTACCAAGGCCATACCTGAGAAATGTTCGGTCTTGGAGGGAGAAGAGAAGAATAATTGGAGATAAGTTTTGTGTAGGATGGGAGATATCGGGACTTGAATTCCTTCCAAGGTGTTCCCTTCAAAGAAGTAGTCTGTTGCGCCGGGGCTTTATGCCTTTGATTTTTAGACCCTTGACATGCATACGACCAGGGTTTTCCCTGCGGGGACTTTGCCACTCTTGTCATGCCATAATTCACAATCTTGCTTTTATCGAAATTCTGACTTGATTTTCATAATAGCCCTTTTGGCGAGATGTATATCATGAAAACTCATATTGATTTTGGGTCAAGACTGCCCCTATTTGAGACTCCTCTCGTATTGGGGATTACCAAGGTTGGTCATCTCATGCGTCAACCTCTTGCCCCTACACGTGGCCGAGTAAAGAAGAGAAAAGACTTTCAGATATACTCATGGCATGGCCAAGGTAGCAACGGTGTTTAACCAAAGGAGCCAGCTAAGGATGCCGTGAAGTGTGTGAGGTGCCCAGCTGAGGGTTGATCTTAACAAGCAGGGAGAGAATGTTGAATTCCCAGCGCGGGGTTCTTATTACCAAAGGCGTTGCAAAAACAAGCCTAAAAGACTCTTTTGAGAATGATTTAATTAAACAAAAGCCTAAGATAAAGGTTTAAACCACCACTCTTAATCCTGTTAAGAAGCACTTCATTTTGAAAATCATGCATGAAGTAATGAGATAATGATATCATGAAAATGCGTACTTACACCAATATATTACCTTGCAACATTTGTTGAAGCGGCAGCCAGAGAGGTTGATCATTGTGGGATAGTCCTCTTTAGCAGTCAAAAGGATTGGAAGCAAAGGGTTTTGGGAGTGGCTTAACAAGAAGGAGTGGTGCCAAGACCAGACTCAGACGAATAAGGAGAAAAGGAAAAGAGGCGAGGGCTAGAACTCCCTCACTAAGGCGCGGAGACCCTGATCACATGGAACAGTCTACAGAAGAAGCGGAAAATCAAGAAGAGGGGTGAGGACTAAAGCCTCGGAAGCAATGGGAGAAAGGGCAGATGCCCAAGGCAGTGGATGTGGAAGAAGTTGGGTCAGACCCAAAATCAGGAGGAATTAGAAGAAGAAATTGATAGATAGAAAGAGGCGGATCTGGAGGGTCCGGAGGCAGAGGAGAATCATGAGAGGAAAAATCCGAAGGCTTCGGAGGGATGACAAAAGAAGGGACGCGATGCCCTGAGACGAAATAGGGAAAAAGATGATGGAAAAGGAAGAAAAAAATGAAGGATGTGATGTTGAGGAAGATTAGAAAGATGAATCGGAAGAAAGATGGAGGGTCCGGAGGTTCCGGAGGAAGCAAATGCCGAGGGACGCGATGCCCAGGGAGGAGAGAAAAATCCGGAGGTTCCGGAGGAAAGAAATCAGGAAGGAGAAGGTGGAAAGGGGCGTCGTGCCCAAAGGAAAAGTCCGGAGGTTCCGGAGGAATGAGAAGGGAAGGGACGCGATGCCCAAAGAAGAGGGAAACAGAATCCGGAGGTTCCGGAAGAATAAGGTGAAAAGGGGCGCGATGCCCGAGGGGAAAGTCCGGAGGTTCCGGAAGAATAAGGTGGAAAGGGGCGCGATGCCCGAGAGAGAGGAATGAAGGAAGATCAGGAGGAAAATCCGGAGGTTCCGGAGGTAGCAAATGAGAAGGGGCGCGATGCCCAAGGGGAAAATCTGGAGGTTCCGGAGGAGGAAAATGAAAATGGTGAAAAGGGGCGTCGTGCCCAAAGGGAAAGTCCGGAGGTTCCGGAGGGATAGAATCAGAAAGGACGAGATGCCCAAAGAGGAGGGATAAAATTCCTGGAGGTTCCAGGGAGATAGCAGGAAAAGGGACGCGATGCCCCAGGGATAGTGGATAAAAAGATGAGGATGAATAAGATGGGAAGTGCGGAATATCCGGAGGTGCCGGAAAGCTGGAGGTACCCTCCCTCAGAGTCGCCATTCAGCATGGGCTCGTCCCTGAAGGGCAGACCAACGTCGAGCGAAGGCTCGACGAGCTCTCCAGTCTGTAAGGAAAGCGGCTTCAAGCCCAACAGAATATCCAGGTCTACCAGGCCCGGATTGCACGCGCCGTTGACAAGCTCGTCAAGGAACGCGAATTCAAGAAGGGTGACCTCGTCATGGTCAAGAGAAGAGACCTCATGGCTGCCAACCCTAAGGGTAAGCTGAATGAGAACTGGCTCGGACCCTACGTAGTCCAAAAAGTCTACGAAGGTGGGGCCTATGTAATTGTCAACCATCGCGGAGAAGTTCAGTTCCCGCCTCTTAATGGAAGGCACTTGAGATTGTACCACGCTCCGGCGCCCCCATTCAGGTAATAATATTACTCCTCGCCCTATTTTTGGACGGATTTACCTGATTAATGTCCAAACAACTTGGCTACCATCCACGTTTTCAAAAAAAAAGAGAAGAAAGAAGAGAAAAGTGAAAAAAAGAAAAGTTGAGAGAACAAAAAATACATGTATGAAAAAAAAGAGAAAGGAAGAAAAAAATAATAAAAGAAAAAAAAGAAAAAAATAATAGAAGAGAAAAGAAAGAAAAAAAAAGAGAGAAAAAAGAGTAAAGAGAAAAGAAAGGATAAAAAAAGTGAAAAAAAAAAGAGAAGGAAAAGAAAAGAGCAAAAGGATGATATAAAAAAAAAACCCAGAAAAGGGGAATGCCCCCCATTTCCAGTCACCGCCTCGCATCAGCGGAGGTACTAAAAGTTGACTAGACAAACTCTTCTCTCCGTCCTCCCCGGGCGGTGAGTACCCCTTTGGCTTGGACCTCCCGTCCAGGTCATTGACTAAACAAACTCTTCTCTCCGTCCTCCCCGGGCGGTGAGTACCCCTTTGGCTTGGACCTCCCATCCAGGTCATTGACTAAACAAACTCTTCTCTCCGTCCTCCCCAGGCGGTGAGTACCCCTTTGGCTCGGACCTCCCGTCCAGGTCATTGACTAAACAAACTCTTCTCTCCGTCCTCCCCGGGCGGTGAGTATCCCTTTGGCTCGGACCTCCCGTCCGGGTCATCGACTAAACAAACTCTTCCCTCCGTCCTCCCCGGGCGGTGAGTACCCCTTTGGCTCGGACCTCCCATCCAGATCATCGACCAAACAAACTCTTCTCTCCGTCCCCTCTGGCCGACGAGAAGTCCGGTCCCTGACCGAGGCCCCCCGCTTGAGGCCAGCACGTGCTTCCAATATTGTGGCGAAACCAGGGAGTCGCCCGTTTGGTATGGTGGAGCGGTCCCCTCGTCCTCCCCCTGGGAAGGCGAGCACTCTCCTGTACCCTGACGTAGGTCCCCGCCTGGTTCTCCCGAAATCTTCGCAAAGACCCATACCCTGCTAACGTGGTTCAGCACAAAAGAGGGGAAGGAGGGGAAGAAGAAAACAATGTACACAGAAAAGAAAGGAGGGTAAGAAAGCTCCCTCTGGGATGAATGCATACACAAAGAACGCGTGGAATCATAAATGCTCTGCTTTACTCAGAAAAGGGACCAAACTACATGTGCTGCGGGGCATACCCCTGTGTTACATTCGAAAGAAAAGAAAAAGGAATTAAGGGATGCAACGCTTAGTCGACGTGACTGAAGATATCCTCGAGAGGGAGGATCCCGACGCAAGGAAAGTTTGTCCTGTCGCGCAGTCGGCCCCTTAATCCCTCGAGACGGGCGAGTTCCGCTTCCACGGATGCCATTTCAACTTCGACGACGCCAAGAGCTTCCCTCTCCTCCGCAACCGCCCTTCCCGCCTCGGCGAGGTCGAACTTAGCCGCTGCAAGGTAGCCTTCCAACTCCTCGATCCGCCTCTCGAGGGAGCGAACGCTGCCTTCGCCCTCCTCTAAGGCTTTCTCATGGCATTCCTTGTTACGGCGTCGGGCCTCCAAGGCCTGTAGATACTCATCCGCCTGGGCATCTAGAGCGGCGCGCTCGTCAGGAGCTTGGGTCTCCAGGAATTCTCGGCGTTTGACGTACTTCAATAATAGCAAGACCCACCGTGACCATTCCCCCAGCGGACAGCCAAGCACTTGCAACGCCCCAGTTAACTGCGTCACTATGGTATGCACCTCCCGATACGACAGAGAAGCATCGGCGAGGAGCATCGTCCGTAAAGTGATCAGCATCTGACGGACTGGCGCCTCTGATGACATGTGACTGACTGAGGGCATGACCGGAGGGATGAATTCCACGGCGCTGTCCACCTCCGCCCACAGATCGGCATCCACAGCGACTGAAGAGGATGGGAGAGCAAGGGTTAAGTTGCCCAGCCGGCGTGGCTCGACTAAAGACCCCTGGCCAACTACTGTTGAGGAGGTGGCTGAGATCATTGCCGAAGCATCCAACGCCGCTATCATCAGCTGTTCTCCTGCCTCCTCCGCCTCCGCCTGGTGCGATGCCGGCACTGCTTTAAGGGGCAGGGGTGCAGGTGCCTCTGCTCCGGTCAAAGGAGGGGCCTCAAGCAAGGCTGGGCCCGCTGCCATCAGTGGCCGACTCCGCCTCTGCGGCTCCGATCCCTCCAGATGTGCGCGGAGCTCCGCAAATATTTGCTTCAGTAAGGGGTCCTCCATCTGGGCCGGAAGCTTTGGAAAAGGCGGAAGCAGAACCATTAGCCGGGGTAGACGTCCCGTCTCCATGAGCGCCGTAAGGCCCCCCGCTCCCAAGCCCGCGACCGGAGCCAGTCCCGCCACCGCTAGCGGACCAATATTTGGCCGCCGCTTGGCAACGACCTTCCGGGCACGGCCAGACGACCTCCCTGGCGTCGGCACCACCTGACCACAAAAAGCATGATTACTCACTTGCCAGCGGGAGTAAACCTCACGAGGCCCAAAAGGCGAGAAGGATTATGAGACTCGTGCCCTTGCCTCGGCCACCGGGGCGGTACCGCTCTCGGGCGCGATCTCCCCCTCCTCCAGAGGCTCGCCCGCCAAAGGCTCCTCCGACGCCTCCTCCCGAAGA
The DNA here is from genome assembly GCA_022559845.1 of Amorphophallus konjac. NCBI lineage: Eukaryota > Viridiplantae > Streptophyta > Magnoliopsida > Alismatales > Araceae > Amorphophallus > Amorphophallus konjac. Next base: position 400,564,659 of record CM040126.1, read on the forward strand.
GCTTCAAATAGAAGGGCTAGCTTGCCCATGCCGACATCGACCCACGATGGGTGGTCAACCGTCTCAGCCGGAGCAGCCTCTTTCGCAGCCTCCGGCTCAGCTGATTCCTGAAAAGGTCGGACGCAAGGAGGACGATATCAGTAGGTGACCACAGAAGCAGCCCCACGCAAATGGAGTCACGCTTACAGCTGCCTCCTCCGTTAAGCCTAGCGAGCTAGCAAATGAAGAGGCCTTAGGGGCCAGCTCGGGCAGCACCGATGCCCCAGACGTTACATCCCCAGGAGCCGCTTCGTCGGAAGAGTAGTTGTAATCTACCTCTTCCCCAGACGGAGACTCGACCGCTGCCGGCTCGGCCTGGGCCAGCAGAGGGGCTTCCACTTCAGAGTCTCTGTCCAGCACGTCCTCCCTCGGGCCAGGCGAGGCTCGCACTCCGATCTTCTTCCTCCTCACATATGTCAGCGTCGTCGGGAGGTCGGGATCAGGCCCCAATGACTCGGTGGCCGCCGCGGCAACGCCTGTCATGCGAAAGAAGATAAGCCATATTGAACCTACTAGCCCCCAGGACAAAAAAAAAAGGGGAGCTAGCCGAATGGACGAAAATATTTACCCCCTTCGGCCCATACGGTCCGGGATGACTCGCCGGCTTCTTCGACGGACAGAGCCTTCGTGGGAGCCGCAGCCCCGCTCTCGCCCGGGAGCAACACGGGCGTCGGTTCCTCCGTGCCCCCCGTAAGATAGAAGCGCATCGTCGCCGTGCGCGTATCCGAGGCCAACTCGGGAGGCCAGTCGACCGCAGACGACGTAGGCGGCCGATGAACCTCACCAGCTTCGTGGCTCGGTTCGTTCCGCGTGGCTTCGAATTCCTCAAAGGACAGGACAGGGGCCACCGGCGAGGCTGCCGTCGGAGCTGGGGATGCCTCGATCCGCCCCCGTTTTGCCGCCTGTTGCCCGGCCACCTTGGCAGCAGCCAACGCCTTCTTAACGGGCGACTGTGTTCGGGGCCTTCCCGTTGCCTGCGGCAAGGGAGCCGGAGCCGCCGCCGAGGTCGCCTTTACTGGGACCGCGACTTCACCCATGTCAAACGTGGGCACGGGCTCTCCCACAGGAGCTGAGACAAAAAAAAGTATCCAGGTGTTAGGGCTCCACTCCAAAATAAAAAGGGGGGGAGATTCAAGAGACACACTAATGATCGGGAACATTGACCGGCAGGTTGGCCTAGCTCGGGACGGGCAGCTTCAAATTCCTCGAAAGATGGGACTCGTGGTGCCGGAGGAGCAGTCGTCGGAGCCTTAGCTGATTCTGTCTTCCTCCGCTTTGTGTCCCGCTGCTTAGCCGCCTTGGCGGCGTCCACCCCCTTCTTCACGAGCGATTTAGCCCGGGGCCTCTTCGCAGCCTTGGGCAAAGGAGCCGTGGTCGGGGCCAGCGGCACAGCTTCAAAATACGCAGGCTTCTTCACCAGTCGGAGGAGGTTCCGGTACGTGGCCATCTGCGTGCTGTCGGGATGGTCTGTAAAGAAAAGAGGGGAAAGAACGAACATGCATTTACGATTAGTACCCAACTCACCGCGAGGGCCGCAGTGCTAAGAGACAAAACCGAAGAGCAAGAAGAGACTGAATACCATGAGGGCCAGTGTACAGCCGCAGCGTGATCGGCCAGTAGCTCAGGGACGTCTCCTTGTCCCGACGCGTCGCCTCCCGGACTAGCCAGCAAACGTCTTCAATCATTTGGCACCGGTCCGTAAGGTTGGCCAGATCCGCGTGCTTCTTTGAGGAGAGGTGACAGAAGAGGTTAAAGTGGTCCATGCCCCACCCGTCAGTATAATAATAAGGGATGTGTAGGCGCTTGCCCAGGAGGGAGGCCGTCAGATCTTCGATCTTCATCCCATTCACCCGGAGAAGGACGTATAGCCACGTGGTATCCTTATAGTTCTCGGGCTGCCTCTCCTCCCGCCTCATAAACGTGCGGTACGGGCAGGCCGAATCCCTCTCTGGACGCCAGCTCCTGGCAGGAGTCCCCTCTTCCTCTATGGGGAATGGATAATTGATGAGGTCCAGGCGGTCGCTCCCCACTTGGCACAGGTCCCTCAGCGTCTTCTGATAATGATCCTTGGCACCCGGGGTAGCTCCACCTTCGGCGTCGGCCTCTTATCCCGGGCTTCCTGGCGAGCCGCCATATATGCTGCCACCTCCTTTTCCTGTTTATTCCTGAGCCGAAGAAGATGGTCTGGCTCAATGTCAAGAACCGGCACCGGCTGCCGACTAAGGAACCTCCTCTCGGCCCCATCCCAGCAATCGGTCTTGTGTAGCCGATAGAAGGCCATCCGGCTATTCCACCATTTGATATAATCCTGGGCCACTCGGGGAACACGACCCGGGGCCGGTACTCTGAAGGAGGCAGAGTCCGCCCGGTGGAAGAAGTCCCACCAGCTCCTGGCGTGTTCAGCAACTGAGCTCCCCCGGACACTCCGCAAGGGCAGGCCGAACTGTGCATGATAAGTAGGGATATGCTGGTCATACCCAAAATTACGACCGAACCGGAAGGGGTAATACGGCTCCAGCAACACGTTCTCCCCTTTCCTGAACACCAGCACGCTCGGACGAATCGACAGCGCCCAGTCCCTCAGCTCCGGCTCCAGCAGCGGGCGGATCACATTCTCCTGGCTAATAGGATGGACGTACTTCTCCACCTGGTCGTCTTTGCACTCCCTCTTGTTGTTCACCAGAGGGCTCGAATGTGCCGCCAATGTCCAGAAATGAATAGTCCCGGCCGCATCCCGGGGAACCGTTGGCAAGCGGCCCCGAATATCATACATCCGCATGGAGGTGAAGCCCGGCTCAACACTGGCAAATTCCAACATCCTCGGCACCAGCCCCCAGTCCTGGAGAACTCGCGGGGTAAACTCCGGGAACAATGAACAGACCCACGCGTTGAAGAAGTGCAGTGGGCACACATACTGGGCCTGCCGCGGAAACTGGTGCGTGCTGATGTTCCCCAGGGCCTTGTAAATCAAGCAAAGGGTCACCGGGCATAGCGACAACCTGATACCCCATGCCATTTGATATGCCGGGTAGATGGCATCCGGCCGAATCACTGTCTCGTCGCCATGCGGCATGGCGAATGAGCACAGCCAGTACGTGAGATAGGCGGCACAGTGGGTCTGGGGATCCAAGCCCATCGGGTTGGGCCCGCTCCGACGCCCCCGGGTGGGGATCTTCACGTCAAGCTTCGGCTTCGCACGCTTCTTGGGAGCCACGGAGGTACCGACACAGGGGAATTCCTCGTACCGCTTCGGCCCGTCATAAAAGTATTCCAGCCACAGGGGCATGCGTACCCTCTTCCTGTCCCCACGGGCGGGCTGCTTTCCCTTATGCGATGCCTGGTACAGCTCCCGGTACGCCTTCATGAGGTACCGATATGAATACCCCAGAGAATAATAGCCATCCCCGTTGGTCTCATCCTTGATCAAGTCAGGGAGACACACTTCTTCGTAAGGCTCCCCGTCAATGGGCAAGCCACTCAGCTGACTGAGACTTCATAAATCAAGTGAAGTCTCGCCCTCGGCCAGGTAAAAGGTGTTGGTCTCTACGCTGAATACCTCTATCATGCCGTAGCAGAGACCCTTGGAAATGGGGTAGCCATAGCGGGAGGCGTACACGCTGTGATAAATGCCGACCCGGACCAGCAGCGGAGCGTAGTTGAACAACACGTGCTCCGTAAACTCCACCGCCCTCTCCCGGAAGCTGTGTGCATCCTGAAGCTTCAGCTCCCCAAACCAGCCCAGTGACAGCTCATACTTGAATCTGATGGCCAAGCAGTCCAAGATGAACAGCTCTTCTCTATTGCCCCACTTCAAGGGAGCCAAGAATAGGCCGAATCGAGGCGCCTCGTTGTGCACCTTCTCGGCAGACATGTCCCATCTTGCCGGAGTAAACTGAGGCGCCCGCACCAGCTTGTCTTCGGTCGGCAGCACCCCCTCAATCCCCAGAACTGGCTTCCACTCCCAGACTTCTCCCACCAGATACATCGGAATACTCCGGGGGACGCTGTACAATAAGCTGTCCCGGGCTTGCAGAATGGCCTGCTCAGCCTTCCTCACGACTCGGAAGTCTCGCCCTTCCCGCGAGCGAAAGTGCTTCAAAAAGTGAATGAGGTGCCTATCCTTCGGGAAGTCTTTCCTGAACTCCCCGGTGGCCCGGTCAAATGTGAAGCCGCTGTCAACTCTGGCAAGCCGGCTGAAGTCCATGGTCTCCCCGTCAGACTCAGATGACTCTGCCAAAGCGGCTATTTCTGCATGCTCCCGATCCAAGTCCTCTACGTTCAGCCAGGTAACTGCTGGCACCGGACCCCGTGGGATAAGGTCAGCACCGACGGCAGCAGCAGGGGCGGACGAGCTACGTGGGGCAGCCATTTGTCTGCAAAGATAAACAAATTAAAAGATCAGAACGAGCTACATGCAAAAGGAAATGAAAGACTATAAACGGGCTTTACTACAAGACAAATGAATAAGATATTGCCAATTTCTGACAAAATTTCGGCAGAGTTTCCCCTAGGCCAAAGGCGTAAGGGGAAAAACACGGGTGCGCGCCCACAAGGAGTGACGGCCCCAACAAAGTCATGGTGGGCCCTGAGAGGCAACACCAGAAGTCCACGGAGCAAAGAGGTCACCCTCCCCTGCCTAAGGCCTCCCTACCGGCCCACTTCCTAGTGCCCTCGCCGGCACACCTTGGTGCCCCCTTCGCCGGCGCAGCCCTTCAAGGCTTCCCCGGCACGCCACTACCTAAGGCCCTGGCCGGTACGCCCTTCTGCCCGTTCCCCGACACACCCTGGGGAACCCTTCCCCGGCACGCCCTTGAGGGGACCTTCAACGGCACACATGGTGGCCCGCCTTCCCCGGCACACCTACGCAGGGCTCTTCCCCAGCACACCCCCCCAGACGGCTCTCCCCCGGTACACCTGTGCTACCGCTCACCGGTACACCTACGCGGGACCGCTCCCCGGCACACTACCCGTGCCCCGCCTTCCCCAGCACACCTACGCGGGACCGCTCCCCGGTACGCTCTGAGAGCCCCTCGCCGGCACGCCCTAGCAGGTCTTCCCCGGCACGGCCCCGCGTTACTTCGCCGACACGCCCTGTGCCCCCTTCGACGGCACGACCGGCGGCCTTCACAACGGCACCACCGGCGACCGCCTCTCCACACGCCATGCCAGAGGGGAAGAAGAAAAGAGAAAAGACAGGGAGAGGGAAGACGGAAGAGAAGGAATAGGGGCATAGGGCCCCGCCATCCTCGAGCGAAAGGGAGGAGGAAAAGAAGAAGAAGGGGGATGGGGAAGAAGAAGAAGAAGGGGAGCCGCCCGCCGCGGCCTCCTCACCCCGGTGACGGAGAAGACGATGACGATGACGGCGTTGACGTCCGGCGCCGGAGAAGAAAGAGAAGAAGAGGAATGGGGGGGGGCGTTCGCTCGGTCGCCGAAGAGAGAGAAGAGAGAGAGGGAATGGAGGAGGGGTTCGAACGGGGTGACCGTTCGAAACGCCCCCCGCCTCCTTTTATATAAAAAAATGAAAAAAACGAGAAAGAAGGAAAGAAAAGAAGAAGAAAAAAAAAATAAAAAAAATAAAAGGGAAGAACAAAAAAAAGGGAGAAAAAATGGAGGGAAACGAAGTAAAAAAAAGAGAGAAAAGAAGAAGGAGATAAAAAAAAGGGGATAAAAAAAAGGGAGATGAGGGAAATAAAAGGATAAAATAAAAGAAGAAAATGAAAGGAGGGGAAGCGAAAATATATGTAAGATATTAAATAAATAAATAAATATATATATATGTATATATATACCCATATACGTACACACATTTGCTTACTCGTCCGCCCACACATAGGGAGGGGTAAGTCGATAACATGCCGTAGTAGATGTCCCTGGGAGACGTTCTATCCCCACGATCCTATGCAAATGGGCGTCTGCAGGGGTGAAGACGATTCTACCCCTGCAGCTCAATCCTTGTCATGATACCACTACCCTACCACCGAACAAGCTCGTCCCTAGCACGTGCCCTCGTGCCTCAGCCACCTCCCACTCCATACAATATCGCCATCACGGGCCTTACGCCTGGATTGGCAGAATCTTTATCTTTGCGTTGGCATTAGTCCCTTGCCGACGAATAAGTCCCTTTCCGGTGCAAGGCCCCGTGCCCTAGCCACCCACTCCGCACAATATTGCCATTACGGACCCTACGTCCGAATCGGCACGAATTCTCCCGTTGCGCTGGCATTGTCTTCTTGCCAACGAATGAGCCCTACCTTCCGGCGCAAGGCTTCATGCCCTAGCCGACACTCGCATATTCCTCGCTTGTCAAAAAAAAAAGAGAGAAAAAATGATAAAGTAAAATGGGGTTAAAAATAGAGATACCCCACCGGACTTGCCCCTACACGGGGACAAGGGCAAAAATGGCAACAACCCGACTGTGGCGAAAACCCGGAAGGGCGCTACAGGCAAAATTGGGTACCCCGCCACGTGAAAACCCGAAAGGGCGCGTGGGCAAAAGCAAGAGGGGGCCGGTACCGGTGAAAACCCGAAAGGGCGCTTGTATCGGTAATGTGGTACAAAAAAAGACAGAGAAAGAGAAGAGACCAAGAGATCAACAAACCAGGTCAGTTCCCGGCGTCCTGTCGGCACTGACGAAGAGACCAAGAGACTAAGAGACAACAAAACAGGCCAGCTCCCGACACCCTGTCGGCACTGGCGAAGAGACCAAGAGATCAACAAACCAGGTCAGTTCCCGGCGTCCTGTCGGCACTGACGAAGAGACCAAGAGACTAAGAGACAACAAACCATGCCAGCTCCCGACACCCTGTCGGCACTGGCGAAGAGACCAAGAGATCAACAAATCAGGTCAGTTCCCGGCATCCTATCGGCACTGACGAAGAGACCAAGAGACCAACAAACCAGGCCAGCTCCCGACACCCTGTCGGCACTGGAGAAGAGACCAAGAGATCAACAAACCAGGTCAGTTCCTGGCGTCCTGTCGGCACTGACGAAGAGACCAAGAGACTAAGAGACGACAAACCAGGCCAGCTCCCGACACCCTGTCGGCACTGGCGAAGAGACCAAGAGATCAACAAACCAGGTCAGTTCCCGGCATCCTATCGGCACTGACGAAGAGACCAAGAGACCAACAAGGCATGTCAGTTCCCGACACCCCGTCGGCACTGGCGAAGAGACTAAGAGATCAACAAATCAGGTCAGCTCCCGGGACCCCGTCGGCACTGATGAAGAGACAAAGAGACAACAAACTGCTTCAGTCCCCAACACCCAGTCGGCACTGATGAAGAGACAAAGAGACAACAAACTGCTTCAGTCCCCGACACCCCGTCGGCACTGATGAAGAGACAAAGAGATCAACAAACCAGGTCGGCTCTCAACACCCCGTCGGCACTAACGAAGAGAAAAGAGACAAGTACACCCACGGGCACCGCCCGGCTCATCCCTCGCCCGCGCTACCCATGGGTGGGGGGCATTTGTGGACACCAAAAAAATGCATGCCTTGATATCCTGCTCGGCCTCGCGTCAGCAACGGCGCCGAGTGAAGAAACCCCGGAGAAATTAAGCACAAAAGGCCCCACAGCTCGTGGGCCTCAAAGAGAGCCAAATAGGACATGACTCGTGTCCACAACGGGCTCAGAACAGGGCTCGGAAACACGCCCAATTTGGCCTTCAACGGCACACCCAGGGTTGCCCAGCGGCACACCCCTTTGGGGTTCAGCGGCACACCCCTTTGGGTGTTCAGCGGCACGCCCTCAGGGCTGTTCAACGGCACGCCCTCAGGGCTGTTCAGCGGCACGCCCCTCAGGGCTCTTCAGCGGCACACCCCTTTGGGTGTTCAGCGGCACGCCCTCAGGGCTGTTCAGCGGCACGCCCTCAGGGCTGTTCAGCGGCACGCCCCTCAGGCTCTTCAACGGCACACCCCTTTGGGTGTTTAGCGGCACGCCCTCAGGGTTGTTCAGCGGCACTGCTATTTTGTGCTCCAGTGGCACGCACTTTTTGCTCCCCCACGGCACGCTTGTTCAGCCCGCCAGCGGCATAGCGTGAAGCTTTTCAACGGCAAGATGACGTGCAGCCCACACTCTACGCATCCTTGGCGCGCAGTGGAGCCGTCTGAGGTGGCGGCCGACCATTGGGCCACGTAGCCTACCCCACTGACACCAAGGACGGGGCAGGTCAACCGCCATGATCGCAAGCCACTTCCCGCCCTCAGGGTCGTCTTCCAAAGGCCCCGGCGGCCCGGGGTATAAAAGAGACCCTCTGCTTTCGACAGAGGAAGGGGGGACAGACAGATAGAAAGGGAGAGGCTCAGGAAGGAGAAGACACGGAGACACAGGAGAAAGAGGAGAAGAGAGAAGAGAAGGGGAGGCCCTCCCGGCATGAGTCCCCTCCGACGACCACCGGGAAGAAGCAAGAGTAAGGGAGAGAGAGCTTGAAGTGATAGGGGAAAGAGTTGGGGGCAGTGGCCGGGGTCCAAGTCCCCAACGCTCCCCGTCTTCTTGTATTCCGTTTTCCCCTTTTGTTTATATTCTATCTTTCTTTGGTTGTTCCCTTGCCCACGGCCTCGTCCTGGGCATTTTTCCCTTGTAAGGTGTATGTAGGGCCACGCCCTTTTGCTTCCCATGAATGAAAACAATCGCCCTCCTTGGGCCTTTCCTGCTATTTCTGTTGGTTTGCTCCCACCTTCACAATGCATGTAGTGTGTTTCCCGTTTTCTCCGTTCCTCCGATTTCTTTCGAGCCACTACATCAACGTGAGGCCTCCCCTATGAAGCCTGACTTTGTGAGCCTTTCACTCATTTCCAACATCCCTACCTTGGCCTCAAATCCCCCCCTCTTTTCCTGAATGGCCTCCAAGTAGCCCAGCTCGTACACTCTGTTTGAGCCCCCAGCGATGCACCCTTTTGGCCCCTGGGCGGCACACCCATTCTGGCCATCAGCGGCACACACATTTCTGGCCCTCAGCGGTACGCCCCCTTCCTGCCCTCAGCGGTACACACCCACCCTGTCATCCCTGGCCGGCACACCCCTTGGCCGGTACACCCCCTTTTTTGGCCTTCAGCGGCACACCCTTTAGTCCCTCAGCAGCTCACTCCTTGGCCTCGCCCCCCGAGCCCTCTCCTTCACATTTTTCGAGGCTCTATAAAGGTGTTGCTCCTCTGGGGGCCCACCTCCAGTTGTCGGGTTCCGCCACTCCATGTGGGCGCGTTCCCTTTATCTCCCTTACGTCCTGGGTTAAGGGGAGATGCTGCCGAATTTTTGTGAGAAACTAATAAACGATTAAAAGAGGTAAAAGGAAGCAACAAACGAACAGGATAATTAATGAAACCTTCCAACTCATCAAACCACTGCCGGCACCACAACGAGAACTGAACCGAACTAAGTAACCACCCGGCAGCCCGAACGTCCGGCCCGCAAGAAAAGAGACCGAACCGAACAAAGAGAACGAACAAAAGGAGGAATTTTACATAAAACTACACGAAAGTTAAGATAAGAAGAAAAGAAAAGCCTTAAAACAAATAATCGAAAATTGATTAAACCTCCACCATCACGCCCCATTAGCCCTCAGCGGCACGCCCAGATTGGCCCTCAGCGGCACGCTTCTATTGGCCCTCAGCGGCACGCTCCCATTGGCCTTCAACGGCACACTCCCCTCGGCCCCTTTCAGCGGCACACTCCCTCCCTTCACCGGTACACCCTCAGCCACCGTCTCAATGGGATCCAACGTACAGACTTCATGTCTTGGCCAATGTATAGACTTTGGGGCCAGTCAATGTACAGACTTCCTGTTGCAGCGTATAGACTTCATGATGGCCAGTGTATAGACTTTGGGGCCAGCCAACGTACAGACTTCATGTCACAACGTATAGACTCGGGCCAGCCAACGTATAGACTTCACGCTGCAATGTATAGACTTGGACAATGTACAGACTTTGAGCCATCCAATGTATAGACTTCGAGCAGCCAACGTATAGACTTCGAGCCCGGGGAACGTACAGACTTTATACCACCCCTATTGCCTCCAGCGGCACACTCCCTTCAGTCTCCAGCGGCACACCCTCACCATTGCAGCCTTCAGCGGCACACCCCAAGTAGCCTCCAGCGGTACACCCCTTTCCAGTCCCCAACGGTACGCCCCTTTAGCGCCCAGCGGCACACTCTTGCCCTCAGTGGTACACCATGTTTCCTTCGCCGGTACACTATATATATATGCATATATGGCCCGATAAGGGCACCAACACTATCAAATAAATTAACAGAAATTACGCTAATTGAAGGACTCCGAAGGCGCAACCTTAATAATGATTCGAAGGCATAAATAAACAACAAACATCAAATCAGAGATCAGAACATATAACCAAGAAAACCCCAAATAAAAGACGTTAGGGCCCACACTGCAGCCCCCATCTCTCCCCGCGACCCGGGGCAAAAGGAACAATAATGCCGCCCTCTCAGGCCAGGCTCGGATCTCGGGAGTCATCCCAATATGGTCCGGTCTCGACCTGGCCTCGGGCCGACATCTTGATCCGACCGGGTTTGTTCCTCGTTCCGGACACCCTCCGAGTCATCACTAAGATCGCCGGGTGTTCGGCAAACACTTGAACGGATTTGTCTCGGCTTTTCCTGTTGTGTTTCCATCACGGACCCGTGTCCGAATATGAAAAGGTCCGCGAGTGACCGACATGGCCAGTGGCTCGCATCCTAATGCGTACTTTGGTGTGGTTTTCTTCTGCCTCTTTCTCGCACAATTAGTACTATTCTTTTCGGCCGTAGGGCCCCTAATTTCGGCAATTAATCAAGGGTATTCCCTCGTATGGGGGATGTAAATGACGTCGTGACCTTTATGGCGCGACGGGATTCGGTCCCGACACGAACCACACAATCGTCTGACGAAGTCAGATAGAGCGCACCATGGGCTCTTCGGAGCCCGAACAAATTGTCACTCCGATGACTGGCACGCCCACGCACTCAATAAAACGAATAAACCAACGAGAGGATGATAAGTGCCGAAAAGTGCGTCCACACTAGGTGCGATTGATAAACACAGATCCAGAGGGGGGTGAATGGATCTTTCAAAGAATTCTACCCAATTTAAAATTCGCATGAGATGATAACAACAAGATCAGTGGACAATTGATCAAACATAAGATATGCAAACTCAATTAAACTCTAGGATATAGATAATCAATTAAATCACGGTCCTAGCATGCATCTAGCGGAAGCAGGCAATCAAACAAACCACAGCACAAGGATTTTTAGGTGGTTCGGTACAAAGACCTACGTTCACCCCTCACTCCCAACCGAAGTGAGGCTTCCACTAGTAACACTAGCACAGCAGACTCAGTCTGCAACAAATGCTGCCAAACAGCTTGACCAGGGGAACAACCTCCCCTCTTCCTCCCAACCGGAGGGACACCCCAAGTGACTCCCAGCCACTTGAAAACCAGAGACACACGGTCTCTCTTCCTCCAGACCCGGAGGGAACCCCTGGACTTGCTACCCACAAGCCCAGAACCGGAGGACCAAACCTCCCTTCCTCCAAACCGGAGGGGAACCTAGAGACCCAAGTCTCTCTTCCTCTGAAACCCAGAGGGAAACACAAGTGACACACAGTCACCTGCAAAACTAGAGGTCTCGGACCTCTCTTCCTCCCAACCGGAGGGAAACAACAAATGACACCCAGTCAAAGGCAACCAGAGACGCAAGTCTCTCTTCCTCCACACCGGAGGGAACCCGACCTCACACTAGAGGATCGAAAGAACAGCAAGTGAATAGTTCAAAGGAAAAAATAAAAAACGCAGCAACAGAAAGCTGAAAAGATCAAATCAAATGTGGCTCTCGCAGGAGCTGGCTGGCCTGGATTTGATCCACGGTCCAGCAGGAACTTCTTCTTCTGCTTCTCTCTTTCTCCCAGCACGAACTCTCTTTTCTTCTTCTTCTTCTCACTGCTTCAGCCTTCTCCTTCTTCTCACTGCTTCAGCCTTCTCCTTCTTCTCACTTCTTTTCTTATTCTTCTCTATTCTCTGTATCATGGAGGCACTCTCTGCTCTTCAGCTTTTCTCGATGGCTCTCTGCATTTCAATCACTCTCAGCCGATGGAGGAGACTCCATATATATACCAGCAGCAGGCAGCTAGGGCTTATGCTCTTTTCGATTCCCGTCCAAGCTTCAGTGGTCCACGTGTCAGCATTTCAGCCTCTAGGATCACGTGCAAGTCTTGATGGCCTCATCCATTAAACCTGTCAGATAATAAGTTGAATAAACTGTCAGTTAATCAGTCGAAGACAGTATCAGATGATGTATAGACTTGAAAGTTAACTGAGTGTACAGACTTCGTGTGAAGTAAGAGTGTATAGACTTGAAGCTTGATATCGAGTGTATAGAGTTGAAGCTTATCAAATGAATGCATAGACTTCATGTTAGCGAACAAGTGTATAGACATAGTTGAGTGAGCATGCATTGTACATACTTGAAACCCTTCAGCAACCTGAGTGTATAGACTTAGTGTTAACGTGCCAGAGATACCAGTGTACAGACTTCATGTTAACGTGCCAGACAAACTAGTGTACAGACTTGCTGAGCTTTCGCTAAGTCTGTATAGACTTGATGAAAGAGTCCCTGGAAAGGCAGTGTACACACTTGATGGCGTGAAGGAAAGAGTGTATAGACTTCGTGATGCCAACAGACAATGACTGTGCAGACTTGTTAAACCATGCACACTGTATAGACTCTTCATGCAACAATGTATGGACTTAGTGGTTAACACTCGAATGTATAGAGTTGAAGGGCTAACAATCGAGTGTATAGACTTCAAAAGGACAAAGCATCCACAGATCCGACGATGTACAGACTTTGCCAATATGAGACACTGTACAGACTTTGTCAAGAGACTGGCTGTACAGACTTCAACATAGCTGCGATGTACAGGCTTTGACAAAGCAGCATGTACAGACTTGAAGAAGCTTCAGATGAATGAATGTAGAGACTTCCCAAAACGAACGTACAGACTTCAGAAGATGAAGACTCTGTATGGACTTGAAGACCCTGAGCCAATGTATAGACTTGCCTTAACAATGAATGTGTAGACTTTGAAACAGAAGTCAGGCAACCGGATGTACAGAGTTGGTCAAAGCAGCAATGTATAGAGTTGAAACGCTTGAAGGCCAATGTACAGACTTGGATGCCCAATCGCCAATGTATAGACTTGTAAGATGTGAGGTGATGTGTAGACTTAGCATTCAACTGGATGTATAGACTTGGAGGGTTCACTGATGGCTGTACAGACTTGGGCGTTGTATAGACTTGGAACGGCTTCAAGGCAACAATGTACAGACTTTGAAATAAAGAGTGTACAGACTTGAAAGTTCAAGGCCACGATGTATAGACTTTGCCCAAGGAAACGAATGTATAGACTTTGCCACAGTCTAATGTACAGACTTTGCAAAAGTGAACAAGCCAATGTATAGACTTCAAAAGAAGCAGTCTGATGTACAGACTTGGTTGCAAGCTGAACAGTCCGATGTACAGACTTCAAGAACTCTAGACAACGGACGCTGTACAGACTTCAGGCCACAGGCCGATGTGTAGACTTGGCCAATGTGTAGACTTTGGCTTGGAACGAAGGTAAAGATGAGGCTGTATAGACTTGGCCAGAACGTAGGGAAAAACACCAATGTGCAGACATGAACATCCAGCAGTGTATAGACTTCATTTCAAGCAACGTAGGTAAAAGAGACATTGTATATACTTAGCCACCAATGTATGGACTTCAACGCAAATGAGAAGATCGGATGAACAGACTTTGAAGCTTAACATAGACGGTGGATGTATAGACTTCATGAACAAGATGCAATGCTGACTGATGTATACACTTGGCAAATAGAGTGATGCATGAACTACCCTGTACAGACTTTAAGACTTAATGAGCAACCCGGTGAATAGACTTGGCGATTGTGTGAGCATGCGAAGTACAGACTTTGTGTAGAACACAGGCTGTACAGACTTGCTAACATGCATGAACAAATGGCATTGTATAGACTTTATGAAGAGCACACGAAGCAATGTGTGGACTTTGATGAAGAGCCCAATGTACAGACTTGACGTTGAAAACTGAAGGATCTAGCGATTTATAGACTTGGAGGATGCTGTGTAATGTATAGACATCCAATGAATGAAACGCTGTACAAGTGCTCAAACAGTCCGATGTATGGACTTGTATAAAATTGATGAATGAACTGAGGGGTCGACCCATTGAACAGGCTAACATGAAAAAATCCAGATAACAAACAATCCAGATAACAAACAATAGCAATCATGAAATGCATCAACAATAAATGAAATGCACCAATGCACACAGCACATAGCCTCTGCCTGTTCGTTGGTTATGTAGTTCAGATAAGATGTTCAATGAGACATACATATGCAACCCAACCAGTTAAATGCAGATTCAAATAGATGATGACTTATAGTGTTTGCTATCATCAAAATCACAGGGACACAACAATCTCCCCCTTTTTGATGATGGCAACACTATGAGTCATACTGACTTGATCAAAAACATTTCTCCCCCTTTGACTTCAGCAAAAAGACATTAGTTGAAGAGGGAGGAATAATACTGCATAAGATGAGTGAATTAAAAGCACCCCCTTTGACTAAACTCCCCCTTTATGGCAATTAGCTCCCCCTGAATAGAATAATGATCAGAACGTTTTGAAGGTTGAAACCAAATAAGATGAAGGGAGAATATCAATAAGAGCACATGGACACTCAAGAATGTTGACTAGATCTCTCCCTTTATGAAAAACACTCAGCATGACATGGAAGCTCCCCCTGATTAGATGAAGTGAAAGAGGTGATGAGCATCTATCAGCAAAGTACATGGGTATTCAAGAATTACCACAGTCTGTAATTACATTGAATAAATGAGAAAGCAGGATTTTCATTAGCACACCAAATTCATAAATCTTTATAAACGAATTTCAGATTCTTCAATTATAATAGATTATGAATGAGTTTAAACTTACCATCATGATTTAAGAGTGATGTATTTAAAGTTTATCAGGAAAATTCATTACTCATATCAAAAGCATCTTTTAATAAAGATGAACCATCAACTCATTTGTTATTCATGTTGAACCTCATTCCATCTTATTCATTTAAATTCAATGACTCCTATGGAAGTTACACAAGATAGTATTGAGATTAAACATAAATAATGAGACTGAACTTCTCTTTTAAATTTTCAAAATTTTCTATTGAGCATCACTCATTTTTCCTGAGCAAGTTTGGTTCAGTCAACACCTTTTTACATGAGGCACAACACGTCTTAGGTGAAGTGACCCAGTTACTCAGTGTGACAACCACATTGCCTCTTAAAGAGAATAGAGTTAGCAATGGAGTATCTTTTTACATGAGGAGACACCTTGATCAGAGGCCAGAATCCCCAGTGACTCAACACAACCATGCCATTGCTCTGCCAGATTTTCAAGCATTTTGAAAAGAGAGTTAACTATGGCACTTCATGACATGGGCTTACTCTACTTCATTGATAGAGAACCCAGTTTCTCTGTGACCAAAGTCATTGTTCTTGCTTTGCATTTTTAAGTGTTTTCAGATTTTTCAAACAAAACTCAGTACACTTGAAATGTTTAAGAACAATACCTTCTACATGTATCTTAACCAAAGAAAGCCATGTCTTTTAAAATTTTAGATTTCAGAAGGTTTTGCATGAAGTTCATGAGACAACTGGTTAAGATTTATTAAGTAGAATGAATCAGATATTTTCAAGAATTTTACATCAAAACTTTGGAAATACATTAGACTTAAATCAATTTGATTTATCAAAACATTCTTAAGCCAGTATAATAGAAGATTCTTCTTTTCAGAATGTGTCTGATTTATGTCTAGGGTGCACTAACTAAAATCTTCCTCATTCAGATGAATCAATGACATTGTCAGGAAATCAATGGAGTCAACAAAGTAATTTTATTGAGAGAATAGCAGAGAGCAATCAGAAGCCAACATTAAAGACTAGAATTTAGTCAGATTAGCTTGGACTAGACTTGACAAGCTATCAAGAAATGTGAGTGATAGGAACAAGCTAGCAGTTGAACTTCAAAGTGAACAGAACCACACATATGCCAAGAATGGATCAGATTGCTAGACAGAAGGAGTTCAAGAGGTGTTGAAGAGTTCAAACAGGAATGCTCCCCCTTTCTAGATGCGATGAAATATTTCTTTTTAGCTTTTTCAATGAAGGAAAGTGTAATGCAACTAACTACATGTATGCAAAGACATTCAATGCACTACTCTTCAAATGCAACATCAGTCAAGCTCCCCCTTACAGAGTGCATGATATGCAATTAAAGCACTGAACATGATATTAAAAATTTATGCTCATTCAGACTGCCCTATAAAGAGATATGACCCATGGTACTAGGTGAAGAACTTGGTCTAGAAGACCATCTCACACATAGTAAGAACCTCCAGGCAGATTTCTCTGCCTTTTAGTAGCTTACTATTAGATATACCATGGTGGTCATGCATGATAGTGCAATTCAACATACAAGAAGTTTGGCATATCATTCATCATGGCATTTGTGTGCAATGCATTTAGAAATAAACTCAATCATTTTCATGAGCATTTCAGATTTTTCCAATTAGTTTCAGTTAGACAATGCGCAAAAGAATTATCATGATATGCAGTGCATTCAGATCACACAAATCAGAATACAAAGTTTTTCAGAATTTACCTGAATGGGGCTTTATCATCTTGGGTGCCTTGGTTTACTTTACCCCTCTTTATTCCTCAGTCCAAGGCACACCTGCAAAGTATTTGATCATCTTGATCCTGCAGGGACCCAAGCAGCTTTGGGTCCTGCGTTAGCCCTGACAGGTGATCTAAGCAAATTTATAGCAATATGGTCACCATGATCCATCAGATAGCAATTTTTCATAGAGTGACCAAACTTCCCACAATATCTACATGACGTGACTGGTTTCTGGTTTTTATGATGCATAGTAACAGTAGCATAAGGTTTATAAACATATTCATAATATTTTCTGTTATATGCATGAACAGTTTGGTTCTTATTCCTAACCAGCCAACATTCAGAAGATTTGTGACCTTGCTTCCCACAGTTATAGCATGAAAATCTTACAAATGATTTTGCAGGGAATTTGACACCATAGGGGTTAACAGTGTTCTTCTGAACATGCCAACAGTTCTTGACTGTATGGCCATTCTTCCCACAGTGAGAGCAAGCAAAAGAATTTCTTCTATGAAAACTATTTTTACCCCAAGTAGATCTAAACCAGCACTCAGCAGCCTTGTGCCCAGGCTTATTGCAGTTGAAGCACACAATGTGCTGACTAGAATTGTGTTTAGATCCATATGGATCATGAAAGTGCATGGAAGACCTGGCATGTAGTTTATTGTCTTCTTTCATGATAAAACATTCATTCATGAGATGACCATGCTTCCCACAATAATAACATGAAGCATCAGGCTTCCTAGCAGCATGGTTTCTTTCAGAAAGATTTCTTGAATGTAAAGTTCCACTAGTATGCTCATCCTTTAACATCAATCTGCAATCTTCCATTATGTGACCTCCTTTCCCACAATAATAACATGACCCCTTTTTAATATGAGTGTGTGAGAGATCATGTGAATTGTGTGTAGCCTTCTTTATAGTAACAGGAGTGTTTTTATCCTTCTTCTGTGAAGTTTCACCCTTTTTCAGTTTTTAATTTTGTTCCACAGTTTTGGGTTTTTCCTTTTTCTGTGAATTTTCATCCTTTTTCAGTTTTTGACTTTGTTCCACATTTTTGGGTTTCACAGTGGATTTTTGTGCAGTGAATTGGAAGACAGAAGGAGCAGAGGTTGTGTTCTGATTGGTAGCTTTGACAAAAACAGTAGATGTTTCATTCCCATTACTCCTTTTATTTGTCGGACTATAGCCCAGTCCCTTTCTCTCAAAGTTATCACTCTTTCCAAGAAGCTTATTCAGATTGTCCTTTCCTTTGAAAAATTTTGATAGAGAATTTTTCAAAACTTTAATCTCAGAATTCAAGCCACAAATATTAGCTTCATATTTGGACAGATCTGTTTCACAGTAAATGACTTGTTGATGCAAGGCATCATTCAGACTTTTGAGTTTTTCAACTTCCTGTTTTAGTTTTGTTTCATTGTCAGCTTCAGATAGGGACTTATAAAGATCATCAACTTCTTGTTGAAGGGATGTGATAGTAAGCTCATATCCAGCTATTTTCCGTTCACTGCAGCTGACATTTCCATTTAACATTAAGTTGATGGTTTTTAGACTCTCAATTTCTTGTTCAGCATTCATCAACCTATCAGAATTATCCACACTCACACACTTGCCTTTTTCCATTGTCATTAGCCTATCTGTCAGCTGGGTGTTTAGATGTTTCAACTCATTGATTTCCTCTTTCAGTTTACTGTTCTGCTCTAGGAGATCAGCATCAAGCACCCATTCATCTGAGAGAGACTGGCATTCAAGAAACATTTCCTGTTGTTTTTCAGATTGAAGTTTGTCAAGATTTTTCTGAATCTCTGAATTTGTTACTCTATCAGCCTCTAGTTTTTCAGAAATCAATCTATTTTCTTTTTCAAGATTTATTGATTTGAGTTCAAATTCCTTGAGCTGATTATTGAGTATTTCATTTGCAGATTTCATTTTTTCCAATTCAGAGTTGAAACATTCTAATTCTCTCACCAATTTTTCATTTTGCACAATATCATTATTGTGAGCCTGATCAACTAAGCTAAGCCTTTCCTTTAGTTCAGCAATTTCACAAACAAGCTCTTGACTCTCCTTTTTGTGTAGACCAACTTGTTTCATAAGAGATTGTTTTTCAGATTTGAAATGATCTAAGTCTGAACTAATAGAATCAAACTCTGTTATCTGTCTTCTAAGTATTTCATTTTCAGTTTTCAGAGTTTCAAGATTTTCACCTCCTAGTTTTTCCAGCTTCTTTTTCAGTCTTCTATACCTCTTACTCATTTTTTCATGGGAGTGTAACAGATCAGCATAGGCATCTTCCCAGTCATCTAAAGTGAAGCTAGAGAAGGGGATGATTACCTCTTCAGCATCTTGGAATTCCTCTTGATCACTGCTATGGTTGCTCTCGTCAGCCATCATGCAGTTGTCCTCATTCATCCTCTGAGCTAGCTTCAGCTGATCCAGAATGTCCTTAGCGAACCTGCAGTCATAAAAACAAGAATGTAGAGCCTTGTCAGTAGCTGCTCTCATCAGGTTAAAGGCTTTCTGATTTTCTCCATATTTTGACTTGTGACTTTTAGTCCATTTGGACTTTTCCTTTGGCAATCTGTGGGGACCTTGTGAAATTAACTTCCACAGATCCGGATTAATTATTTTCACATAATTGTGAAGACTGCTAATCCATGAGTTAAAGTTAGAGCCATTGAAAATCGGTGGAGAACCCATTGAATAAATCGGCAACCAGATTAATGCAGCAAAGGGTAGAAACAGAAATGCACCAAGGGACAACAGGATCCTCTGCAGATCGTTGGATCTGATCAATCAGAGAACCGCTCTGATACCAATTGTTAGCTAGGTGCGATTGATAAACAGAGATCCAGAGGGGGGGTGAATGGATCTTTCAAAGAATTCTACCCAATTTAAAATTCACATGAGATGATAACAACAAGATCAGTGGACAATTGATCAAACATAAGATATGCAAACTCAATTAAACTCTAGGATATAGATAATCAATTAAATCACGGTCCTAGCATGCATCTAGCAGAAGCAGGCAATCAAACAAACCACAGCACAAGGATTTTTAGGTGGTTCAGTCCAAAGACCTACGTCCACCCCTCACTCCCAACCGGAGTGAGGCTTCCACTAGTAACACTAGCACAGCAGACTCAGTCTGCAACAAGTGCTGCCAAACAGCTTGACCAGGGGAACAACCTCCCCTCTTCCTCCCAACCGGAGGGACACCCCAAGTGACTCCCAGCCACTTGGAAACCAGAGACACATGGTCTCTCTTCCTCCAGACCCGGAGGGAACCCCTGGACTTGCTACCCACAAGCCCAGAACCGGAGGACCAAACCTCCCTTCCTCCAAACCGGAGGGGAAGCTAGAGACCCAAGTCTCTCTTCCTCTGAAACCCAGAGGGAAACACAAGTGACACACAGTCACCTGCAAAACTAGAGGTCTCGGACCTCTCTTCCTCCCAACCGGAGGGAAACAACCAATGACACCCAGTCAAAGGCAACCAGAGACGCAAGTCTCTCTTCCTCCACACCGGAGGGAACCCGACCTCACACTAGAGGATCGGAAGAATAGCAAGTGAATAGTTCAAAGGAAAAAATAAAAAACGCAGCAACAGAAAGCTGAAAAGATCAAATCAAATGTGGCTCTCGCAGGAGCTGGCTGGCCTGGATTTGATCCACGGTCTAGCAGGAACTTCTTCTTCTGCTTCTCTCTTTCTCCCAGCACGAACTCTCTTTTCTTCTTCTTCTTCTTTCTTTCTTCTTCTTCTTCTCACTGCTTCAGCCTTCTCCTTCTTCTCACTGCTTCAGCCTTCTCCTTCTTCTCACTTCTTTTCTTCTTCTTCTCTATTCTCTGTATCGTGAAGGCACTCTCTGCTCTTCAGCTTTTCTCGATGGCTCTCTGCATTTCAATCACTCTCAGCCGATAGAGGAGACTCCATATATATACCAGCAGCAGGCAGCTAGGGCTTATGCTCTTTTCGATTCCCGCCCAAGCTTCAGTGGTCCACGTGTCAGCATTTCAGCCTCTAGGATCACGTGCAAGTCTTGATGGCCTCATCCATTAAACCTGTCAGATAATCAGTTGAATAAACTGTCAGTTAATCAGTCGAAGACAGTATCAGATGATGTATAGACTTGAAAGTTAACTGAGTGTACAGACTTCGTGTGAAGTAAGAGTGTATAGACTTGAAGCTTGATATCGAGTGTATAGAGTTGAAGCTTATCAAACAAATGCATAGACTTCATGTTAGCGAACAAGTGTATAGACTTAGTTGAGTGAGCATGCATTGTACATACTTGAAACCCTTCAGCAACCTGAGTGTTTAGACTTAATGTTAACGTGCCAGAGATACCAGTGTACAGACTTCATGTTAACGTGCCAGACAAACTAGTGTACAGACTTGCTGAGCTTTCGCTAAGTCTGTATAGACTTGATGAAAGAGTCCCTGGAAAGGCAGTGTACACACTTGATGCCGTGAAGGAAAGAGTGTATAGACTTCGTGATGCCAACAGATAATGACTGTGCAGACTTGTTAAACCATGCACACTGTATAGACTCTTCATGCAACAATGTATGGACTTAGTGGTTAACACTCGAATGTATAGAGTTGAAGGGCTAACAATCGAGTGTATAGACTTCAAAAGGACAAAGCATCCACAGATCCGACGATGTACAGACTTTGCCAATATGAGACACTGTACAGACTTTGTCAAGAGACTGGCTGTACAGACTTCAACATAGCTGCGATGTACAGGCTTTGACAAAGCAGCATGTACAGACTTGAAGAAGCTTCAGATGAATGAATGTAGAGACTTCCCAAAACGAACGTACAGACTTCAGAAGATGAAGACTCTGTATGGACTTGAAGACCCTGAGCCAATGTATAGACTTGCCTTAACAATGAATGTGTAGACTTTGAAACAGAAGTCAGGCAACCGGATGTACAGAGTTGGTCAAAGCAGCAATGTGTAGAGTTGAAACGCTTGAAGGCCAATGTACAGACTTGGATGCCCAATCACCAATGTATAGACTTGTAAGATGTGAGGCGATGTGTAGACTTAGCGTTCAACTGGATGTATAGACTTGGAGGGTTCATTGATGGCTGTACAGACTTGGGCGTTGTATAGACTTGGAACGGCTTCAAGGCAACAATGTACAGACTTTGAAATAAAGAGTGTACAGACTTGAAAGTTCAAGGCCACGATGTATAGACTTTGCCCAAGGAAACGAATGTATAGACTTTGCCACAGTCTAATGTACAGACTTTGCAAAAGTGAACGAGCCAATGTATAGACTTCAAAAGAAGCAGTCCGATGTACAGACTTGGTTGCAAGCTGAACAGTCCGATGTACAGACTTCAAGAACTCTAGACAACGGACGCTCTACAGACTTCAGCTAAGTAGGCCACAGGCCGATGTGTACACTTGGCCAATGTGCAGACTTTGGCTTGGAACGAAGGTAAAGATGAGGCTGTATAGACTTGGCCAGAACGTAGGGAAAAACACCAATGTGCAGACATGAACATCCAGCAGTGTATAGACTTCGTTTCAAGCAACGTAGGTAAAAGAGACAATGTATATACTTAGCCACCAATGTATGGACTTCAACGCAAATGAGAAGATCGGATGAACAGACTTTGAAGCTTAACATAGACGGTGGATGTATAGACTTCATGAACAAGATGCAATGCTGACTGATGTATACACTTGGCAAATAGAGTGATGCATGAACTACCCTGTACAGACTTTAAGACTTAATGAGCAACCCGGTGAATAGACTTGGCGATTGTGTGAGCATGCAAAGTACAGACTTTGTGTAGAACACAGGCTGTACAGACTTGCTAACATGCATGAACAAATGGCATTGTATAGACTTTATGAAGAGCACACGAAGCAATGTGTGGACTTTGATGAAGAGCCCAATGTACAGACTTGACGTTGAAAACTGAAGGGTTGAGCGATTTATAGACTTGGAGGATGATGTGTAATGTATAGACATCCAATGAATGAAACGCTGTACAAGTGCTCAAACAGTCCGATGTATGGACTTGTATAAAACTGATGAATGAACTGAGGGGTCGACCCATTGAACAGGCTAACATGAAAAAATCCAGATAACAAACAATCCAGATAACAAACAATAGCAATCATGAAATGCATCAACAATAAATGAAATGCACCAATGCACACAGCACATAGCCTCTGCCTGTTCGTTGGTTATGTAGTTCAGATAAGATGTTCAATGAGACATACATATGCAACCCAACTAGTTAAATGCAGATTCAAATAGATGATGACTTATAGTGTTTGCTATCATCAAAATCACAGGGACACAACAGATGGATCAGAGACATATTTCCTCAATTGGGAGACGTGTAATACATCATGAATAGCCTGCATTACCGCTGGTAGCTAAAGCCGATAAGCCATCTGGTCCACACACTCCACAATAGGAAACGGACCAATGTACCGCGGACTGAGCTTCCCACGCTTCCCACGCTTCCCAAATCTGGAAACTCCTTTCATCGGAGATATTTTAACAAACACCATATCTCCAGGTTCAAACTGCAGTGGTCTCCTACGCTGAGCTGTCAACCTTTTTTGCCTGATCAGACGGACCACATCAGCACACTGTTGCACCATGTCAACTCCTGTCAAAAGCCAATCACCGGCATCAAACCAGTTCAAAGGGGTACGACAAGGATGGCTATATAGTGCTTCATAAGGTGCCATGCCGATACTGGTGTGAAAACTATTATTATAAGTAAACTCCACAAGTGGCAAATGCTGACCCCACGAACCCTTCCACTCAAGGCAACACGATATCAGCATATCTTCAAGTGTCTGAATCGTCCTTTCTGACTGACCATCAGACTGTGGATGATAAGCTGAATAAAAAGCCAACTCAGTGCCCAAGGCCTTCTGGAAACTGCGCCAGAAGCCGAAGGTAAAACGTGGGTCACGATTTGACACAAGTGAGACTAGAACACCATGCAGTGGCACGATCTTTTCAATGTATAGGTCGGCCAATCTCTGCACACTCCAAGTAACTTTAATCGACAAAAGTCTAGCTGTCTTAGTCAATCTATCAACTAATAGCCAGATTCCATCAAAGCCCTATGAAGTCCGAGGCAAACCCACCACAAAATCGGTTGTGACATGATCCCACTTCCATTGTGGAACTTCCAACGGCTGAAGCAATCCACCTGGCTTTTGGTGTTCGGCTTTCACTTGCTGACAAGTCAAGCACTTGGAGATAAACATAGCCACATCTCGCTTCATGTCTGGCTACCAGAACTACCTTTTTAGATTCTGATACATCTTGGTAGTGCCGGGGTGAATAGCAAAACGAGATCCGTGAGCCTCACTCAGAATCGCATTTCTCAACTCTTCAATAGCTGGGACATATAACCGGCCACGAAAACTGACAACCAGCTCATCATCAAATTCAATGTCATGCATCGATATGACACGGGTCAAATCAGAATCAGCTTGTTGGGCCTCTTTAATCTGCTGATATAGAGTTGAAGACATGGCCAAACTAGCACACACAGCTGCCACTGGGTCAGTAGGAATGTCCATGCTAACCGCCTCACTAGGAAGCTGTTCTCACAATTTCCATACCTGAAGCAATAGCTGACAGACTTGCACTTTCTTGCTCAGAGCATCAGCCACAACATTCATTTTACCTAGCTGATAGGAGAGTGTAAAGTCATAGTCCTTCATATATTCCATCCATTGGCGCTGTCTGAGATTGAGGTCCTTTTGAGAGAACACATACTGCAAACTCTGGTGATCTGTAAGGATCTCAAACTTTTCACCATACAGATAGTGCCTCCAGATTTTCAAAGCAAAGATCACTGCATCAAGTTCCAAATCATGAGTCGGATAGTTCTCCTCATGTTGTTTCAACTGCCGGGATGCATAAGCAATAACTTTACCATATTGCATCAACACTGCTCCAAGGCCAACCCGAGAAGCATCTGTGCAGACCACAAATCCGCCCGAGCCAGAAGGTAACACCAGCACTGGAGAAGAAGTGAGTAGCCTTTTCAATTCATTAAAGCTCTGCTCACATTGATCTGACCAGACAAAAGGAACATCTTTACGGGTTAGTTTAGTCATTGGTGCTGCAATCTTCGCAAAGTCTTGAATGAATCTGCGGTAATAACCTGCAAGACCCAGAAAACTTCTGATCTCTATCACTGTCCTCGGTCTCTGCCATTGAAGAACAGCCTCAATCTTAGCCGGATCCACTGCGACTCCATCACCAGAAATCACGTGGCCTAGAAAATGAATTTCCCAAAGTCAGAACTCACACTTACTGAATTTAGAAAAGAGCTCATGGTCTCGTAGAGTCTGCAACACAATCCTCAAATGTTGTGCATGTTCTTCCTGAGAAGTCGAATAGACAAGAATATCATCGACAAAGATTACCACAAATTGGTCCAAATATGGCCGAAACACACACTGCATTAACTCCATAAAAGCTGTAGGAGCATTGGTCAACCCAAAAGGCATAACCAAAAACTCGAAATGACCATACCGCGTGCTGAAAGCAGTCTTTTCAACATCAGATTCCCAGATTCTCAACTGGTAGTAACCAGAACGGAGATCAATCCGAGAAAAGATAGAGGCAGACTGTAACTGATCAAACAAATCATCTATCATGGGCAATGGATACTTGTTTTTGATAGTCACCTGATTCAACTGCATGTAGTCAATACAAAACCTCAGGCTCCCATCTTTCTTCTTCACAAATAGAATAGGAGCACCCCAAGGAGAAAAATTGGGTCGAATATAACCCTTATCTAGCAACTCAAGCAACTGTGCCCGCAGTTCTTTCAATTCAGCTGGGGCCATCCGATACTGTGCCTTGGCCAAGGGTGCCATACCCGGAATCAAATCAATTAACATTTCAATCTCTCGCTGTGGTGGTAAGCCCGGTAACTCGTCAGGGAACACATCCGGGAACTCACACACAACAGGAATACCACTGACATCCTGCTGAGGCGACCGAACAACAACCACTGAAGCTAAGAACCCCTGACAACCTGCATCAAGCAATCTACGGGCTCGAATAGCAGAAATAATCATGCGAGAGGAACAGGACCGAATACCTTAAAGATAGAATGCTGGTTTCCCAGGTGGCTGAAAGTAGACTTTCTTGGATCTACAGTCAACCACGGCTCCATATTGTTCCAACCAATCCATGCCCAGAATAACATCATACTCTGACAACTGCAAAGCATACAGTCTTGCTGGCAACCGACGGTCACTGACCACCACAGGAGACTCCTCAAGACACAACAGGGTTAACATAAAATCTCCAGATGGCAACTCAACCAACAAGTCACAAGTGACCTCAGTGGTGGGCTCCTCAATACATGCAAGAAAATCCTTAGAAATAAAGGAGTGAGAAGCACCCGAATCAAATAATACGTGAGCTTCATGACCATAAAGCATGATCATACCTTCCACTAGGTGAGATGCAATAGCCTCCACGCAAGTAATGTAAGAAACCTTCCCTTTTTGTTTCCTGGCTGCTGTAGAAGATTGTTGGGAAGACGCCGAGACTTGAGGATAGAACTGCGGAGGTAGAGGTGGCGGAGGGAGTCTGAATTGAGACTGCTGAGGCTGAATAGATTGAGAGAATTGCAATGGCATCGCCTTCATTGGGCAGTCTCGAACAATGTGACCCGACTGGTCACAATGAAAATAAACCACCGGTAACGAGCATGGCTTGCCCAGGTGGTTACCGCCACACCTCCAACACCGCTTAGGCTGACTGGGCGAGGAACCCTGGCGCTAAGGAAAAGAAGGAGCAGAAGGTTGAATAACACCAGGAGACGCCTGCTGATCAAATTTCTTCTTGGACTTCTTGAACTTGAACTTCTTTCCCTTGGATTTCGAAAAAGAAGCACCACCAGCAGCAGGAAACATAGGGGAAGCTCCTGGAACAGTCGGCTAGTACATCGGCTGAAACTGTGCCGCCTGCGGAACTATCCCAGTCTGAGAAAGCCCCCTGAGTCCTTGCCAATTCCAATTCTAGAGCAACAGCTGCCTGGTATGCCGCATCCAAGTCGGTTACCCGAGTTGCAAACAACAGCAGGCTCAACTCCGCTTTCAGCCCTCGCAGAAATTGCTGAGTCTTCATCGCTTCATCAATAAAGATGTGGGGCGCATACCGGCCCAATTCAAAGAACTTCTCTCGGTACTGTAGCACGGTCAGGTCACCTTGGGTCAGCTCCAGAAATTGATACATCTTAGTAAGCTTAAGACAGGCCGGAGTATAGGGATGCTCAAAAGCAGCATCAAACTCCGCCCAGGTGATTTGCCGGAGCGGGCGGGAATGGAAAGCAATCTCCCACTCCGTAGTCCACCAGGTGCGCGCGGTACCATGCAGCCGATAGGTCGCCAGCATGACCCTTTCATCCTCCGCGCACTCCATCGACTGGAACGCGCTCACGGTGGCATCAAGCCACGCTCTCGCTGCCTCTGGGTCTGATTGACCCTCAAAGATGGGTGGGTGGAAAAGCAAGAATTCCTTCAACGCTCTGCCACGACCACCAGGTAAATCATCACGTGGGACCGGACTTACAGGAGCCGGCGCAACTGGGGTAGAAGAGGTGTCACTCTCCTCCCGAGGTGCCCGAGCTCTCCGCCAACCACGAGACAACATCTTGAACCTGAGAAAACATAAGATAATAGGAAATCCATCAATAATCACGAGAAACAACCTAAGCCAGTGATAGATGACACAATGGACTTGCTCTAGACCAGCACGGATTTCAATTCCTTGTACGAGTCCTCAAAATCGCTCTGATACCAACTGTGATGACCCAGAGATCCGGATACCGATACCAAGAACTGGGGAAGCCACCTAAGAGGCTGATGAGGCCCCTGAAGGGTTAGTACGTTCGCTGAGGAGGCGCACAATGAATTGGAATCACACGTAAGCGCATGTTAATTATATGGAAAGTTAAAGATTTGTGCGGAAGCAAATCTCAAAATATCAGAGTGATAGACAGCATATACACTAGTCCAGAGTCACAAACGTACAAGTCCACAAAACCAAGGGAAGTCCCAAAAGTACAACTACACGGGGCATACCCCGGTCAAAAGTACTCAAAAAGGGCTGTCGAACTAACGCTGGCACTCTACAAGCAATCCCCAAAAATGTGGGAACCATCGGCAACGGGAGGCTGCGGCTGCTCACCTGAAAGAAGAAAGAGTGAGTCACAGCCAGACTCAGTAGGGGTCACGTGGAGCCCTACCTCGCACTAACACGCAGGCATGCAAATATAAAGCAATTAGAGCATGCATTTAATGCAGTAAACATGCATTGGCATAAATAACACAAGTGTAGCAAAGCTGTACAGGCTAACTAACAGTCAAAATAGCTAACTATATGCCAATACAATTGTATACATTAGCGTCTGAAGCTAAATCTACCAGTAGAAAGAATCCCAACTACTCCAAGTGACTAGAGACCGCAGAAGGTACCCACTAGAGAATAGAGACCAGAAGCGTCCACTAACGACTTGAACTGCATCTCAAGGAACTCGCAAGTCAGGCTGACAACAAACGAGAGGCGTAACAGTACCGAACCAAGAACTAGTTAGAGTAACACTCGTCAGTGCTAGTCCAGGCCTCTGACCACGTGTGCACACACTGACTCCTGCCTAGAGCCCGGTCTCTAGCTAGTTCCCCCCCAGTAGGACACTACGGTAAAGAGCCGGGGGCCCACGGTGACTAGCTTACAAACCGCTCAACGGGTACGCCCTTCCACCTTTGCCAGGCAGAGCGACACTGAAAGTCTCAGGGCTAAGTCTAGTGGTTCCATCACAAGGAAAGTGGAAGTATTCTACCGGGATCTAAAAGTGCGCCATTGTTTATAAAATAACTTAAACATAGTAGTTATGCAACATGAAATGCATTAGAAGATGAACCGACCATCTTTATAAATGATAGAGGGTGTGACGGTCTAGCCTAGACCGTTACAGAGTGTGATGGTCTAGGGTAGGTGCGTTACGCCACTGTAACGCGCCTACCGGGGGCCGTCACGCTCACCCGAGGTAACTTCCCCACACGCAGGGGACAACAGTGCGTAACACAGGAGCAGTGCGCTACATTACTGTAACACACCCCCCTAGGTGCGTTAGAGGCACCCGAGGCTATTCCACTGAAACACAGATACGCAGGGTGTGGAGGTCCAGGGTAGCGGCGTTACACTGATGTAACACACCATCCGAGGCCGTTACACCCACCCGAGGGATAAACTACACACAGGTATCAGGGGAATGTAACATGCCTAGGCTGGTGCGTTATAACACCCTAACGGCCCTATCTAGGTCCGTTAGGTGCACCCTCCACCCAGCTACCCAGAAGCTGTGACGGACCCGAGAGGGGCCGTCACACTCACGTAACGCACCGGGTTGGGTGCGTTATGCGTGTGACGGTCGCTGGGATGACCGTCACACGAGCTGGGTTGCGAGTATGTCCGTATTGAAGCCGGAACATCCCCCGATCGACCGAAATCGACGGGGCTTGCACTAACAACCTGTTCCCTGCTCATGCACATATCCATAGCAACAATTAAACACTAGGAAACATGAAAACAAAGCCCAAGGAGTGATTTTTCATGAATTTGAGCTAAATCACACTAACATGGGGATTTCACCGGAAATGGAGAAAACGGCCGTGCATGGCGGTGCAAATGGTGTCCAAACGATCCTAATCAGGTAAGGATTCCATCCCCCTACCTCATACAAGCTGAAAGTGGACGACCGGCCGCATGCAAGGGTAAAACCTTCACACTCCTCGCCCCGTCCCCTCTCCTTGGGCCACAATCCGTGCCGAGGTGGGCGTCAACGTGCTCCACTCGTCGCCACGAGTCCAACGGCGCCCTCCACGTCGCGATCCGTCGCCGTCTCGCCCGCTTGCCCAGGGAGAGAGAGAGAGAGATCGTGAGGAAGAGGGGGAGAGGAAAAGGGGAGAGAGGGAGATTGAGAGGGGTGGAGAGGGGGAGTAAGGTGGCAACGTGGGTGGGGAGAAAAAAAGGGATAAAACATTTTTTTTGAAAGAAAGCCACCTTTTGCAAAAAGATTCCCAACCCTCCAAAATTAGGGAAATGCCCAATCAAATCCATAAACATTATAACTCAATCCGAATAAATACCAGTAATTGGCCTAAAAATTTGGAAAGATGGCCGAAGTTCGCAGAATAAATCCTAAACCCGAACCATCAAAGATCCGCCAAGATGCGGGCCTTACATAAAAGATCCCCCCCCACTCTGGTTCGGACCTTCTGTCCAGCCAAAGAATTAAAAGACCCTTCATACAGCTGGTACCCTCGGCACATTAAAGAACAAAGCACCCTTTCACTTTGGCCCGAGCCTGCTGTTCGGGTGAGGAATCAACCCTCTTTCCCTGTGTTGACACTATCCCATGTCAATGACTTGACCATCTCTCCGTCCCCTTTCGGCGACGAACATCACCTCTTTTGGTTTGGACCTGCCATCCAGATCATTAAAGGAATGAATTCTTCTCTCCGTCTCTTCGGGCGGTGAATACCTCTTCTAAAGGAACAAACTCTCCTTCCGTCCCTTCGGGTGACGAATAACCCATTCGATTTGGACCTTTTATCTAGGTCATGGAATCAGCAAAGTCTTCTCTCCGTCCCTTCGGGCAACGAACACTTCTCTTGTATCGACGAAGTCTCCTCTCCATCCCTTCGGGTGATGAACACCCCTTATTGAATCAACAAACTCTTCTCTCCGTCCCCTCGGGTGACGAATACCTCTTTGGGAATCAACGAACTCTTCTCTCCGTCCCTTTGGGTGACGAATACCCTTTCAAATCAATGAACTCTTCTCTCCGTCCCTTCGGGTGACAAATTCCCCTTTTGCTTTGGACCTTCTGTCCAGGTCATGGAATCAACAAACTCTTATCTCCGTCCCTTCGGGTGACGAATACCCACTTTGATTTGGACCTACCGTCCAGGTCATCGAGTCAACAAACTCTTCTCTCCGTCCCCTCA
Organism: Amorphophallus konjac; assembly: GCA_022559845.1. Taxonomy (NCBI): domain Eukaryota; kingdom Viridiplantae; phylum Streptophyta; class Magnoliopsida; order Alismatales; family Araceae; genus Amorphophallus; species Amorphophallus konjac. Next base: position 400,595,496 of record CM040126.1, read on the forward strand.
GGTGACGAATATCCCTTTGATTTAGACCTGCCGTCCAGGTCATCGACTCAACAGACCTTTCTCTCCGTCCCTTCGGGTGACGAATACCCTTTGACTTGGACCTTCCGTCTAGGTCATAAAATCAACAAACTCTTCTCTCCGTCCCCTCGGGTGATGAATATCCCTTTGATTTGGACCTGCCGTCCAGGTCATCGAGTCAACATACCTTTCTCTCCATCCCTTCGGGTGATGAATACTCTTTTGATTTGGACCTTCCGCCCAAGTCATTGAATCAACAAACTCTTCTCTCCGTCCCCCGGGTGACGAATATCCCTTTGATTTGGACCTGCCGTCTAGGTCATCGAGTCAATAGACCTTTCTCTCCGTCCCTTCGGGTGACAAATACTCTTTTGATTTGGACCTTCCGCCCAAGTCATTGAATCAACAAACTCTTCTCTCCGTCCCTTTCGGGTGACGAATACCCCTTTTCGATTTAGACCTGCCATCCAGACCTTTCAAGGAATAAACCCTTCTCTCCGCCCTCGTGGCTCGCCTTCCAATGACTTTGGCTTCCGTAGCTGCCTTCCGACATCTCCCGGCTCTTGTGGCCCCGCTCTCCTCATCATGTTGATAAATCTCTCAGTGGATCTGCACCCGCAGGCCCCGCTCTCTCGTCCCTCGCTTGCGCCACCTGCAGGTGGGGGGCATTTGTGGACACTAAAAAAATTCTCACCCCATGTTTACGTGCAGGGGAATAGAGAAGAGGAGAAAAGAAAAGAGGAGAATGGAAAATGAGAAGAAGAAAAGGAAACTCCTGAAGTGCCCCAGCGGCACACCCGTGCATGCCCTCTCCATCGACACACTCCCCCAAGGCCTTCAGCGGCACGCCCTTGCCAGCCCGTCAGCGGCACACCTTGAGTGGCCTTCAGCGACACACCCATTTGTGCCCCCAGTGGCACACGCCTTAAAACCCCTTAGCGGCACACCGCCAGTTGCCTTTTAGCGGCACACCCAGGCCAGCCCTTCGGCGGCACACCATCCTAGTGCCTCCCAGCGGCACACCCGGGGTGGCCTCTCAATGGCACACTACCAAGGCCCTCAGCGGCACACTCATTATGAAGCCTCCAGCGGCACACCTGCTGAAGCTCAAGCGGCACACTAGCTGCAAAGCCTCGAGCGGCACACATGGCAAGGGCCTTCAGCGGCACGGGTTTTTATCCCCTTAATGGCATGCTTGCCAGCCCCTTCAACGGCATGCTTTTACAGTCTGCCAGCGGCATAGTCGCCTGCCCACTCAGCGGCACAGCGTCCTTTTCCTCACCCGGTGCAACGCCCTCCAACGGTAGCTCTTCCAGCGGTCACAGCCTCCCACCCTTGGCGCGTAATGGACTCTCGTCTAACTAGCTGGATAGCCCAGCTATCGACGCCCTATTGAAGCACGCATGCAGCCCCGTTCAGAAGACAAGAATGGGGTCAATCCCCATTAAACTCCCATGGTCAACAGATGTCAACGCGGCCTGACATATAAAAAACCCTCTCACGGTGAAGAAAAGGGGGTGGCCCTCTCTTTGGCTGCCAGGCTGGCTCTCCGGAGAGGGCAGAAGAAGGAGAAGAAGAGAAGAAGAAGAAGAAGAGAAGAAGAAGAAGAGGAGAGGCTCCTGCCTCTCACCCCCCACTGCTGCTCCGTCCACCGCCGTCTACGCAAGGAGAGGAAAGGGAAGAGAGAAAGGAGAAGAGAAGAAGAGAAGAAGAGGGGCGAGTGAGGAGAGGGAGTGAGCGCAAGGAGGGGAAAGGAGCAGGGAGGAGCCTGTGCTCCTTTCCCCTCCCCATTGTATCTTGTTCGTTCTTCCTCTACCTTCATTTTTTTTATATTCTGTAACGATGTATTGGCTCCTTTGGGGCACTCCTTTTTGTGAGAATAGAAGTAGAAAGCTTACAAGCCCCTTTTTTTGACGTCTCCCTATGGGCGCTTCTTCCTGTCAGCATTTCTTACTGTCTTGTTTTCTTCTGGGCTCCCCATCGCCTGCTTCTGAGCACCACATCCTTCCCTAAGGTGTCCCCCCCGCCCCCGTTGGCCATTTCTCCCTCGTAGGATAGCTCGGTGGCTTCCCCCTTTCTCTGCGTCACAAGCCCCCCATCTGGGAATAAGTTTCCCCTCCACCAGCACGCCCCTGGGCTTCCCCCGTGACCGGTGCACTCCCTCTGTGCTTTGCCCGGCACACCCCAACTTGCCTGGCCTGGCACACCTTATGCATGGCTTGGCCGGCACACTTGTTGGCCTGTGCTTTGGCCGGCACACCTCCTAGTCCTCCTACCCGGCACATTCGTTAGCCTGTCCCTTGGCTGGCACACTTCCTAGCCTACGCTGCCCGGTGCACCCTCTGTGCTTTGGCCGGTGCGCCTCCAATCTGCCTTCGCCGACACACCCTTGGCCTGTCTTTACCCGGCACACCTGGCCCCTCTTCCAGTCAGTGCACCCTTAGCCCATTTCAGCCTAGTGTTTTCTCGTTCGATGTTTTCCCCAGGTTTTTCAAAGTTTTCTCAAAGGTGGCTACCTCAGCACACACCTCAAATTGTTGGGTCATGCCACTCCTTGTGGGCATGTCCCCTTTAGCTCCCTTACCATCCGGGTCAAGGGGAGATGCTGCCAAATTTTCATCAGAACTAATGAACCCATTAAAAGATAAAAGGAAACAATAAATAAACACAATAAAACACCAATGAAACGACTTTGCCAAAATAACAAAGAAACCCCAGAGATCCCAAATAACCGGACACTTGCGTCTTTATGAGGGTCTACCGAACATAACCATGAGCATAATCCACATGAATAAAAGAAAACCGAATCAAAAACCCTACGCTTGCAATTCATGAATAAAAGGAAAAGAAAACCTCCTTACATGCGCCTCATGAACAAAGGGAACTTTCCCAACCCAGCCTCAGCTGCATTGACCTTGGCAAACCTTGCCCTCCATACATCCCCAATGTGCATAGACCTTGGCAGACCCTGCTCTTTCCCCGGCACACTCGCGCCTTCTCGCCCAGCACACTCGTGCCTCCTCCTCCGGCACACTTCGCGTGCCTCTATCTGGCACAATCTCACCTCCCTCAGCGGTACACCCTTCCACTGCTTCTAGCGGTACACCCATCCACTGTTTCCAGCGGTACACCCTCAATCCACCTCTCCCAGCAGTACACTATCAACTTCCCTACCCGACACTCTTCTCCAACGGTACACCCCTTAAAACCCCATCTAAAACACGACAAAAATAAAGTATAATAATAATAAAAAAAATAACAACGAAAGAAAAGAATAAACAGAAATAAATAGGGAAGGAGTTCATAGTCCATGGTTAAGAAAATGGTCAACAAGAAAACTGATAATAATAATAAATAAATGATGGTAATAAATAATAATAATAATAATAATAATAGTGAATAGAACGATGCGGCTTCTGTCTCCCTCGGACCTCGGATCCGGGAATATTAATGATGCCTTCGTGAACCGGGCTTCACCCTCGAGAGTCATCCCTCCCATCATGGTTATTGCTCGACCTCATTTTGGGGCCAATATCTCACCAAAGTTCCCCCCGTTCCACCAGGATCTGATCCCACTCTCGTATCAAAATTGCCATCTCCTGGCAGACATCTGCATGGATTTATTTCCGTTTACGTCATACCTTCAATACGGACCTTTATCCGAACATAAAGTGGTCTATGAATGACCGACAAGATCTGAATGGAACGAGAAGGCTCTCGTCATCCCCGGACCCTTTGCATGAGAATATTGATAAGACCTTCGTGAGTCACGCTTAGACCACGGGTTTGCCCTAAGCATGGTCATTGCCTGACCCACATCCTCGGCCTATAGCCAGCTATCTCTGTACACGTCTTCGTCTTAGAATCTAGTCCCGGGACTCTTTCCCGCTGCCCTTCGGCACCGGAAATATTAACGATGCCCACGCAAGCCTCGTTTAGACCCCGGGAGGCGCCCCCGGTATGGTCCTGACTCGATCTTGAACCGGGCTGACAAACTTATTGGTTTCCGACCGCTCAAATTGGGATTTAGCCGAACATTTTCTATTCTCCTGAACAATAAATCTGCCGTGCCCCGACATATATACGCTCCGATTTTGCCCGTGACGATTACGATTCTCTGAAGCCGGACGCTCGTCCGAATATTAAACGGTCCCCTGAGTGACTGACACGTTACTCTAACTGGGATTTAACCAAATGCCTCTCATCCCTTCGAACAATAAATCAGTCAGGCCCCGACATACATACGTTTCGATTTTCCCCGTGACGATCACGCTTCCCTGAAGCTGGACGCTCGTTCGAATATCAAAATAGTCCCTTGAGTGATCGACATATTTCGAATGCTTACTTCCCTAGACATAGGGCTTTTCGACCGATTCAAGATTGCTATCGTCTTGTTTCTCTCGATATAATTTTCTGGCCATGAGGCCCTGATTCCCAGCGATTAATCAAGGGTGTTCCCCTCTCAGAGGGGATGTAAATGACGTCGTGACCTTTATGGCACGGCGGGTTTCGGTTCCGACACGAACCACACAATTGTCTGATTAGTCAGATCGAGCCTAGAATAAATTATCACTTTGTGACTGGCACGCACATGCACTTAATAAACGAATAAACCAACAAGAGAATAATATGTGATAAAAAAGTGCATCCACAGAGACGAGTGGCCAGGAGCTGACCGTTCCTCACCCACGTGCGGCCAGGAGCTGGCCACACATTTGTTGAACGGGCCCATGTTGGCTGTTCTTCTGCCCGTTTGGACCTGGGGTAGAAAGGTCACGTGTTGGCCGTTTAACCTGGTGCGGTCCCTGTGCGACCGCACATCCCTGAGCGGCCCAGGGTGGACCGTTCAACGGGACGGGTCGTGTCGGCGTGTCTCTCGTCGTACTGAGTGGTACCGGGAGATGTCGTTGTCGGCTTGTGTCATCGTGCGACGGTGTTGGTACGAGGGGCGTTCCTTGTACCGTTCGGTTGTGATGTTATTTTCCGTTGACTTGAGAAGTCTACTCCTTCAGTGACCCTCCACTAGTCGTACCCTACCTGCACGCGAGTGGACCAACCAGGGAGTGGTGGAGAGGCTACCCTGAGGACGGTTTTTAGACTGGTTTCCGTCGGGCCCCTCGTCGGTAGCCAGAGTCCGGCTCCAGGGGAAAACCAGTTAGAGGTCAGACCTAGGACGTATGGTCTGTGTGTGCACATGTGGTTGGGGGCAGTTGGACCCACGCCAATGGGCGTGACCCCAACTAGTCACTTGTTTGTGGTTACTTGTTAGGTGTCCGTGCCTCTGGTAGGCGCTACCACGCTAGGCAGTTTACTTGCGGTGCAGTGTAAGACATCAGGGGATGCTACCGACTGTGCTCTAGTAGGAGGTACTCCTTGTGAGCGATGTCACGTGGTTCGAGGAATGATGATGTCGGAGCGCGCGGGCTTGCTTTGTTTTATCTGGCTTTTGCTGTAACACAAAGAAATTAAGAGAAGAGAGAAGGGGCCACCATGGGAGATTGCTCTGGCGGGACGAGCGGGACAAATGCAATATGCGTAAAAATTAGAGGAGAGAGATGGGGGGCCGCCACGGGAGATTGCTCCGCCGGGACGAGCGGGAATGGTGCAGAAATTAAATAACAAAAATTGAGACGGCCATTGCGGGAAGTAACTCGCCGCGGCCTCGAGAGTACAACATGATAGGAATATAACAAGATATAAAAAGGAGCGGAATTTAAACGGCCATTGCGGGAAGTGACTCGCCGCGGTCTCGAGAGTATAGCAGAAGAGAGATATGACAAGATATAAGAGATATAGAAAGATATATAGATGACAGAATTCAAACGGCCATTGCGGAAAGTGACTCGCCGCGACCTCGAGAGTATAGCAGAAGAGAGATATGGCAAGGTATAAGAGATGTAGTAAGATATATGTAGATGACATAATTCTAACGGCCATTGCGGGAAGTGACTCGCCGCGGCCTCGAGAGTATAGTAGGTATAAGAGCAACATAAAGTATGAAGATAGAAATTTAAACGGCCATTGCGGGATATGACTCGCCGCGGCCTCGAGATTATGATGTGATCGCCAGGGGTCGCGGACCCCAAAATGAAGAGTGATCGCGCCTACCTCACTAGCAGGAAGTGGCAGGTTGCTTCTTCCTCCCCCTTCGGCCGACCGACTGAGAGGGCTTTCTTCAGTCACCCTTGCAAAATAACAGACAGTAGATAGACAGAATTAGAAAACAACAGTGTAGTATCAATCTCTTGCAATAAAAAGTAATGAAATCATGACAAGACATACACTTGGTTGGTGTTATTTTTAAACCCCTCTCGGACACTAGTAGGAGGAAAATGCTATGATGAATGGAATTATGCAAGTATATCGATGAAGATTCCCTTATGAAGGGAGACGGTGAATACGAGATGATGAATGTAAAAGAACTAAGAAGAAGAGGGGAGAGAGTTGGCTTATTGAATGCGCCGATGGCGAGATCCGGCGAAGCTTCGACAGCGTAGGGATGACGTGGAAGCGCGGTGGACGAAGACGACCTTCCTCTCGCGAGCGTGGGCACCTGAGAAGCCGGCAGAACCTCCCCCTACAAAAAGACACCACAGGTTAGAAATGACTCCGGCAGCCTCTGGGCTCCGGCAGCCTAACGGACCTCTTCGAAGCTCCCCCTGGACTGGGGGGGGGCCTCTATTTATAAAGCTCCGGAGGATGGAGGCATCCAGGACCCTGGACTCCTTCATCAGGGTAAAAATAATATTTTATTCTTTTTTTATTTTTTTATTTCGAATATTTTCAAGGAGGTGTCCAGGCAACTGGACGCCTCCATAAAAGCCCACCAAACCCCCGCCGAAAGTCGCACGCGGTTTGGCACGACGCGTGGTTTTGGTCGGCGCCCGTGATTCATGAATGGGCGCGTCTAGTTGGCAGGACGTTTTCACAATTTGGATTCTTTCTCAAACGACAAACCGACCGGCAGACGGGGGGCGCTTGTGAGTCAAATGATGGAGGTGTCCAGGGGCCTGGACGTCTCCATAATTTGGATCTTTTCTCAAACGACAAACCGACCGACGGACGGTGGGCACCCGTGGGCAAGGTGACGGAGGCGTTCAGGGGCCTAGACGTCTTCACAATTTGGACCTTTTCTCAAATGACAAACCGACCGGCGGACAGGGGGCGCCCGTGGGCAAGATGATGGAGGCGTCCAGGGGCCTGGACGCCTCCATTATTTTTTTATATTTTTATGTGTTTTTTGTCTCTTTTTGTAAATTGAGAATCATGGAGGCGTCCAGGGGCCTGGACGCCTCCATGAAGACCCCCCCGGGTCTCCCGAAAAGGCGTCGGCAGTCGCCTGCTAGACATTCTCTTGGTTCTGGAAACTTCCGATGCATCCGATTGGGGGTGATGCCGTCCGAATGCCGCATGATTTCCGCAACGAGATGATTTCCGTATGCCGAAGAGGCGAAAGAAGACTCAAGAATAGGAAGCGCTCAAGCGATTTAAAAATGTGAAAGCCGCTGCGGGGCGTCGCATAGTAATATGAGATTTTCTGAGGGGACGCCAGGAATAGCGTGTCTACAACTGTCCCGCCTTGGCGTCTGCTTTGCAAGGGAGTGACACGTAATGAAATGGTATCGAAGTGGAGTGAAATGGAGTGGGAATGGACTGATAAGTTGATGTCAAGGTGTGATGAGACACGCTTTTGACATTACTGTTTGGAATCTTTCCTGTAATTTCAATGAGGCGACCTTGAAGAAGGTCTTTCAAGTTTCGACGATTGCTTGGACGGAGATCAAATAAGGGAGGGTGAGATGTGCGCTCAGACACGAAAATAAAAGGAGACCAACTTCTCGGTGTGGAAGTACCTGGGTCATAAACTTGCAAGTTTCACCTTTGGGGAGCGGTTACCAACCAATGTGGAAGTGTTGTGGCCAAAGTAGGTCAAACAAGGTAAAAAGTAAAGGAATATCTGAGGGTCTGTCCAAACAAGGGTCTCCTTTGGAAGAGCAGCGTAGGGCCGCTTCAAGGAAACTCAGTATTTCATTTGGAGTGGAATATCTCATATTTGTAAGAATTGAAGCACAACGGCTTTCACAATCAAATCACTTGAATGATCTTCCGCAATAAATTTAAAGTCCTATATGAATGCATGCTAGGTTTAAATAAAAATTTAAAACAAACTAAAATAGAAAATAGCCAAGGATAATATTGTCAACTCGTTAAGAATGGGTCAGGATACCGATCCGGTGAGCTGATACTGGGCTGGGACCCGTTTATCCACGCACCAACTCAATGAACAGAAACGTCATCCTCATGCTACCACGAGTTAGCGGCCTATCCGTACAACCCAAATTCTTCCGGAATCATCACCGTTTTTGTTGAAGGGGAACTCAAATCTCAGATTCGTCTGGGCCTCAAGGTCCTTGACATGTTCTAGTAGCGTAGATATCATATACTATGATGCATGACATGGTGGGACCAACCATCGAAAGGTGGGACAGAAGATAGGACAAAAACGGCCGTTAGTAAAACATGCACAGACCAGCATAGATTAGTAACATCAGAAAGTAGCAGAATTATAATAGAATCGCACTACAGTACAAGGGGATCCAGACAAAACCCTGACAACTGACGGCCGGCAACTGATGTGACGTGTTTCATCCTGTAGCGCCTCTCCTTTCCTATAAGTACCTCCCTTAGGCTAGTTCAACCAAATGCACCAAGGAGAGTTTTGAAAGCTCAGGAAGAGAAGGAGAGGAGGATCTAGGGATTTCAGGATGGAAGGAGAGTCTTCCCGCCTTATGAAGCGGAGCAGGCCTAGCAACGAGATCAGACGACTTTCCGACCTCGAGGGTCATCTGAGTGGGACGATCCAGTCACATATGGTAAGCTGATTTATTTGAAATTCTCCGCGTGAACTCTCTTCTCACTTCTCTTCCTTTCTCTTCTTCTTTCCAGCAGTGTGCACTCTTTTCAGGCCCGAGGAAGTTTTCCAAGCTGCCATGGCTTTCAAAGTTAACTTTCAACATCTCCATCGGCATGAGGGCCATACTCTTGAAATGGCATCTTCAGGGGCTCCTTATTCATGCCAAGCACCATGAGAGGATTCGCATGGACTGGGCGACTGTGAGCTCACTAGTGGAGATCTGGCATCCCCAGACCCACACTTTCATCTTCCCGACCTTCGAGGCGACCATCCTCCTTGAGGAGGTGGAGCTTCTGCTCGGATTGAAGAAATTCAAGAGTGACGGGAAGGTAAAAGCTATGCGGATGCTAACAAGGGGAACTTCCGAGAGTGTCCTCAGAAGTTTCATGCCGCCCGATGTAGCCAGAAAGGTCCGCACTCAAAAGGGAATTGATTTGCAAAGGCTCGCGGAATGGGTCATGGATGCCCTGGGAGGGTCACCAGATGACGACCACTTGGAAGGAATTATGAAAGGGTTCACCATTTGTCTGGCGGGTGCTCTCTTGTTCCCTTATACCGACAACATAGTGGAAGAGGAGCAACTGAGTGCCATCCGCGGGATTTGGAGTGGAAAGTGTTGGATCGAGAGGATGGTCAAGCTAGAGGGGGAGGGGGTGAATAGGTTGACCCTTTTAAAAAATGATTTGAACTAGAATGAGATCGCACTTGCAGATGGTGTCCAAAAGCTTGGGCGATCGAGCAATGTAAATAACTAGACAGACTGCCCTAGTCAAGCATCTAGCTTATGAGAAGAAAGAGTCACAATCCAAACCACAAGAGAGCACAATTTTAAGGTGGTTCGGTCTCCCTGTGGAGACCTACGTCCACCTCCCCACTTAACCAGTGAGGAACCCTGCTGAGCTTTACAGCTTTGCTAAACTGAGGAAGTAATTCTTGTACACTGTTGACTGCTCCAACAGAACACAACGAGGAACGAATCTTCAGATCCGCTGTCAAACAACTTGAAGGCAAACTACCTTGACACCCCTGATCTCAGCACAGCCCGCTGGATCAGAATCGCCCTCTCTTCACTAAATCCAGTAGAAGAGAGGAGTACAATGTTCAAGAACAAGACAAAAATGAAAAGATAAGAAATCACACTTCAACGCTTGGACGCAGCGAAATTGGGATCACCAACAGAGAGATCCATACGCATGAGCTACAACCCTTGAATCTCCTCCGTCTGGAATGTAGAAGAGTCTTGGTGGCGCCATGATCTTCTGATCTGATCTTCAGCAGACTTTGTCCAGTTCTGCTCTCAGCCTGTCTCTCTGGTTCTTTTCCTTGACTCTCTTCTTCTACCTTTTCTCTCGACTGAACCTGTTTTATGGTCTTCCCGCACACAAAACAATTCACGTGAGGTAGGTGGGCCACCACCCTGATTTCCTTATTATCCCCATGATTGCTCACGTGGGGAACCTTCTGGAGTGGTGGAAGGTACGATAGCTTATCCGCTTGTGGCTGATGTGGCAGTTGACGACTGAAGGTGGGATCTACTTAATGCGCTCAGCAACTGGAATTAGATGGCATCAACCCTCTTGCTCCAAGGAGTTGACGCAGCCTTCAGATATCTTCTTCCTACGAAAATCAAGTCTGATGCGTTGACTCCATCAGCCAGCTGCGTTAACGCATCGGCAATCCAGTGATCAAAGTCTTTGGCAGATAGACGTGCTACGTCGACGCTGCTAACCCATGGCGTTGACGAAGTGGTGCTCCAGAGCTAAATGTATATCAAACTCAATTGCTGCGTGGACGCTGTCTTGCAATGGCGTTGACGCACTGCAGCATTCCAGTGAACTATGGACTCTGCCTCATTAACTGCTGCGTCGACGCTGCTCGCCTGTTGCGTTGACGCATTGGAGTAGTTCTGAAAAGACCTGAGCTTCTTAACTGGCTGAGTTGACGCAGCACTCGTGTGGAGTTAACGCTGTGAAGAGCATCTGTGGATGCATCTTCAACTGGTGCATGGACGCTTTGAACTCCAGCGTCAACCCTGTTCCTTTCTTGCATCAAGAATGAAATCAAACGAAAGCGTTATTGAATCAAGATTTAATTCAACATTAGAAATGAATACACTATTCATATCTCATGGTTGTCATCATCAAAACTAGGGGCACAACAATCTCCCCCTTTTTGATGATGGCAACTATGAGGTGAATGTCATTGCATATAAACAACCATGTTTATTCAGATCAAGCAAGAAATTTCAGATTCAGATCAACAGGGTTTCAATTTAGTGACTGAAGCAAACATCAATTTTGTCATTCATTCAAGTTCAGGGTTTTACATCATAGCCATAGAGTCAACATATTAGATGCCAAAAAGAAAGAAGACATTTAGTCATTCAGCATGTTTGATGCAGATGCAATGAGCTCTAATCTAGATTCCATGATTCTCCCCCTTTGACATCATCAGGAAGGGGAGTAAATGTGGGAGAGCCATCTTATGATTGGAAGTAACGACTGTATCTTCTGCCGGAAGGAGGTTGTTGTTGCTGACGAGAGGATTGCCCTTGAGTTGAGTGAGATCCTTGAGTGTGCTGGCGAAACTGTTGTCCTGAAGCAAATTGATCTCTTGCCAGTAAATCTCGGATATCTTGAGAGAGCGCACCCAGCTGTTGATTTAGAGTGTCGCGTACATTGGCAATAGCAGAAGAAAAATCATCGGAGACAGATTCCTTATTATTCAACTTGTCCCCAAGTGAAGTAATTTGTGCAGCCACTGCATTAATCTTTTCAACAACCACTGTGAGGTTGTGTGGAAGAGCGTTGATGGGGCCTTTAATGGTCTCAACGCGTATCCTTACTTCATAACATAAATCAGTAATCTTACCAAAAGATGCAAGAAATGAAGCTTGATTATCATGCACATTTGTCACCATTTCGGCTATCTTTTCAATGATAGCTAATACAGATTGTAGAACCTGCCGAGTAGCCTTGTCAGATTGGATCTTGGTGATCAAAAATTGTTTCCACTTGGATAAGAGGGAAATTTCAAACTTGGAGATTCTAGTGTGCATATTGTTGAAGTGATAATTTGTGAACTGCAACAACCTGTCCATCCTTGCTTCCTGTCTCTGCATCATTATTGTCAAGTTAGCAAACATCTCTTCAACTGTGGTAGGTGGAGCCGCATCAGAAGGGGGAAAAGGTATGTCATAGTAGAAGAGAGGAGTACAATGTTCAAGAACAAGAGAAAAATGAAAAGATAAGAAATCACACTTCAGTGCTTGGACGCAGCGGAATTGGGATCACCAACAGAGAGATCCACATGCATGAGCTTAATTCAACCCTTGAATCTCCTCCGTCTGGAATGTAGAAGAGTCTTGGTGGCGCCATGATCTTCTAATCTGATCTTCAGCAGCCTTTGTCCAGTTCTGCTCTCAGCCTGTGTCTCTGGTTCTTTTCCTTGACTCTCTTCTTCTACCTTTTCTCTCGACTGAACCTGTTTTATGGTCTTCCCACGCACAAAACAATTCACGTAGGCAGGTGGGCCACCACCCTGATTTCCTTGTTATCCTCATGATTGCTCACGTGGGGAACCTTCTGGAGTGGTGGAAGATACGATAGCTTATCCGCTTGTGGCTGATGTGGTAGTTGACGACTGAAGGTGGGATCTACTTAATGCGCTCAACAACTAGAATTAGATGGCATCAACCCTCTTGCTCCAAGTAGTTGACGCAGCCTTCAGATATCTTCTTCCTACGAAAATCAAGTCTGATGTGTTGACTCCATCAGCCAGCTGCGTTAACGCATCGACAATCTAGTGATCAAAGTCTTCGGCAGATAGACGTGCTGCGTCGACGCTGCTAACCCATGGCGTTAACGCAGTGGTGTTCCAGAGCTAAATGTATATCAGACTCAATTGCTGCGTGGACGCTGTCTTGCAATGGCGTTGATGCACTGCAGCATTCCGAATATGAACCAATCATGCATCCTACTTGACATGTGGGTGATATGAACGAGTGGACCCGACTTATGAATCATGCCAAGTGGTGTTGTACGCCAAGACTTATTCACTCTTGTGCCAAAGAGGTCTCCTATGTGTGGGCTTTTGGACTTCCATTGGAATGGATCAAAGGGGTCTAGGAAGGTGGATATCATGAAGTGGATTGCTGCACTTGTGGTAGCGGGTGATTATGTTGGTGATCCGGTTGTTGGATCGTGTTGGAGACTTCGTCTCCGTGTGTGTGTGTGTGTGTGTGTGTGTGTGTGTGTGTGTGTGTGTGTGTGTGTGTGTGTGTGTGTGTGTGTGTGTGTGTGTGTGTGTGTGTGTGTGTGTGTGTGTGTGTGTGTGTGTGTGTGTGTGTGTGTGTGTGTGTGTGTGTGTGTGTATTGGGGCGCGTCCCCGTGTGTGTGTGCAGGCGTCGTCCTGCGTGTGTGGTTGGAGCATCGTCTCCATTTGGAGATTTATCTCTGAGTGAAGCCTCATCGAATTTGGTGAGGGGTGGACGTAGGATTGCCATCGTTGCATCCGAACCACCTTAAAATCGCTGTGCATTGTGGTTTGGATTGTGTGGTGTGATTCATTTCTTCTACCTCCATTCTGTGTGAGCATTAGTGTATGTTGTATTCTAACTTGTAGTTAGATAGATTTCAACTTCCTAGTTAGTATTTTATGACATATTTTGAAAATGTCAAAAGTTTTCGTAAAATTGGTAAACACCCAATTCACCCCCCTCTTGGGTGTCATTGATCGCGGGACTTCACACTGTTAGGTCGATGCATGTACTGTAGCTTACTCCACAGAGTCGATGCATCCTCTTCAACATGAAATGTCCAAGTCTGTGCATACTTCTGTCTGTGCACATCTAGGTCTATGCACTTGTAGAGTCCAGAGTCAATGCACACTTGCATTTAACACTTTAAGGTCGAAGCACATGTTGCATCTTGCAAACTAAAGTCGATGCACATTTGCCTTATACATATATAAGGTCAATGCATATGTAAAAGTCATGCATACAAGGTCGATGAACATTCTTCAACTGACTTTATGAGGTCTGTGCACATGCATAGTCTGAGGTCTGTGCACATGCACCATTCAGGTCTGTGCACACTTTTAGGGTCTATGAACATTCCGAATTCAAGGTCTACACACATATTAAAGTCTGTGCACATATAGGTCTGTGCATGTCTAGGGTCTGTGCATATGATAAAAACAGGTCGATGCACATGCAAAGACCAAGGTCGATGCACATGTAGAATAGGTTAAACATTTTGTACATAGGTTAAACATTTTGAAGTGGAGTGAAATATTCTACTATGTAATGACGGACCGAGCCTCAGTTGTTTGTAACACGGACTTTTCAATGCATTATTAAGAGGGGTTAAACATTTTGAATACAAGTGAAACATTTTGTACATAGGTTAAACATTTTGAATTAGAGTGAAATATTCTGCTCTATAATGACGCACTGAGCCTCAGTTCTTTGTAACATGGACTTTTCAATGCCTTATTAAGAGGGGTTAAACATTTTACATACAAGTGAAACATTTTGTACATAGGTTAAATAGTTTGAAGTGGAGTGAAATATTCTACTCTGTAATGACGCACCGAGCCTCAATTCTTTGTAACACGGAATTTTTAATGCCTTATTAAGAGGGGTTAAACATTTTGCATACAAGTGAAACATTTTGTACATAGGTTAAACATTTTGAAGTGGAGTGAAATATTCTGCTCTGTAATGACGCACTGAGCCCAATTCTTTGTAACACAGAATTTTCATTGCCTTATTAAGAGGGGTTAAACATTTTGCATACAAGTGAAATATTTTGTACATAGGTTAAACATTTTGAAGTGGAGTGAAATATTCTGCTCAGTAATGACGCACTGAGCCTCAGTTCTTTGTAACACGGACTTTTCAATGCTTTATTAAGAGGGGTTAAACATTTTGCATATAAGTGAAACATTTTGTATATAGGTTAAACATTTTGAAGTGTAGTGAAATATTCTGCTCTGTAATGACGCACCGAGCCTCAGTTCTTTGTAACACAGAATTTTCAATGCCTTATGAAGAGGGGTTAAATATTTTGCATACAAGTGAAACATTTTGTACATAGGTTAAACATTTTGAAGTGGAGTGAAATATTCTACTCTGTAATGATGTACTGAGCCTCAGTTCTTTGTAACACGGAATTTTTATTGCCTTATTAAGAGGGGTTAAACATTTTACAAACAAGTGAAACATTTTGTACATAGGTTAAACATTTTGAAGTGGAGTAAAATAATTTGCACTGCAAAGACGCAAGGAGCTTGAAGAGGCAATTCTGGTGGCCAGGCATGAAGAGGGATATTACCGAGTATGTGGCCCGATGTCTGACTTGTCAGCAGGTGAAGGCGGAGCATCAGCGACCTGGAGGTACTCTTCAGCCCTTGGATGTTCATGCGTGGAAATGGGACCACATGACCACGGATTTTGTGGTGAGATTGCCGAGGACCCCGAGTGGGCAGGACAGTATTTAGTTGCTGGTGGATAGGCTGACGAAAGTGGCTCGGTTGTTACCAATCAAAGTCAGTTGGAGTGTGCCCAAGTTGGCTCGTCTTTATGTCGAGCGGATCGTGCCTTTGCATAGAATTCCCATTTCCATTGTGTCAGATCGAGATCCACGTTTCACTTCTGGATTCTGGAGAAGTTTCTAGCGAGCATGTAAAACATGTAAAAATAAATAACTTTCATGAAGACAGCAAGAGGAGAAGAGGAACGGAGGAAGGAGAAAATAGAGAAGAACAGAGAAGAATGCAGTCTGAAAATGCATAGGACATACATTGATTGAAGCCCCTATGTCTACTAGTGCTGCCTCAATGCTGACTTTGTTCAGAATGATTGTAATACAAAGCGACATCTGCAGCGCTTCTGGAGGTGCTAACTCAGTTTCTGAGAATGTAATTGCCGGCCCTTTAGAAATGGTCGCCAATACTATTGGTAAGCTATCAACTGCCATGTCCTCGCTAACCATCACCTTTTGTAAGAAATCCCTGAGAGCGTCTTGGTGAAGGGTGGACCTTTTGATAAGCTCCAGAACTGATATCTTGGCGGGCACTCGGTCCAGATGATGTAGCAAGTCATACTGAGTACCCGATAGAGGTTCGGCCTCTTCCTGCTCGGCCGTTGGCTGGGAGGAGTGGGGATTGGAGGGAGTAGGGTAGTTCCGATGGAACAACTTCCCGCTTCTTAAGGCGCAATTTGCCGCGGCGTCGGGAGATGATATTATTGGCCCGGTGGGGTGAATGAGTGGAATAGACTATGTGGGAGAGGTGATTTGGTGATGGGTGGTGCTCTTATCACGTGACGTGAGTTTAAACCATGATTTAATACAAGATTATATGGTTTTTAGGCATGAAATTATCATATGCTTAAAAATAATCTCAAGTACCATAAAAAACATTAACTCACGATTACGAATGAGTAAATAAAAACTCAGAATAGTAAATAACATTAAGACAGGTTAGAACATAGTTAACTAGGCTTATTTATAAGCTAAATGGACTGCTCTTGATTCTGTCTCGGGTTGACATAAATCAGAACATTGGCGGTCTATTATAGAGCCGTTACAGCAAGTTGGCGGTTTATCGTAAGGCTGCCAAAGGGACTTTAACGGTCTATTTCTGATCCGCCAGAGGTTTCATAAAAATCACGTTTCAAGGTGACTAGCGGTTTATCGTAGGGCCGTTGCACAAGGTTGGCGGTCGAAGATTAGGCCGCTAGAGCACGTCTGATAGTAAATTAATGTTTAAAACGTATCATGTCTGGAAATCAACATCTATAAACTTCCCTATCATGATAGATCGAAGATTAAGCTAACAATATGCATGGGATTTCTATGAATTTACGAGAGAGTTTCTCTTAACTTAATTAGGGCTAAGAATATGCATGGATGTATACTAGATGCATAAAACATGAAATTCTTGATGCATAGATCATGAAATCTAGTAAAACAAGAGGATCTTTATCCCTAGAATGATATTTTAGCCGTTCATGAGATGACCTACCTTTGTCCTGGACCTTTAACTTCAAATTTAAGACTGGATGCTACCCCTAGTTCCTTGCACTTCTTGTGATAAATCAGCAACTTCACGTTGCCCTAACTCCTTACTCTCTTGACCTATGGACATGAAATTTGGAGGGTAAGAAGAAGATACTAAGGGGAACGAAAAGTTCTAAAGGTTCCAGTTCTAAATACCTTGTTTTGGATCCCAAATTTCTTGATCTTCAACACCCTGTTGCACAGTCTCCTGGGTCGTTGTTGTGAAACTAGCAACTTTGGGCCCCTCTAACTCCCAGTGTGCTTGAACTCCTAGCACGAAATTTTGAGGGATGTTAGTCCTATGTATTAGGAATAAAAACTCTTAAAGAACTTACCCAAAATAATACCTCCTTACCTTGATTCTACGCGAGCCAAAGTAAGGGTCGCACATGCCAAATCTGGTTTCTATTTATAGGGTTTTGCTAGGGTTTCGTGGATTAGATCAATTCTAGAGTCCTTGTTTGCTATTAGCCCGACTTCTAAGAGTCCTTAAGATGCTTGCTAGTCCTCCCATCTCGAACTCTAGGAGATCAAATATTAAAAATCCAATCTTTTTGTTGTTTCTTCAACTCACGGAACTGACAGAAAGTAGCGGTCTAGGACTGGACTGCCATATGTCCCTTAGCAGTTTTATGATAGACCGCCATTATGTTTGGGCGCCGAATTTGAAATTCATTCAAACTCTATTTTCGTCTTATCCACTTAATTATCTAAACATGGAGTATTTATCCCTTATATTCCATAAATAAACTAATTAACCTTCTAGAATATGGGCCAAACTTCATGGGCTTGGTCCTTAAGTCCTTTGAGCTTTATTTAAATAGGCTAGGTAAATTGGTTATCATGCTTGGGCTTTAGAAATGATTTATTTAACCCAAAAATTTATTTATTAATCTATTTTGATCTTTAAAAATTCTTATAAATTCCTACAAAATTCTTAAATACTTTAGAAATATTTTATAAAATTTTCGAGACATTACAGGGGAGACCGCTACCTAATGACAGAACCGAAAAGCTGATAGAACAGTGGGAAAATCTGGGGAACGCTGTCTAAACAGGGATACACACACACTAAACTTGTAAGAGTAAAAAACTTGCAAGGTGTAACTTGGGGTGTGCTCCCCGTGTGTGGTTGGGAGTTTACTCCCGTGTGGTTATGTAGGCATCGCCCTACATGTGTGTGTTGGAGCTTGGCTCCGTATGTGTGTGGGGATTTTTTCCCGGGCTATTTTTAACTGCAGTGAAGCCTCACCGGTTTGGTGAGGGGTTGACGTAGGGAACCCGTCGTGGTCTCGAACCACCTTAAAAATCCTCGTGTCTCATGGTTTGAATTATGTGATTGTGTGCATCACCGTTTAATCTATTTACGCAATCGTGTGAGCTCGGTAAGATTGAGAGAATCTAGTTTATTATGTTTAGTTTAAATTCCTCAATCTTGTTAAACTTACTAATTCCGCTGCGAGTAGGTTTAAGATTTTAATTGGACATATATTTTTAGTTGAGAGATCTATTCACCCCCCCTCTAGATCTGTGTTCCTGCACTACGGGACCCAACCATTGGTATCAGAGCGAGGCTCTGCTGTCCCTAGATCTCACGATGTATAGAGTGATCCTAGTGCATTCTACAATCATGAATTTTTCTGTTGAACATATGTCGATGAATTGCCTTCCTATTTTTAATGGTTTTGATTTTATTTCATGGTTAGGTAAAATGTGTGGAATGATCAATTCAGTTAATCCTAATCTTTGGGAGTTGATTTATGATGGTCCTCACATATTACCTTTGGATGAGACCAAGTGGTCTAATCAAGATAAATTGATAACTATGAAAATGTCACTGTCTTAAGTTTATTGAAAAGTGCCGTTGATACTCATGTGTTTCCATTTGATTCTTCTTGTAGAACGGCAAATGATCTTATAGATCAGTTGATCAAAGCTCAAGAGATGGAATGACAAAATTATCTTATGGCCGTCGATGATGATCAACTCAATGAAGAAAATTATGATGAGGTAAATTCTGAATCTGAAGAACTTTCTATTGAGGAATGGCAAATGGCATATGCTGAAATGTATGATAAATGCAAGAAACTCAAATCTGAAAATAAAACTTTAAAAAGGAAGATTAATGAGAATGTGCATGATAATCCTTCCTGTGAAAATTGTAAAACTTTGGAGTCAAAGATTGAGAACCTAGAATATGAAAATGAACTTCTAGAATCCAAAGTTGAATTATTTTCAGATGAGATGTCTTGTATGAATGAAGAGCTTGAGAAGTTTAGAAAATCTAATACTGCTCGTCAAATTGATAATGATTCTCATGATTTGCTTGATCAGAACAAACTCTTGTTGTCTAAGATCTCATTGCTTGAAGAAACAGAAAAATGTCTTAAAAACAAGTTGGATTCTTTGTCTGACGATGATAAAATATTTGAAAAACTTCTTGATTCTGAAATTGATAGTAAGAGCATCATGAACGAAAATGAGGAACTTAAAAAGAAAAATGGTGCCATGCTAATCGACAATGCTTTGCTTGAAGGTAGATTGAAATGCTCTGGTAAGTTTGAAAAAGAAAACTCAATGTTAAAACATGAGAATGAATTGTTGCTTGAAAAGAGTTCAAAGCATGTTGAAACTGAGAAAGTCCTTGAGAAATTGGCTGAAAAACTGTATTATATAAATGTTGAAAATAAAGAACTCAAATAATAAAATGAAGTTTTTAAATCTGTGAATTCTAGGTTGAATGATAAAGTTTGTGCATGCGAAGAAGAAATCACGAGTGCCGAATTGCATATTTCTGCTCTTGAAGAAGAAGTGTGAAGTTTAAAGGATGATTTGTCTAGATTTGTTAAAGGGAAAGAAAATTTGGATAAAGTGTTGGGTGTCAAGGTGAACTTTCAAAAAGAGGGTCTTGGATGCACCCCGGTCAATAAAAAGTCTTTTGAATCTAAATTAAAAATTTCTTTTGTTCATGCATCTGATATTCCGAGCACTTCTAAAGCACCACCTCCAATTGCACAAATGAAAGTTCTGAAAAAGGTTTTGAAAAGAAGAAAAATGTTAACACAAAACCAACCATGTCAAATAGATTTTAAAAAGCGAAGTCTAATGTTGAATGTTTCTATTGTGGTATGTTTGGACATGTCATGGATGAATGCATTGTCATGAAGAAAGATGAACAATATGCTTTTAAGAGAAAAAAAAATATTTCTTGCTTCTATTGTCACAAACATGGCCATGTCATGGATAATTGCTTTATGAAACAAAATGATGATTATCGTGCTATGAATGCTAAGTTTAACTTTCAAAGAAAATTCAGAAATGAACATGTTTCTTGTGCTCATAATGAAAAATCATTTGTTAGAACTACTTCTCATTGTTGCTATCATTGTGGAAAGTACGGGCATATTATATAAAACTATTGCATGAATACCCACTTGGCTCACCAGTTCCTGCTGAGGTCTTGGTGACCCTTCGAAGACTTCAGGAGCATCCATCCTTGGAGACTCTGTTCTTGGAGAACTTCCCTGTGGTCTTACTTCTCTAACTTCAGGTGGAGGTGATTCATCTGTTCTGACATCCTGACCAGCATCTACGGTTGGAGGCACATGTTTCTGACTTGGTAGAATCCTCACTGGCTATCCATTAACAACTTTGAATCCCATGAACTTCTGAATATAGGAAAGGGAGAAAACATTCCCTTGAGGGATGATCATTTTCTTCTCAGAATCAAAATCTACTCCAACTTGTCGAAAAATGGCAGTCAATGGAGCAGCATAAGGGAGTGTTCTGGATTGTGTCAAGCAAGACCCCATAGTCTGAATAACTACATCAGGCAGTGAAATGTGTATTCTTTTCAGCATACAGTATAGTAGAAATCTCTGCATCTCAGTGACCCTTTCCCTACCACTACTCTGAGGTGTGATCATTGATGTGCACATATGGTGGAGCAGTCTATGCAATGGAGGGAACTGATTTGCTTTGAGACTGGATAAATAACTTTCCCTGACATCTAAAGGATCACTAGGTTTTTCAGTCAGGAGAGCATAGGCATCATGTTCATCAAACTCAAAACTATGTAGCTGAACCCCATTCATGGGGATTTTCCAAGCTCTGGCAAACAGCTTATTTGTTAGTTCGAAACTAACATTTCTGACAGTTGATGTAAGTTTCAGAATATGAGGTTCATATTTCAAATTGTGGTAGAACTCTCTAACCAGGGTGGGGTAATATACCTTATGAGTTGTAACGAAAGACCACCAGCCCTGATAATCCAAGGTAGGAAATAGTTGCGGAAAAACTTCAAGCATTTCATGGTCGGTAGCAACAATATATCGTGAAATGAGAACTTTCTGAGGTTCTTCCACGGTGACGGTAAGAGAGGGATCAGAGGGCATTACATGAGAGCTTTTCGCACCTTTCTGTCCCTTCGCAGCACCTGAATATGAACCCTTCTTTTCTATCCTGACAGCAGATGCCTTTCTCTTTTTGGTTGGCGGGCTAGGATCGCGTGGATGCCTCACTTTCCTCTTCCCTTTATCGTGAGCAGCTTTTGAACGTGGCTCCATCAAGCCTTCGGCCGATGCTGGACTTCTATGAACTTCTTCTGCCTTCTTCTTCCCCTTTTTAGCGGATTTCGGAGGAGCCATGGCAGCGAGATGAATGGAACAGGAAAGTGCTGTGACGGTTTTTGGAGAACATGGAAGGTAGAACCACAAAGGGTTTCGAAAGAAATGGAGACAAGCAGCGGTCACGCTGCGCTTTTAAAGAAGCTACGAAGCCCTTTTTCCGTGAGCGGTTCAGCCGGTTCAAGTCGGGGAACTGGTTTGAGACGAGTTAAGAGACCCACTGCGTTGATGCTTTAGAGTGGTGCGTAGACGCAGTGGAGTAACGATGAGATGTTAAAGCCAAGAAAGAGATCATCAGAAAAGCAGCCGAATTAGGGAAATTATTAAGCCACTGAGATGATGTTGAGAGACACTTACTTTCAAGGATTTTTAATTGTTGCAGATCAAGTTCCTTTGAAGGAGATATATGTAAATAGGATCCAATTCATTTAATGATAAAGAGAAGAAATAATCTTAAAACATTGAATTAAAAACCATGAACCACTAAAGGCACCTGCCGGAGAAAAAGTGGAACTCTTTTCACACTAGAACCATTTTCATTTCTGTCCCTTATATCTATCAAATTTAAGATGTCTTACAGAGAGAGAGGAATTTAACTGGCATTGACGATAGACTCAGTTGAATAAAGAGCTTCAGATCAATCACACTCACATGTTTTAATTATCTTTAACATTTTCAGCATTTTCAACTTTTTAAACTTATTTTCAACGTTTTCATTAGCAGTCAAGTATAGCTAGCCTTTTGACACGGGTACTCATGTTTATCAGACACCCGAGTCCCCGGTTACTCAGCATAGCAAACTATTATGCATTGAAGGACCAGAGTTGGCAACTGACGTCATGACATGCCTTTCAGCACTTCATAGGTGCATGAAGGTAGTTTCTCAGTTAACAGATACCATTACTCTGTAATGGTTTATTTTTCACTAGAAGACAGAGATAGCAGCTCACCTCATGACTTGCACTTTAGCACTTCTTTGGTGCATAAGGCTAGTTTCTCAGTGAAGACCTACCATTGCTCTGTATTTTATTACAAGTGCAAGGGATTGTTTCTTCAGCTTTTATAAACTATTTCTGAGTTTATTACCAATACAGATATTAAATTCTTCTACACACAGTGGTTTCTTTACATTTGAACAATAAGGATCGAGAGATGATAAGGTCCTGGTTTTATTAAATTGTTCCGCTTTTATTCCAAACACAGTGCATTATTAGGTTCAAAAGTTCTTGAATTCAAACATCATAAGAATTATAGATCTTCTATCATTAGCATTTCATAGAGCCAGTCAGAACATATCTCATATTCAATAGGAATTATCACTTTGACTCCCCCTGAATTTAAGACATCATCTACATATCCTAGTACTCAAGAAGTTTTCCCTCATGCTAGAACTTGAAAAGCATGTTATTGAAAATCAAAAAGATGAGATAGATCAAAGAGGTGAGTGAGTCTGAAGATGAGGAGGCTCCAAGAAGAAAAGATTTAGAGAAGAGACTTCAAGAAGGAATAGCTGCGTAGACTCAAAGCCAGGACTACGTTAACTCAATCCAACCATAGCATCGACTCACTCATCCAGCCAGAGATACTTCACATCAGGTTTTCAAAGAATAAGCTGTCTGGTGCGTTAACCCTATCTCCACACTGCGTTAACTCACTTATCCAACCAGCAGTAACAACTCTGTACTTTATTCAGCATTTTGTCACCGAGAAATTAATCCTAAGCTAACTCCCCCTCAGACCATGCATGAATGAAAATATAACTGCCACTAAAATGAGTATCATGCTAAAATCTTATTTATTATGAATTGATTGAAAGAAAGATAGACATAACATGCACAGAAGACTATGCTCCCCCTGAGTTTAAGACAGATACAATTCAAACCAAGGCAAGTTCAATCATTCAGATTCCAAAAGATAAGTCAGGCACTCAAATCAGGCATCCAAATGAAAATTGCACAGACCAATCTCTCTTCTAAGATAAGTGACTCTATCATTGTTCAGAGGCTTGGTAAAAATATTAGCCAATTGAGATTGTGATTCAACAAATATGAGTTTAAAATTTCCTTTAATTACTTCATCTCTTAAGAAACGGTGCCTAATTTCTATGTGTTTGGTCCTAGAGTGCTGGATAGGATTTTTGGCCAGGTTTATGGCACTTGTGTTATCACACAATATTGGGACACACCCAAGATCAGTCTGATAATCTTGGAGTTGGTGTTTGATCCACAACACTTGAGTACCACAACACCCTGCAGCGACATATTCTGCCTCTGCAGTGGATAGTGCCACTGAGTGCTATTTCTTGGAAGCCCAAGAAATCAAACATCCTCCCAAAAATTGGCAATAGCCACTTGTGCTTTTCCTGTCGAGTTTGCATCCAGCATAGTCTGCATTTGAATAGGATACAAGATCAAAAGAGCAAGATGCAGGGTACCAAATCCCTAAATCTCGAGTTCCAGCAAGGTATCGAAAGATACGCTTGATAGAACTTAAGTGGGATTCTCTAGGATCAGATTGAAAGCGAGCACACATGCATACACAAAATTGAATGTCTGGCCTAGATGCAGTAAGATAGAGGAGTGATCCAATCATACCTCGATATGTTTTTGCATCAACTTGTTTACCTTTCAGATCTGCATCCAAGTTTGTGTTAATGCTCATAGGAGTGCTGATAGCTTTCAGATTTTCCATTTTGTATTTCTTCAGCAACTCAGAAATGTACTTTGCCTGGTTGATGAAACATCCTTCCTTGCTCTGGGTAATTTGTAGACCTAGAAAAAATTTAAGCTCACCCATTAGACTCATTTCAAATTCAGTGATCATTAAGCTGGCAAACTCCTCACACATGCTGGGTTTAGTGGATCCAAAAACTATATCATCAACGTAAATTTGAACCAGAATAATATCTGAATTTCTTACCTTGGTGAATAGAGTTTGGTCCACTTTACCTCTAGAATATCCTTTCTCTGTGAGGTACGAGCTGAGTCTATCATACCACGCTCGAGGTGCCTGTTTAAGTCCATAAAGAGCTTTGTCCAATCTGTACACATGGTTAGGATTTTCTGTGCATTCAAAACCAGGGGGTTGTTCAACATAAACTTCTTCCTTTATTGACCCATTTAGAAACGCACTCTTTACATTAATTTGATGTAACATTATTCCATGACAGCAAGCATAAGCAAGTAATAATCTAATAGCCTCTAATCTAGCTACAGGAGCAAAGGATTCTTCAAAATCAATGCCAAATTCTTGATTATAACCCTGTGCCACTAGCCTAGCTTTATTCCTAACTACTATTCCATTTTCATTCTGTTTATTTCTGAAGACCCATTTAGTTCCAATTACAGAAAGCTCTTTGGATCTTGGCACATGGTACCACACCTTTTTTCTTTTGAATTGATGTAATTCTTCATGCATTGCGTTTATCCAATTACTATCTTTCAAAGCTTCAGCAATGTTCTTTGGTTCAATTTGAGAGACAAGGGCTAGATTGTCCATTTCCTCAACACCTCTAATATGAAATCTAGTTCTAACAGGTTCATGGAGGTTACCAATGACATTGGATAAGGGGTGATCCCTTAGCATCCTAACATTGGTTAGAGAGTTACCTTCATTCATACCTGCATCACCTTGGTGGGTTGATTCTGCATGATTTTCATTTGGCCTTATCTCTTCATCTTGGAGATTCTGTTCTTCCTTTTCTTTAAAGAACTTCCCATCATCTTCATCCCTACATAATTCCTCAATCTCAGAATTTTCATTCATTTCATCAAACACAATATGAGGGGATTCTTCAACAGCATGTGTTTTCAGATTTAAGACTCTATAGGCCCTAGAGTTACTAGAATATCCTAGAAGGATGGCAGGTTCACTCTTAGGTTCAAATTTGTCCAACGCCCGTTTGTCATTATTTTGAACAAAGCATTTTGATCCAAAAGCTCTAAAATAAGCAACAGAAGGTTTCTTACCCTTCATCAATTCATATGGAGTCTTTTTGGACTGAGGTCTTACCATTGCCCTGTTTACAATATAGCAAGCTGTATTTACCGCCTCTGCCCAGAACTTCCTTGGGAGTTGTCCTTCAATTAGCATGGTTCTAGCCATCTCCACAAGGGTTCTATTTCTTCTTTCCACAACTCTATTTTGTTCGGGAGTTCTTGGAGATGAGAACTTGTGTGAAATTCCTGTGGCTTTGCAAAAATCATCAAATTCAGAATTGTCAAATCCTCCTCCATGATCTGACAAGATAGATGAAATGGCAAACTTACCATCCTATTGCACATTCTTGAGGAATGCCTGAAATTCTTCAAATGTATCATTCTTGTGAGTTAGAAAGAACACCCAAGCAAACCTAGAGAAATCATCTACTAGAACAAATCCATATTTATTTCCACTCACACTTACTGTTCTAGTTGGTCCAAACAAATTCATATGAATGAGTTCAAAAGGTTTAGACGATTGATTTTCAAGTCTGGACTTGAATGACTTTCTAGTGTGCTTACCTTGAGTGCATGCACTACAAACTTTGTCATTTTGTTTAAATGATACATCTGGCAGACCTTTCACCATGTTAAACTTTCCTAACTTATGCAGGACACTATAGCTAGCATGCCCTAGTCTGCGGTGCCAAAGCCAAGCAAGTTCACTTTTATTCACAACAAGATAAAGATTGTTATGTGCAGGGTCATCTAAATCTACCATGTACATGTTGTTTATTCTTTTTCCAATGAATTTAACTTTTTCAGAACTCATCTCCAAATTGGTGCAAGTATGAGCATCGGACACAACTTTATTTCCCTTATCGCACAGTTGGCTTATGCTAAGTAGATTATATTCTAAACCATCTACAAGTAACACATCATCAATGAAGTTTGAAGGATTTTTACCAACTTTACCTTTTCCAATTATTTTCCCTTTATTATTTCCTCCAAATGTAACATGACCCCCGTCTTTCTCCACCAAGACACAGAATTTAGCTTTATCCCCCGTCATGTGCCTTGAGCAGCCGCTGTCGAGATACCACCTGTTATGTATAGCTGCAAGACACTCCTGCATAACACATTGAATAAGAGATTTTGGAACACAGATATACTTGGGTCCCATCAAACCATAGGACGTGTTCAAGTAAGATATCAAGCTCTTGGGAATCCATACTTGTTGTTGTGAGGGTCTTTGATGTGGTGAGTTCAATGATTTGATAGATTTGTGATTATTTCTGTGCCATTGATATAGATGACTCCATGATGTACTAGGGAAATTTGACTTAAGGACTCTAGATGAATGCAGGCTTCTTGGATGATTGAGTGTTGGCTGCGTAGACCCTCTAGTGTTGCTGCGTTGACTCATCCACCTACCATATCTATCATGGGGGTTCTAGTACATGTAATGTGTTGACTCATGGTAGTGGCTGCGTCGACGCATCTGAATATTTCTAAACGAATGCCCTTTCTGGAAAGCTAAATACGTTGACGCCATGTGGCCAGTGCGTTGACGCGGTTGACCTCTACCAGACCTTAAATCTTCTAATTTTCTGTATGATTGCTGTTGGGTTGATGAGTTAAAGCTAGGGTTCTTGGATTGACCTGAGGAGGCATATTTGAACATAAGTGTGCTTTTCTATTTGTTAAAATTCAACATTGCCTTCACTTTCTCATTTCCTTTTTCTTTTCTGATTTCATTAGACTGTTCTGATTTTTCCTTATTTTTCTCATCCTTTTTGTTTTCACCCATTTGATTCTCTTCAGATGTGTCCTTCCCAGAAACAAATGTCACCAATCTAGTTCCCAGTTCTTTCTTTTTAGTTGGATTGAATCCAAGCCCTTCTTTTCCAAAGTTGCACTTAATTCTCATAACAGTATCAAGGTTGTTTTTACCCTATGTCATTTTTCGAGAGATGCTTGTTTGCTTAGGTTCTCATCCTCTAATTTCTTCAGATTTTCTTGAAGTTTTGCATTGACTCCACAAACGGCCTCATATTTCTCTTCAGCAATTTCCACTTCTTTCTCAAATTTCTGCATTCTTAATTTCAATTCATCATGCATCTTTAGTAGAAATTCATTTTCTCTTTTCATTTCAATTAACTGTTTCTTATGCTCATCTTTTTCTTCCAGGGCCCTTTTTAGACACACGATTTCAGCTTTTAGCGATTTGACTTTTCATTCAAATCATCTTCTTGGCTGGTTTGATTTTTCTTTTTCTTTAGAAATTTATTTTCCTTTTTAACACCTTCATACTTATCCAGCAATTTGTTAAAAGCTTCTTCCCAATCATTACAAGAGAAATCTGCAAAGGGAGAGGTTACCTCGACTTGATCATCACCCTTTGCCATGAAGCACAGTTTCACCTCGCTTTCTTCTTCAGAGGTGCTTTCTTCATCTTCATCTTTTTCTTCATCACTCCAAGTGCTTAGCATGGCCTTGGGCTTTTTGTTTCTCCACTTTGTCTGTGTCTTCTTCATATTCTCAGGACACTCCGACTTGATGTGTCCTTGTTTCCTACATCTGTAGCAAACAACTTTATCAGATTTCTTAGGATTTTCTAGCTTGAATTTTGAACTAGTTCTTACCTGAGATCCTTTATATCTGGTAGTCTTACCTCCCTTTCTTAAGAATTTTCTGAATTTCCTAGTAAGCATGGCTATTTCACTTGAGTCATCATCAGATGAAGATGACTGACTATCATCTGAGCTTTCCTTGCTACTGGAACCAGCCTTCAATGCAAGTGGCTTTTTCTTCTTCATGTCCTCATCTGTTCTTTTCAGATTCAGTTTATAAGTCATGAGAGAACCTATTAGCTCATCTGGTTTGGTGGTAGGGAGGTTCCTAGATTCCACAATGACCGTGGCTTTGGTATGCCAGATTGGAGTTAGGGATCTAAGAATCTTCCTAACCACCTTATAATCACTATAGGTCTTTCCTAAACCTTTAAGACCATTCACGAGAATAGTTAGTCTGGCATACATTTTAGATATATTTTCCTCAGGTTTCATCCGAAAAGATTCATATTCTGAAATTAACATGTTAGCTTTTGTCTCTCTTACCTCTGAGGTACCTTCGTAGATTACCTCGAGTCTATCCCACATTTCTTTTGCGCTGGAGCATGAGGATACACGCGAGAATTCCTTGGGATAGAGTGAGCACTGCATAATGTTCATGGCTTGCCAATTTACGTTCGACTTTCGAATCTGCTCCTTCACCCATAGTTCTTCATCACCTTCAAGTTGGTATGGTCCTTTGCTCACGACTCTCCAGATTTCATGATTCTGCGCTCTTAAAAAAATTTACATGCGATTTTTCCAGTACGAGTAATTAGTTCCATCAAAAAATGGTGGCCTATTCACTGCATACCCCTTAGGCATGAGTCCTCTGTTCTCCATTAAATCTCTCTAGGCTGTGAAACCTTTGCAAGAGAGCCTGGCGCTCTGATACCACGTGTTGGATCGAGAGGACGGTCAAGCTAGAGGGGGAGGGGGTGAATAGGTTGACCCTTTTAAAAAATGATTTGAACTAGAATGAGATCGCACTTGCAGATGGTGTCCAAAAGCTTGGGCGATCGAGCAATGTAAATAACTAGACAGACTGCCCTAGTCAAGCATCTAGCGTATGAGAAGAAAGAGTCACAATCAAAACCACAAGAGAGCACAATTTTAAGGTGGTTCGGTCTCCCTGTGGAGACCTACGTCCACCTCCCCACTTAACCAGTGAGGAACCCTGCAGAGCTTTACAGCTTTGCTAAACCGAGGAAGTAATTCCTCTACACTGTTGACTGCTCCAACAGAACACAACGAGGAACAAATCCACAGATCCGCTGTCAAACAGCTTAAAGGCAAACTACCTTGACACCCCTGATCTCAGCACATCCTGCTGGATCAGAATCGCCCTCTCTTCACTAAATCCAGTAGAAGAGAGGAGTACAATGTTCAAGAACAAGAGAAAAATGAAAAGATAAGAAATCACACTTCAGCGCTTGGATGCAGCGGAATTGGGATCACCAACAGAGAGATCCACACGCATGAGCTTCAACCCTTGAATCTCCTCCGTCTGGAATGTAGAAGAGTCTTGGTGGCGCCATGATCTTCTGATCTGATCTTCAATAGCCTTTGTCCAGTTCTGCTCTCAGCCTGTCTCTCTGGTTCTTTTCCTTGACTCTCTTCTTCTACCTTTTCTCTCAACTGAACCTGTTTTATGGTCTTCCCACGCACAAAACAATTCACGTGAGGCAGGTGGGTCACCACCCTGATTTCCTTGTTATCCTCATGATTGCTCACGTGGGGAACCTTCTGGAGTGGTGGAAGGTACGATAGCTTATTCGCTTGTGGCTGATGTGGCAGTTGACGACTGAAGGTGGGATCTACTTAATGCGCTCAGCAACTGGAATTAGATGGCGTCAACCCTCTTGCTCCAAGGAGTTGACGCAGCCTTCAGATATCTTCTTCCTACGAAAATCAAGTCTGATGCGTTGACTCCATCAGCCAGCTGTGTTAACGCATCGGCAATCCAGTGATCAAAGTCTTCGGCAGATAGACGTGCTGCGTCGACGCTGCTAACCCATGGCGTTGACGTAGTGGTGTTCTAGAGCTAAATGTATATCAGACTCAATTGTTGCGTGGACGCTGTCTTGCAATGGCGTTGACGCACTGCAGCATTCCAGTGAACTATGGACTCTGCCTCATTAACTGCTGCGTCGACGCTGCTCGCCTGTTGCGTTGACGCATTGGAGTAGTTCTGAAAAGGCCTGAGCTTCTTAACTGGCAGAGTTGACGCAGCACTCATGTGGAGTTAACGCTGTGAAGAGCATCTGTGGATGCATCTTCAACTGGTGCGTGGACGCTTTGAACTCCAGCGTCAACCCTGTTCCTTTCTTGCATCAAGAATGAAATCAAACGAAAGCGTTATTGAATCAAGATTTAATTCAACATTAGAAATGAATACACTATTCATATCTCATGGTTGTCATCATCAAAACCAGGGGCACAATAGAAAGAGGGTGGGACCTGCCGTCCTTGCCTACCTTTACAGTGGCCTTACTGCTTCAAGCATGGGTAAGCCTCCCTTCGGTTGCGCGCTTGTTCTGAACTGCTAGATTGATTTGCACTTGAAATTTGACCACCGTGAGGGGATGCCCACTGCTTCGAAGCTCTTCCAACAAAGCCCCCTTTATCACATAGCCGATGTGTTAGGCTTCGGTGGCACCGTGGCGAACAGTGTTCCGTGGTTGAAGAAGCGTGAAGACTGGCGGTCTTACTTTCGAACCATGACACAAAGCTTCTTCACTTGCGCACCGGTATGTCTACTCTCACTTGAAATCCTCATGAGGTCTTCTCCTGGAGTTGAACTCCAATTGAACGGCACGACTGAGTTCATCCTTTACAATGCGCATCGGTGCTGCCTCCAGATCAGCATTCCACGCCACTCGTTCCCATTGCTAACCGGTATCGTTCCTTTGAAGAAGAGGGAGTTGGGCGCGGAAGCGGATACGAAGGAAGTGAAGGCCATTAAAGCACTTTGGAAGACAAGTGCTGCGGGAAAGGCGTTAGCGCATGTGGAGGAAGAATGTGAGCTGTGGAGGGCTTATGTAACCGAACTAGGGAAGTTAAGGCCTAAAGCGCCTAAGCCCCTGATGTAACTCACTCTGCTTTCTAATGGAATAAAATCTGACATTTAACATTTTGGACCACTGTTCCCCTTGTTATCATTTTTATGATTTTTATTTTTAATTTTTCTTTTGTGTTTTCTCTTGTTTATTAATATTATGATCATATATATATATATATATATACATTTTCTTTAATGGGGGCGTCCAGGGGCCTGGACGCCCCTATATTTTCCTTTTTTATTTTTTAGTCATTTTTGATTTGGGGGCGTCCAGGGGCCTGGACGCCCCTATATTTTATTTTTTTATTTTTTAGTCATTTTTGATGTGGGGCCGTCCAGGGGCCTGGACGCCCCTATATTTTCTTTTTTTCTTTTTTTAGTTTTTAGATGTGGGGGCGTCCAGGGGCTTGGACGCCCCAAAGTTTTCTTTTTTTTATTTTGTTTTTTCTTGATGTGGGGGCGTCCAGGGGCCTGGACGCTCCTATGTTTTTTTTGAATTTTTAATAAAATAAAATGTGGGGGCGTCCAGACGCCTGGACACCCCAAATCTTGATGATTTTCTATAAAAAGGGGGCCTCTCCCCCTGTTCTCTTCTACTGTTCATTATGACGACCCATTCTCAATTCTTAATGGAGCAAGGAGGCCCGAGCCAGGGTGGAGAGAAGCGGAAATGACTTGCTCATCGTCCGAAGAAATCGAGGGATCATGCAGATCAGGCTGCCGTGGAGGAGGAGGTTGTCACGGAAGAGGAGGCACCTCCCTTTGCCGTGGAGGGTCCTGCGGGCGCTGGCGACGCGGGAGAGGATGAGCACGACCCGGTAAGCCCCTTAGACTTCCATTCTGTTGGTTTATTAGGCTAAACAGGCGGGCGAGAGACGGTGTGGAGAAGGCCGGGGAGTGAGGGAAGGAGGCGTCCAGGGGCCTGGACACCTCTATCCTTTCTTTTTCATTTTGTTTTATTTTTATTATTATTATTTTTTGTTGCGTAAGTAATTAAATAAAATCAAAATTAAGGAGGCGTCCATAGAGGGGGACGCCTTCATGATATAATATATTATTTTTATTTTATTTTTTGTTTGTTTTGTTATTTTGTTAAAAGAAAATAATAAGAAAGCGTCCCGTGGTTTGGATGCCTTTAAATATATATATATATATATATATATATATATATATATATATATATATATATATATATATATATATATATATATATATGTGTGTGTGTGTGTGTGTGTGTGTGTGTGTGTGTGTGTGTGTGTGTGTGTATTTTTTTAAAAAATAAATAAAAAATAAATATTATGTTCAGTGTTGTTGTTTATTATTATCCATGATTCTGATGTGTTCCTTTTTGTTTGTTTTTGTGGTGCAGGGCGTGATGAAGAGCCGGATCAGCTGGTCCCTGGTGGTAGCAGCGTACCGTGGGCTGCCGGACTTTCAGAGGGCGCGGGTGGACGCCATGGGTTTTGGAGCCTTCCTCAGGATCGAGCCCTTCCGGCTTGACCTTCCTCTTATCCAGGCGTTGAGGGAGCGGTGCCACGCGCCGAGCCGGGTATTTCTGATGCCCTGGGGGCACATGGTTCTGACACTGGAGGACGTAGCTTGGATCACCAGACTACGAGTTCACGGAGAGGCAGTCAGCGGGGTCACTTATCCCGATTACCGAGAGAGTGCCTTGGACCTGCTATGGCTAGAGACGAGCGTGACTGACAGAGACATCAGGGTAGTTGGCCGAGTGGAGATTATGGAGGCACTCGGATTTGGTGACCCTCGCCAGCGGGTTAGCGTGACTGGAGCGGAGTTTCTGGCATGACTGGAGGGAGATGCCCGTGCAGCTTTCACCCAGGACCCGAGCGAGCGGGAGCTGGTGCATCTAGACCTCCGGAGGTTCCTCTTCTTCTTCCTGGGCCGCCTTCTGCTGGGGACGAATGGGGACGGCATCCACTGCCGCTTCCTTGGGATCCTGGGGGACCTGGACAGAGTGGGGAATTATGTGTGGGGAGCGGCTCTGCTCGCCCATTTGATCGCCGATCTCTCCCAGACTTCAGAGAAGGAGACGACAGTCAGTGGCTTTGCACCTTTCCTCCAGGTAAACATTTTATTTATGCATTTTATCGTAGTTAAATATGCAATTATTCGTGCTAATGATGTATGATGGATGCAGGTATGGAGCTACTACTACTTCCCGATGGGAAGAGCCAGACATGGGAACAGGAGAGCCGTGCCTTGTGATAATGAAAATATTTCCCTTTTCTATATGTATATGTATGTGACACTAACTTATATGCAATGTAGGACGCTCGTGATAACATGATTGCTGACCTGCAAGCCCAGCTGGAAGACGTCAGGCGACAGTTGGCGGCCATTCGATAGGAGTTGGAGATCCTGGTGAATCTATGCAATGCATTTTTTTGTGACCTGGATTTTTGATACTTAACCTCTGACTGTTGTTTGCTCTGTGTTTCAGCGAGCCCACCAGGCAGCGGCAGCCGGGATGGCTGGTGGAGCGGGTTCCAGTTCGTGGGGCCCTCCTCCGGAGGTTTCTGCACTTCAGGAGCAATTGGCGTACGCGGTGGCCCGGGCTGAGGAGGCCGAGCGCGACCGCGCGGCTTGAGTGAGTCCTTGCTTGGCCCTGACCCTCTTCTAGCTGCTTTTCTTCCTTCACTGCTCTCTTACGGTACATGCGTGCTTTGACAGGTGGCCGAGATTCGAGAAGCCCTGGCCCGTGCTGTTTGTGCCGAGCAGGAGCGCGATGCCTGGGTGGCAGAGCGTGACGCCCGGATTGCAGAGCTAGAGGAGGAGCGGCGACGGGAGGCTGAGGAGCTCCCTCGTGATGTGCTGGATCTACGGATTGCCCTCGAGCTATCGAGGAGAGAGGCGATGAGAGAGAGAGAGGAGAGGGAGAATAGAGAGATAGAGAGAGAAGATAGGGAGAGGGAGAGAGAGAGAGAGGACAGAGAGAGAGAGGGAGGACAGGAGGGCGGAGCGACTGCGAGACTGGGACGAGAGGAGGGCTCTGGAGGCCCAGCTGATGGAGCTCCGATTGAGTCTCGGCACGGTGGAGGGGATGCTTCGGGAGAGCGAGGAGCGGTATCAGAGGGTGAAGGAGCGCGGGCCGCGACTTCGTCAGTCTGGTTCCTTCTCCATGGGCAGCTTTCTGATTTCTTCGGTCAAGGAGCACCGCCGCGCCTTCGAGGCTGGCTTGCCACCACAGGGCGAGGCGAGCACGGCCTCTCAGTGTTCGCAGAGGCCCCCTAGGGATCCTCGTCAGAGGAGAGAGGAGAGAGATGATCAGGAGGGTGGTAGCGAGAGTTAGAGAGTTGCTTGTACTCCCCACCTTCCTTACTGTATGATGTACTATTGACTATTATATGAAGTGAAATGGTTTCCTTGTGGTGTGCACTTTTCCTTTCCCACACTTTTCTTTTGCACCAAGTTGTTTCAAGGCACGCTTCACGAGATCTTGCCCTGAAAAGTAAAGAACTACGCCTTGCACGGGAGGATCCTCTTTTTTTCTTTTTTCTTCTTTCCTCCTTTTGGGCGCGTCCTGGCGCGAGGACGCGTCTTAACTCTCGAATTCAAATTTAAAGCGCTAGGCGGCCTTTCTTCTCCCATGCCTTACCCGCAGACGAGCCTGCCTCCCGTCGAGATTCGCTCGCCCATCTTCGTCTTCTTCCACTCTCGATCGATGGAGTTTGGTGGGCCGGACCATGGTGAAGGTGGAGAGGGACGAGGAGCTCCTCACCCGAGGAGTGACACGCAAGAGCACGGAGCGGCGTCCATGGAGGAGGAAGGGCCGCTTCGGGCCCCCGAGGGACCCGATGGCGCGGAGGGGGGTGAACACGGTCTGGTAGGTCCTTGATCTTCTCCTCTTTGATCTATTCTGTGAGCGACGTCACGCGGTTCGAGGAATGACGATGTCGGAGAGCCCGGGCTCGCTTTATTTTATCTGGCTTTTGCTGCAACACAAAGAAATTAAGAGAAGAGAGAAGGGGCCACCACGGGAGATTACTCCGACGGGGCGAGCGGGACAAATGCAATATGCGTAAAAATAAGAGGAGAGAGATGGGGGGCCGCCACGGGAGATTGCTCCGGCGGGGCGAGCGGGAATGGTGCAGAAATTAAATAACGAGAATTGAGACGGCCATTGCAGGAAGTAACTCACCGCGGCCTCGAGAGTACAACAGGATAGGAACATAACAAGATATAAAAAGGAGCGGAATTTAAACGGCCATTGCGGGAAGTGACTCGCCGCGGCCTCGAGAGTATAGCAGAAGAGAGATATGGCAAGATATAAGAGATATAGCAAGGTATATAGATGACAGAATTCAAACGGCCATTGCGGGAAGTGACTCGCCGCGGCCTCAAGAGTATAGCAGAAGAGAGATATGGCAAGGTATAAGAGATGTAGTAAGATATATGTAGATGATAGAATTCAAACGCCCATTGCGAGAAGTGACTCGCCGCAGTCTCGAGAGTATAGCAGGTATAAGAGCAACATAAAGTATGAAGATAGAAATTTAAACGGCCATTGCGAGATATGACTCGTCGCGGCCTCGAGATTATGATGTGATCTCCAGGGGTCGCGGACCCCAAAATGAAGAGTGATCGTGCCTACCTCACTAGCAGGAAGTGGCGGGTTGCTTCTTCCTCCCCCTTCGGCCGGCCGACGGAGAGGGCTTTCTTCAGTCACCCTTGTAAAATAACAGACAGTAGATAGACAGAATTAGAAAATAATAGTGTAGTATCAATCTCTTGCAATAAAAAGTAATAAAATCATGACAAGACACACACCTGGTTGGTGTTATTTTTAAACCCCTCTCGGACATGAGTAGCAGGAAAATGCTATGATGAATGGAATTATGCAAGTATATCGACGAAGATTCCCTTATGAAGGGAGACGGTGAATATGAGATGATGAATGTAAAAGAACTAAGAAGAAGAGGGGAGAGAGTTAGCTTATTGAATGCGCCGATGGCGGGATCCGGCGGAGCTTCGGCAGCGTAGGGACGACGTGGAAGCGCGGTGGACGAAGACGACCTTCCTCTCGCGAGCGTGGGCACCCGAGAAGCCGGCAGAACCTCCCCCTACAAAAAGACCTCACGGGTTAGAAATGACTCCGGCAGCCTCTGGGCTCCGGCAGCCTAACGGACCTCTTCGAAGCTCCCCCTGGACTGAGGGGGGGGGCCTCTATTTATAGAGCTCCGGAGGATGGAGGCGTCTAGGACCCTGGACTCCTTCATCAGGGCAAAAATAATATTTTATTCTTTTTTATTTTTTTTATTTCGAATATTTTCAAGGAGGCGTCCAGGCAACTGGACGCCTCCATAAAAGCCCATCGAACCCCCGCCGAAAGCCGCACGCGGTTTGGCACGACGCGTGATTTTGGTCCGCTCCCGTGATTCATAAATGTGCGCGTCTAGTTTGCAGGACGTCTTCACAATTTGGATTCTATCTCAAACGACAAACCGACCGGCGGATGGGGGGCGCCCGTTAGTCAAATGATGGAGGCGTCCAGGGGCCTGGACGTCTCCACAATTTGGATCTTTTTCTCAAACGACAAATCGACCGGCGGACGGTGGGCGCCCGTGGGCAAAGTGATGGAGGCGTCCAGGGGCCTGGACGTCTTCACAATTTGGACCTTTTCTGAAACGACAAACCGACCGGCGGACGGGGGGCGCCCGTGGGCAAGATGATGGAGGCGTCTAGGGGTCTGGACGCCTCCATGAAATTATTATTTTATTTTTTTTTGTTTTTTTATCATTATTAATATTATTTATTTTTTATTTTTTTTATTTTTATGGAGGCGTCTAAGGGCCTGGACGCCTCCATTATTTTATTATATTTTTATGTGTTTTTAGTCTTTTTTTGTAAATTGAGAATCATGGAGGCGTCCAGGGGCCTGGATGCCTCCATGAAGAGCCCCCCGGGTCCCCCGAAAAGGTGTCGGCAGTCACCTGCCAGACATTCTCCTGGTTCTGGAAACTTTCGATGGGTCCGATTGGGGGTGATGCCGTCTGAATGTCGCATGATTTCCGCAACGAGATGATTTCCGTATGCCGAAGAGGCGGAAGAAAGAATAGGAAACACTCAAGCGATTTAAAAATGCGAAAGCCGCTGCGGGGCGTCGCATAGTAATATGAGATTTTCTCAGGAGAAGTCAGGAATAGCGTGTCTACAGCTGTCCCGCCTTGGTGTCTGCTTTACAAGGGAGTGACACGTAATGAAATGGTATCGAAGTGGAGTGAAATGGAGTGGGAATGGACTGATAAGTTGATGCCAAGGTGTGATGAGACACACTTTTGACATTACTGTTTGGAATCGTTCCTGTAGTTTCAATGAGGCGACCTTGAAGAAGGTCTTTCAAGTTTCGACGATTGCTTGGACAGAGATCAAATAAGGGAGGGTGAGATGTGCGCTCAGGCACGAAAATAAAAGGAGACCAACTTCTCGGTGTGGAAGTACCTGGGTCATAAACCTGCAGGTTTCACCTTTGGGGAGCGGTTACCAGCCAATGTGGAAGTGCTGCGGCCAAGGTGGGTCAAATAAGGTAAAAAGTAAAGGAATATCTGAGGGTCTGTCCAAACAAGGGTCTCCTTTGAAAGAGCAGCGTAGGGCCTCTTCAAGGAAACTCAGTATTTCATTCGGAGTGGAATATCTCATATTTGTAAGAATTGAAGCACAACGGCTTTCACAATCGAATCACTTGAATGATCTTCCGCAATAAATTCAAAGTCCTATATGAATGCATGCTAGGTTTAAATAAAAATTTAAAATAAATTAAAATAGAAAATAGCCAAGGATAATATTGTCAACTCGTTAAGAATGGGTCAGGATACTGATCCGGTGAGCTGATACTGGGCTGGGGCCCGTTTATCCACGCACCAACTCACTGAACGGAACCGTCATCCTCATGCTACCACGAGTTAGCGGCCTATCCGTACAACCCAAATTCTTCCGGAATCATCACCGTTTTTGTTAAAGGGGAACTCAAATCCCAGATTCGTTCGGGCTGCAAGGTCCTTGACATGTTCTAGTAGCGTAGGTATCATATACTATGATGCATGACATGGTGGGACCAACCATCGAAAGGTGGGACAGGAGATAGGAGAAAGACGTCCGTTAGTAAAACCAGCACAGACCAGCATAGATTAGTAACATCAGAAAGTAGCAAAATTATAACAGAATCGCACCACAGTACAAGGGGATCCAGACAAAACCCTGACGACTGACGACCGACCACTGATGTGACGTGTTTCATCCTGTAGCGTCTCTCCTTTCCTATAAGTACCTCCCTTAGGCTAGTTCAACTAAATGCACCAAGGAGAGTTTTGAATGCTCAGGAGGAGAAGGAGAGGAGGATCTAGGGATTTCAGGATGGAAGGAGAGTCTTCCCGCCTTATGAAGCGGAGCAGGCCTAGCAGCGAGATCAGGCGACTTTTCGACCTCGAGGGTCATCTGAGTGGGACGATCCAGTCACATATGGTAAGCTGATTTATTTCAAATTCTCCGCGTGAACTCTCTTCTCACTTCTCTTCCTTTCTCTTCTTCTTTCCAGCCGTGTCCACTCTTTCCAGGCCCGAGGAAGTTTTCCAAGCTGTCATGGCTTTCAAAGTTAACTTCCAACATCTCCATCGGCATGAGGGCCATACTCTCGAAATGGCATCTTCAGGGGCTCCTTATTCATGCCAAGCACCATGAGAGGATTCGCATGGACTGGGTGGCTGTGGGCGCACTAGTGGAGATCTGGCATCCCCAGACCCACACTTTCATCTTCCCGACCTTCGAGGCGACCATCCTCCTTGAGGAGGTGGAGCGTCTGCTCGGATTGAAGAAATTCAAGAGTGACGGGAAGGTAAAAGCTATGCGGATGCTGACAAGGGGAACTTCCGAGAGTGTCCTCGGAAGTTTCATGCCGCCCGACGCAGCCAGAAAGGTCCGCACTCAAAAGGGAATTGATTTGCAAAGGCTTGCGGAATGGGTCATGGATGCCCTGGGAGGGTCACCAGATGACAACCACTTGGAAGGAATTATGAAAGGGTTCACCATTTGTCTGGCGGGTGCTCTCTTGTTCCCTTATACCGACAACATAGTGGAAGAGGAGCAACTGAGTGCCATCCGTGGGATTTAGAGTGGAAAGAGGGTGGGACCTGCCGTCCTTGTCTACCTTTACAGTGGCCTTACTGCTTCGAGCATGGGTAAGCCTCCCTTCGGTTGCGTGCTTGTTCTGAACTGCTGGATTGATTTGCACTTGAAATTTGACCACCGTGAGGGGATGTCCACTGCTTCGAAGCTCTTCCAACAAAGCCCCCTTTATCACATAGCCGATGTGTTAGGCTTCGGTGGCACCGTGGCGAACCGTGTTCCGTGGCTGAAGAAGCGTGAAGACTGGCGGTCTTACTTTCGAACCATGACACAAAGCTTCTTCACTTGCGCACCGGCATGTCTACTCTCACTTGAACTCCTCATAAGGTCTTCTCCTAGAGTTGAACTCCAATTGATCGGCGCGACTGAGTTCATCCTTTACAATGCGCATCGGTGCTGCCTCCAGATCGACATTCCATGCCACTCATTCGCACTGCTAACCGGTATCGTTCCTTTGAAGAAGAGGGAGTTGGGCGCGGAAGCGGATGCTAAGGAAACGAAGGCCATTAAAGCACTCTGGAAGACAAGTGCTGCGGGAAAGGCGTTAGCGCATGTGGAGGAAGAATGTGAGCTGTGGGGGGCTTATGTAACCGAACTGGGGAAGTTAAGGCCTAAAGCGCCTAAGCCCCTGATGTAACTCACTCTGCTTTCTGATGAAATAAAATCTGGCATTTAACATTTTGGACCACTGTTCCCCTTGTTATCATTTTTATGATTTTTATTTTTCTTTTTTCTTTTATGTTTTCTCTTGTTTATTAATATTATGATCATATATATATATATATACATTTTTTTAATGGGGGCGTCCAGGGGCCTGGACGCCCCTTTATTTTCCTTTTTTATTTTTTAGTCATTTTTGATGTGGGGGCATCCAGGGGCCTCGACGCCCCTATATTTTCTTTTTTTCTTTTTTTAGTTTTTAGATGTGGGGGCGTCCAGGGGCCTGGACGCCCCAAAGTTTTCTTTTTTTATTTTGTTTTTTCTTGATGTGGGGGCGTCCAGGGGCCTGGACGCTCCTATGTTTTTTTTAAATTTTTAATAAAATAAAATGTGGGGGCGTCCAGGCGCCTGGACGCCCCAAATCTTGATGATTTTCTATAAAAAGGGGGCCTCTCCCCATGTTCTCTTCTACTGTTCATTCTGACGACCCATTCTCAGTTCCTAATGGAGCAAGGAGGCCCGAGCCAGGGTGGGGAGAAGCGGAAACGACTTGCTCGTCGTCCGAAGAAATCGAGGGATCATGCAGATCAGGCTGCCGTGGAGGAGGAGGTTGTCGCGGAAGAGGAGGCACCTCCCTTAGCGGTGGAGGGTCCTGCGGGCACTGGCGACGCGGAAGAGGATGAGCACGACCCGGTAAGCCCCTTAGACTTCCATTCTGTTGGTTTATTAGGCTAAACAAGCGGGCGAGAGACGGTGTGGAGAAGGCTGGGGAGTGAGGGAAGGAGGCGTCCAGGGGCCTGGACGCCTCCATCCTTTCTTTTTTATTTTGTTTTGTTTTTATTATTATTTTTTTTGTTGTGTAAGTAATTAAATGAAATTAAAATTAAGGAGGCGTCCACAGAGGGGGACGCCTTCATGATATAATATATTATTTTTATTTTATTTTTTGTTTGTTTTGTTATTTTGCTAAAATAAAATAAAGAAAATAATAAGAAAGCGTCCAGTGGTTTGGACGCCTTTAAATATATATATATATATATATATATATATATATATATTAAAATAAATAAAAAATAAATATTATGTACAATGTTGTTGTTTATTATCATCCATGATTCTGATGTGTTCCTTTTTGTTTGTTTTTGTGGTGCAGGGCGTGATTAAGAGCCGGATCAGCTGGTCCCTGGTGGTAGCAGCGTACCGTGGGCTGCCGGACTTTCAGAGGGCGCGGGTGGAAGCCATGGGTTTTGGAGCCTTCCTCAGGATCGAGCCCTTCCGGCTTGACCTTCCTCTTATCCAGGCATTGAGGGAGTGGTGGCACGCACCGAGCCGGGTGTTTCTGATGCCCTGGGGGCACATGGTGCCGACACTGGAGGACGTAGCTTGGATCACCGGGCTACGAGTTGACGGAGAGGCAGTCAGCGGGGTCACTTACCCCGATTACCGAGAGTGTGCCTCGGACCTGCTATGGCTAGAGACGAGCGCGACTGACAGAGACAGCAGGGTAGTTGGCCGAGTGGAGATTATGGAGGCGCTCGGATTTGGTGACCCTCGCCAGCGGGTTAGCGAGATTGGAGCGGAGCTTCTGGCACGACTGGAGGGAGATGCCCGTGCAGCTTTCACCCAGGACCCGAGTGAGCGGGAGCTAGTGGATCTAGACCTCCGGAGGTTCCTCTTCTTCTTCCTGGGCCGCCTTCTGCTGGGGACGAAGGGGGACGGCATCCACTGCCGCTTCCTTGGGATCCTGGCGTACCTGGACAGAGTGGGGAATTATGCGTGGGGAGCGGCTCTGCTCGCCCATTTGATCGTCGATCTCTCCCAGACTTCAGAGAGGGAGACGACAGTCAGCAGCTTCGCACCTTTCCTCCAGGTAAATATTTTATTTATGCATTTTACCGTAGTTAAATATGCAATTATTCGTGCTAATGATGTATGATGGATGTAGGTGTGGAGCTACTACTACTTCTCGATGGGAAGAGCCAGATAGGGGAACAGGAGAGCCGTGCCTCTGGCGTGACGGTGGAGGTCGGTCATGGTCGCGGCACCCCACGGCTACCAGCTGGCGTCGCTTCGTCGGGAGCTGAGCGAGTACCCCGAGGTTATGGTATGATGCGTATGATTTTTGGTGTTTTTATGCATGTGACTTAATT
The DNA here is from genome assembly GCA_022559845.1 of Amorphophallus konjac. Classification (NCBI taxonomy): domain Eukaryota; kingdom Viridiplantae; phylum Streptophyta; class Magnoliopsida; order Alismatales; family Araceae; genus Amorphophallus; species Amorphophallus konjac. The sequence continues at coordinate 400,637,661 of CM040126.1, forward strand.
GAGTAAAAATGGCAACTAACATGATGCATGTATGGTGATGCAGGTGGTGTGGAGGCCCTACCTGGGCATGGCCGACGCTGGCCAGCCTTGGGTTGTGGCGGGTCATCCTCGTTTCGGACGGGACGTGTGGGTCCATTGTCTGAACGAGATCGAGCCGCTGCGGCTCAGGCTGGTTATGAGGACGTTGGGATTAGCCCAGGAGTGGGTCGATGTAGACGAGCCGGTCCGCGTCGGGCGGAAGACCAAGGGCAAGGCAAAGATCGTGGACTGGCGTACGCACTTCCCTGCATAATACCAGGACTGGCAGTAGGGTGAGGTCCTAGTGGTGTCCCATGTACCAGACAGCACTGACTACCTGAGACGGTATCGAGCCACGTACGGGGAGCGTCTCTTCCTTGGTGGTGCAGCAGGGGTAAGCATGAAATGAAAATGTTTCCCTTTTCTATATGTATATGCATGTGACACTAACTTATATGGAATGTAGGACGCTCGTGATAACATGATTACCGACCTGCGGGCCCAGCTGGCAGACGCCAGGCAATAGTTGGCGGCCATTCGACAGGAGTTGGAGATCCTGGTGAGTCTATGCAATGCATTTTTTTGTGACCTGGAGTTTTAATACTTAGCCTCTGACTGTTGTTTGCTCTGTGTTTCAGCGAGCCCACCAGGTAGCGGCAGCCGGGATGGCTGGTGGAGCGGGTTCCAGTTCGTGGGGCCCTCCTCCGGAGGTTTCTGGGCTTCAAGAGCAGCTGGCGTACGTGGTGGCCCGGGCTGAGGAGGCCGAGCGCAACCGCGCGGCTCGAGTGAGTCCTTGCTTGGCCCTGACCCTCTTCTAGCTGCTTTTCTTCCTTCACTGCTCTCTTACGGCGCATGCGTGCTTTGACAGGTGGCCGAGATTCGAGAAGCCCTGGCCCGTGCTGTTCGTGCCGAGCAGGAGCGCGATGCCTGGGCGGCAGAGCGTGACGCCCGGATTGCAGAGCTAGAGGAGGAGCGGCGACGGGAGGCTGAGGAGCTCCCTCGTGACGTGATGGATCTGCGGATCGCCCTCGAGCTGTCAAGGAGAGAGGCGATGAGAGAGAGAGTGGAGAGGGAGAGGGAGAACAGAGAGAGAGAGAGAGAGAGAGGACAGAGAGAGAGAGAGGACAGAGAGAGAGAGAGAGGGAGGACAGGAGGGCGGAGCAACTGCGAGACTGGGACGAGAGGAGGGCTCTGGAGGCCCAGCTGATGGAGCTCCGATTGAGTCTCGGCACGGTGGAGGGGAGGCTTCGGGAGAGCGAGGAGCGGTATCAGAGGGCGAAGGAGCGCGGGGCGCGACTTCGTCAGTCTGGTTCCTTCTCCATGGGCAACTTTCTGGTTTCTTTGGCCGAGGAGCGCCGCCGCACCTTCGAGGCTAGCGTGCCACCATAGGGCGAGGCGAGCACGGCCTCTCAGGGTTCGCAGAGGCCCCCTAGGGATCCTCGTCAGAGGAGGGAGGAGAGAGATGATCGGGAGGGTGGTAGCGAGAGTTAGAGAGTTGCTTGTACTCCCCACCTTCCTTACTGTATGATGTACTATTGACTATTATATGAAGTGAAATAGTTTCCTTGTGGTTTGCACTTTTCCTTTCCCACACTTTTCTTTTGCACCAAGTTGTTTCGAGACACGCTTCACGAGATCTTACCCTGAAAAGCAAGGAACTACGCCTTGCACGTGAGGATCCTCTTTTTTTCTTTTTTCTTCTTTCCTCCTTTTGGGCACGTCTTGGCGCGAGGACGCTTCTTAACTCTCGAATTCAAATTTAAAGCACTAGGCGGCCTTTCTTCTCCCGTGCCTTACCCGCAGACGAGTCCACCTCCCGTCGAGATTCACTCGCCCATCTTCGTCTTCTTCCACTCTCGATCGATGGAGTTTGGTGGGCCGGACCATGGTAATGGTGGAGAGGGACGAGGAGCTCCTCGCCCGAGGAGGGACACGCAAGAGCACGGAGCGGCGTCCATGGAGGAGGAAGGGCTGCTTCGGGCCCCCGAGGGACTCGAGGGGCCCGATGGCACGGAGGGGGGTGAACACTGTCTGGTAGGTCCTTGATCTTCTCCTCTTTGATCCATTTGAGTTTTGAAGTGAGCCATGCGAGGGGGAAAAGGGTTTGACGAGTGTTGCACTCAAATGATGGACGCGTCCTTGACAGGAGACGCGTTCTCGTATTTTGACGCAAGACCCTTCTTTCTTGCTGTAGGGCATGGCACGAACCCTGGGCTTGGCCAATGAATGGGCGAGCGCGGATGAGCCAAGCCGCGTTAGGAAGGAGAGTCGCGACAAGGCGAAGCTCGAGGACTGGCGCATACGTCTCCCTGGACAGCAAGGGACCGTATTGGTGCAGGACAGTGCCAACTTCCTGCGGCAACAGAGAGAGAGTTATGCGGAGCTTCCCCAAGCCGGGGATACGCGCGACATCAACGGCTTGTATGCCCAACTGGCAGAGGCTAGGCGGCAGCTGGCCGTCACTCAACAGGAACTGTCGCTCCTGGTAAGTTAAGTGCTGCATTTTTTTTATTTTTATTTTTGGAGCTAGCTGACGGCCGTCGTTAGTTTGTTCCAGCGTGCCCAGCAGACAGCGATGGTGGGAATGGCCGGCGGTGCATCTTCCAGTTCCTCGGCCCCTTTTCTTGAGATTGCCTCCCTCCGGGAACAACTTGTCGGTGCGGTGGCCCGTGCGGCCCGGGCGGAAGAGGAGCGTGATGCCTGGGTGGCAGCTGTAGCGGAGCTGCGACGTCGCGGTGAGGAGAGTCCTTCTCCAGACATCTTGGAGTTGAGGGTCCTTCTCTAGGTGACGAGGAGAGAGGTAGAGAGAGAGAGAGAGAGAGAGGAGAGAAGGGCCGAGCGACAGCGAGATCAGACCGAGAGGAAGGCCTTGGAGGCCCAGGTGAGGGAGCTCCAGCGAGGCCTTTAGGTCGTGGTGCAGAGGCTAGGAGCGATGGAGATGCGCTATGAGAGGGCGCGAGAGTTCGGGGAGCGACTCCGCCAGTCTGGCCGCTTTTCTGCTGGTGGCTTCTTCGCCACGCCAGGGGAGGAGCAGCAAGTTACTGCTGTGGAGCAGGCACCATGAGGCGAGGCGGGCGCTGCTGCACGGGGATCCAGAAGGATTCTGAGAGACCCTCACCTCAGGGGAGAGGAGAGGGACGCCTAGAGGGACGAGCATGAAGATAATGGCGCGAGTTGGCGAGCCAGTGGACCCGCCTCTTCTCTATGATTGTGACGTTTATGACAGCTTATGTAGACTTATGAATGGAGTGTTTTGATTTTCTGCTGCTTGTTTGTTCTCTTATGCGTTCCTTCCTCCCTACACTTCTTCTCCTTTGCACTGTTCCCATGTGATATGTCTGCCGAGACTCCGCCCTAAACGGAGAATCGCGCCTTGCTGTGACTATTTTCCACGGGAATCTGCCGTCAAAGCCAATAATGACGGCCCTGGCCCCTTCTCCTGGACGATATTTCAAATTTTGCGGACGTCCTCCTAAAACATGATAGGGCATCCCTAGACAACATAGGGGGCGGGTCGTCACATTACACCGTCCAATCAATCACCCTGTGCGAGCGGTGAAGTGACACATGGGACCGTAGGGCAGGTGCCCCGTTGCGAGGGCTATCGTTAAAGGTGATAGAGGCAATCTTGACCCGCACTCCCTTCCATTTCTATAAATTCCTGTCTCTTTTGTTCTCCCAGGTATATCGAGAGCTAGCTCGAGGAGTACAAGTTCCCACGGGAGAGGAGGAGCTCAAAATTCTGAGGTCTGGATGGAGGGCGAATCTTCCCACTCCTCGAAGAGAAGCAGGTCCAGCGGTAGCAGTTCTAGGAAGCTTTCGGACCTCGAAGGGCACTTCAGCGAAAGAGTCCAATCATAACTCGTAAGCTGAGCTCTCCTGCCCTTTTCTCATTCTTTCTTCCTTCCTTTTGACAACACCCTTCTCCATCCCATATGCACGCACAGAGTGTGATGAAATCACACATTTCATGGGAGTTAGCAGTGGTCGCGTACAGGGGTCTCCCTGATTTTCAGAAGGCCAGGCTAGACGTGATGGGATTTGGTACCTTTCTTCGGATCGAGCTGATCAAGCTCGACCTGGCCCTCATCCAAGCCTTGTGCAAAAGATGGGACCCAGTAAGTCGGGCATTTCTGATGCCCTGGGGGCATATGGTGCCCAGTCTCGAGGATGTGGTCTGAATCACGAGCCTCAAGGTAGATGGCGAGGCAGTGACTGGAGTCACCTATGCGGACTACCGAGAAGGTGCCCAGAAGCTACTGGGTTTGGACCTAGATGGTCGGAAGAACAGGTCAGTAGCCAGGGCATCTATCATGGAGGCATTAGGGCTGACTGATACTCGTCAACGAGACGATGAGTCCTCAGAAGAATTCATGGAAAGGATGGAAAGAGGATGTCATGCTGTGTACTGCACATATTTTGGCAATCGGGAGAGATCCAACATGGATTTGAGGAGATTTCTCCTCTTCTTATTGGGAAGATTGATACTGAGCTCGAAAGGAGACGGTATCCATTGTCGTTTCCTAGAGCTGCTATCAGACCTTGAAAGGGTAGGGCACTGTGCCTGGGGAGCTGCCAAGCTGGCGCATTTGTTTACAGGTCTGTTTCAAAAGGTGGACCGTGAGATGACTGTGAGTGGTTTCACACCATTCATCCAGGTATTTTTGTGTGTTTTGTTTTGTATATTTTTTTAGTGATAGCCCACTTAAGGTACTGATGACATGCGCTAAAGCAGCTGTGGAGTTATTATTACCTCCCGATGGGGAGAGCTCGACATTGGCGACCAGTGATGGTGCCGCTAGCCAGGCGGTGGCAACCCATCATGAGTGCGGCACCCCTAACCTACCAACTGACGGTGCTAAGGCGGGAGATACAAGAGTTCCCTGCAGCAATGGTGGGATTTTTTTAGAATTATTTTTATTTTGTTTTTGGTTTTGACCGACTAAACGAGTATGTACAACCTATCCTAGGTAAACTGGAGACCCTACTCAGGCATGGTCGATGCCGACCAACCATGGGTTCTAACAAGTCGTGCCCGATTCGGATGGGAACTGTGGATGCACTGCCTGAATGAAATCAAGCCGCTTCGACTACGATTGGTTATGAGGACTTTAGGACTGGCTCAAGAATGGGTGGATACGACTGCGCCACCTCGCGTCGAGAGAAAGACACGGGAACCGGCAACCTGCATTGATTGACGTGTGCGGTTTCCCGAACAGTATGAAGATTGGCAACGGGGGTGGCACAATCGTGGAATCACATGCACAGGATAGTGAAGACTATCTGCGTCTGTATAAGACAATGTATGCAAAGTGGCTCCAACCCCGGAGACTTGTGGAGGTAGGTCTCCCCTTTTCTCTTTTCTTCTTTCTCCTTTTTTGTTGTTTTTGGTGGAAGTGCTGACTCCCATGGCCGCAGGATGTCCGCGATACCATGATAGCTAACTTGCGATCTCGCCTGGCAGAGACGGAGCAACAGTTGGGAGACACCAGCGGAGCCTTGAGTGCCTCGGTAGGTGTATAGTGCACACTCCTAATCAAGACCCTAGATTCATGGTGTTCAGCCACTAACTATCACATGTGTGGCCATAGCGCGTTCCAGATTGACGCGGCCTCCTCAGCGATGGGAGCTGGTGGTGTCTCTAACTTATGGATCCCCACCTCCGAACTTGATTTGCTTCACGAACAGTTTGCTCATGCCACGCAGCGTGCCGCGGAGGCAGAGGGAATGCTCTCTATGCAGGTAAGAGTTTCAGTATTAAATTCTTTTACGCATGCCTTGCCACATATCTGAGATGGTATATCTGGCAGGAAAAGGAGACGCAAGAGTCACTTGCCCATGCTGCGTAGAGGGAGGCCAGAATAGCAGAGATGGAGGAGGAACTGCAGCGTCGTCCAGATGACGACTCTTATAGGGATGCCATGGAGCTGAGAATCACCCTCCAGTTGGAGAGGGAAGACCGGGAGAGAGAACGGGTAGAGAGAGAAAGAGACAGAGAGAGAGAAAGAGCCGACAGATTGGTTGAAAGGGAGGAACGAAGGACCATGGAGGCCCAGCTGTTCGAACTCCGAACCAGTCTTGGTCTTGCTGAACAGTGGCTGAGAGATGGCGAGGAGCGCTACCGAAGAGCACGAGAGCGTGGCTTTCGTGTTGGTAGCTTCTTTGCTGCTCCCATGGATCAACGCCGGAGTGTGGGAAGAGGCGTACAGAGCGGTAGGAGTACCGTTTTTCGTAGTTGGGTAGCACCCTTCAGGGCGTTTTGCCCGGAGAGTAGCGGGACAAGTAATGTAGAGAGAGAGGGTAGAACTTGATGTAATTTCTTATTTTGGAAAGGAATAAAAGGTTCGGTTTTGTTTGGTTTTTCTCACTCTTGTTGCCTTGAATCCCTGTACACATCACTGAAACAAACAAATCAGAATTTCTGTTCTGACTTGGCCCCTTGCTCAATAAGCAGATGGTCACTTTGACTGTCCTTGATAACGGGTCAAGGGGCCAAGCCTTTATTTAACGAAGGTAAGGGAAAGATGCGGTGATGATGAATGCGACAGACATGCATATGAATGCAAGCAATATTAAAAAATGGAATGCTGCATACAAATGCAATCATGCGAAATTATTTTTTTTTCCTTTTTTTTGTTATATTTGGCATTTTTTTGTTGTTTTGTTATATAAAGAAAAAAATTTTGTTTGCAAATATGTACATTTTCTCTTTTTCCTTCTTGTTGTTATTTTTCATCATTTCAGTTTTTTGTTGCTAACGCCTGGAGAGTACCCAAAATGGCACCTAACCTATATGAGAACAAGGGTTTCTTACTAACCTCCCAGGTATCCTAAGTGTACATCTAGGTTGATTTGGGCCTCTAGACCCCTCGAATGATAATCCCGCCAGCTAAGACTTACCCTGATGACAATACCGTCATGCCATGTTTAGGCTCCCAGTCGCTTCCGACCACAGGGATTCACCCAAAAGGTTTTCGAGGTGAAAGATTTGCCCGACCCGGGTCTATTTTCTCACAACTCTAGATGGTATACGATGGAACACCCTGGAACCCTAACGACCAACCGCGCGACGCTGACCCGGAATCAGACGCCGTCGCACCCATAGGTGACGCGCTTGCATTGGCCTAAGCCCAAGGTTAAACAAGAAGACATCAAGGTGGTAAACAGGGGTCTTGACCAGCCAGAAACATAGAGACTCCTTCGCAGCGAAGCTTTTACTTTTCAAAGTAGACAGCCATATGTTTGTGTTAAAATAAGGTCACAGACCTCGGCGGATTTCACCGTTCAGACATTCCATCGAGCTTTCATCTTTAAAGGAAGAAGGAAGAGTGTAGGGGATAAACCTCCTGAGAGGATCGGCAAAACCATTAACCCGGCGAGCCAATAAGGGCCCATTTAACTCTTTCCTTTCGGACAACTTCGGACCAACTCTCGAGCATTTACATTCCATGTCCCCTTTTGTAGATTTAGACTTTTGCTTTGAGGGGTCCCATTTATCGCATCAGGCACGGTCACGACCAGGCTTTTCTCTTGATTTTGATTTTGTGCTTCCTTTTTTTTTTGCGAGAGAGATATAGTCATTTGACATTGTGGGCTCCCTTTTGTATGCCTGCGGGGACACTGCCCTCTTCTCGTGCTCTGATCGATGCTCGAGGAAATGGATCCTACTCTTGCCTTAAGGGGTTTGAGTTTTGGTTTCTCATGCTCAGCGTTTTAAGGGCGCCGACTATCAAATCTGGTCAAAGAGAAAAGAATAAAGATTACAACTTCTGGAGATCTTCCGGGTGAGGCCCCACCGTAGGTGATGCTACCAACTTTTGGATAAAATACGTAAGTGAGTACATGTTGGCTTCCTTTGAGTGAGCATAGGCCGATGTGGCCGGACATGGATCTCCACGGTTCTCGCCAACCAAGACCCAGTGCCTACCAAGCCTTAATGGGCCCTATTCTAACATGGAGGTTGGATGCAACGACTTAACTACATGGTGACCACTAGGCATCGGCATTTTGAATTTTCCATATTTTTAGTGATTTTCAATATTTTTTGTTGTTTTTGATGTTTTCTATCTTTTCATCATTTTTTTGTGTTTTGACACCAAGCTAAGGGTAATACTTCTTAAGATAAAGCCCATTCCAGGGGTGGGATAACTCGGTCCCTTCGGTATTGACTAGCTTGTAGGCGTTGCCAGGGTACACGGCTTGAATTACAAATGGTCCTTTCCAATTGGGTTGGAGCTTAGAACGCGGCCCTCCAGGTTTGACAAAAATTCTTTTTACGACCATCTCACAGATCTTGAATTTTCTCTCAACGACTTTCTTTTGGTAAAAGCGAGCGAGTCTATTTTGATACACAAGCGCATGCTCGGCAGCGGCCAGCCGCTTCTCATCCAAGAGTTCCAACTGGGCGAGGAGTGAATTACGACGATCGTCGAGAGAAAATTCCTCGTCCAATTGTACCCTGAGAGAAGGGATCAGAGTCTCGTACGGGACTACCGCTTCCATACCATAAGTAAGGGCAAACGGAGTTTGCTCGGTGGGGGTACGGATTGAAGTGCGATAAGCCCATAGAGCTTCGATAAACTTTTCTGGCCAGTCTGAAAACTTACTGGACTCGCATGTTTTCTTGATGATTTTGATCAATGTTTTATTGGTGGCCTCTGCTTGGCCATTACCTTGTGGTTAATAAGGCGATGAATGATGCAATGCAATTGCGTACCTTTTGCAGAGGTCCTGAAGGTCCTGAGAAATGAACTGTGGCCCATTATCAGTGACGATTGTGCTTGGGACGCCGAACTTGGTGAGGATGTTCTTCATGATGAACTTGTAGACTGTAGATGTCTTGATTTCCGCGTAAGCTTCGACTTCGGCCCATTTGGTGAAGTATTCCGTCGCAGTAAGGATGAAAGATTTCTGCTTGGTGAGGGAATTGGGATCACCTAGGGGACCAATGATGTCGAATGCCCACATGGAGAAAGGCCATGGGGAGGATATAGGGTGAAGTGAGGAAGAGGGTGAATGTATTTTATCGGCCTGAAGTTGACACTTGACACACCTACGGACATAGATGGCACAATCCTCTTCCATAGTGGGCCAGTAAAAGCCCTGCCTAATGATTTTCTTAGCGAGCATCTGACTATTCACATGGCCACCACACACACCCGAGTGTGCTTCCTCTACGCATTTCCAAACCTCATTATCGTCAAGACACCTTAACAGAACGCCAGTAAGGCTCCTCCTATAGAGTAGACCTCCAACCAATGTGTATTTCTGAGCCACCCTTCTTATGGCTTTCTTATCTTCTGTGGTGGCTCCTTCAGGATAAGACTGATCTTTACAATGTTTGACGATTTCATATAACCATGGTTTCTCCTCATCAGCGAGCTCTTCTTCGACTTCTGCCAACATGATCTCCCTCTTCTCAAGGATTTCTTCCTTCTGGATCTTCTGTAGGACTCGTTCCTTGATCTTTAAGAGGTAAGGGTCCTGAACGGCAGGGATAAGACGCTTGTAGAGAATGATGGATCTAAACCATGCACCTAAAGGGAATTTGAAGGATGACGCCAAGGAGGCAAGGGCATCGGCCAGAATGTTCTGTTCGCGAGGAACATGGACAAAGACCAGCTTGGTGAATAACTTGGCATAGGCGGAGACCAGCTCCGTATAGGGTTTGAGCTTGGGATCGAGGGTGCGATATTTGGTAAGCACCTGGCGGAGAACAAGTTGACTGTCACCCACGACTCAAAACTCAATGATATAGAAAGAACGGGCTAGTTCTAGACCAGCTAGAAGAGCCTCGTATTCAGCGATGTTGTTGGTGACTGGGAATGCGAGCTGAAATGCCTCTGGGATGGTAATGCCTTCAGGCATTAGAAGGACAATGCCGATACCCTTCCCTTGAGAATTCAGAGCTCCATCAAAATATAACGTCTACATTGGCTCATCAGATTGGGTGATGGACATTAGTTCCTCATCTGAAAACTCTGATTAGACAGGATCAAACTTGGGAAGAGGATGGTGAGCGAGATGCTCGGCTATGGCATTGCCTTTAATTGCCTTTTGCTGGATGTAGGTGATGTCGAACTGAGAGAGAAAATTTTGCCAGCGTGCTAGCCTATCCGTAAGGACGGATTTCTCCAGAAGGAACTTGATAGGGTTCATGCGAGCAATCAAGTGGACCTAACGAGTCAAGAAGTAGTGCTTCAATTTCTGCACTACCCAAACGAGGGCAGCACAGGTTTTTTCCATGACTGTGTACTTCTGCTCACAGGGATTGAGAAGTTTGGACAAGTAATAGGTTGCCCGTTCCTTGCCTTCTTCATCAGCTTGTGCGAGGATAGCTCCCACGGAGTCGTCCAAGACTGAGATGTAGAGGATCAGAGGTTTTTCTGGTTTGGGTGGAATAAGAACGGGTGGACTAGCCAGATATTCCTTTAACCCTTCAAAAACCTTCCGGCATTTAGAGTCCCAGTGGAATTCTACTCCTGGCTTGGTCAACTCATAGAAAGGTCTACACCTTTGTAAGTGCTGAGACACAAACCGACGAATGAATTGCAACCTCCCGATTAAACCTCGGACTTCCCTCAAATTCTTGGGAGGCAGCATATCCCTGATGGCCTTAGCTTTGTCGGGATCTATCTCGATCCCTCTTTTACTCACAATGAAACCCAGTAATTTGCCCGATGACACACCAAATACACACTTCTTCGGGTTCATTTTCAATTGGAACTCCCTTGATCTCTGCAAGACCTTAGCCAAAACCCTCGGATGTTCTATCCTGGTCTTTGATTTCACTAATAAATCATCCACATACACCTCCAGATATATGTGCATCATGTCGTGAAATATGGCCATCATAGCTCTTTGGTACGTAGCTCCAGCATTCTTTAACCCAAACGGCATGACCATGTAACAATATGTTCCCCAAGGGGTAGTGAATGATGTCTTCTCTTGATCCTCTTCTGCCAAACGAATTTGATTATATCCCGAAAATCCATCCATGAATGAGAGGGTCTCATAGCCTGCCGTGATATCGATCAACACATCAATGTGAGGCAAGGGAAAATCATCCTTTGGACACGCACGGTTAAGGTTCCGGAAGTCGATACAAATCCTGACTTTCCCATCCTTCTTCATAACCGGGACAATATTCGCCACCCATTGAGGATAAAGGACGACTCTAATGAACCTGGCTTTATGGAGCTTATCGACCTCTTCTTTCATTTTCAAAGTCATCTGAGGGTGGAAACGCCTTAACCTTTGCTTTACAGAGATGGACCCTGGTTTTAGGGTTAAACGGTGTTCGACCAGGGTTGAATCCAGACCTGGCATATCCTCGTAGCTCCATGAAAACGTGTCCTTATACTCCTTGAGAACTTCAATTAATGCCTCTTCTTCAGAGGGTGGTAGATTATCACTTATGAGGATGATCTTAGGGTCTTCCTCGGTTCCCAAATTGACTTCTTTGGTGGACTCTTCTACAGCAGTTGACGGCTCGTCGAATCTCCTTATTCCACTAGCATATGCGCCAGCCGCATCCTCATATTCTTCACCCTCATCTTCAGTAGGGTATCCTTCATCCGTGATCTCGTAGACTCCATACCCCTCATCAATTGCACAATTACCCTCACATTCTATTTTCGGTAGCTGGATGGGATTTTCTAGCAACTGAGGGATGGCAAGAAGGGCCTGACACCTGGCGGCTAAATCCAAAAGGAACCGACGAGGGATCTGCCTACCCTTGGATTTCTTCTTGGGTACTACCTTTGACGTATTATTCCTAGATTAACTGACATTATTTACAGAAGAAGAAAAAGATGAAGAGGATGGTGAAGAATGTACAGGGAAAGACCCCTCAGAGGAGGGGTAGAAAAGGTCGCTCATCGGACCTTGGACGGGTGGTCCGTAGGGCGGGACGCATCCGTGAGAGATGTAGGAGGTTTCCTCAATGAAGATGTGTTGTTGAGGAGTTTGAAAATTTACGTTTTTTTTTCGTTTTCATTTTTGATGACAAAACAGTGAAAAGAGATCGGAGGAGAGAGAAAAGTGGTAATGGCTAGAGGATTGGGAGGCTCGTAGAGCAGATCATGATTAAAGACCTGGCGCGGGTCGAGAAACCCGCGCAGGTATGTAAGTAAAGAAGGAGATCTGGGAAGATCATCAGACAACCGTCTGGCCCAGGAAGATGACAGCAACAAAGGCTGTGACGAGTGAATGGAGAAGATGATGGCTAATGAGTCGTCGGTGGTGATGGTGATGGCGGATGAAGATCCGCTGGCGACAGGGTCTTTCTGGCGAGGACGAGGATAGTTTGGAACCTTGGCAACAATGATGATATTCTCTGGCATTCCGGAGATCAATGGCGGTCCTTCAAGCTGTGGATACGAGAACATCCTTTCCAGTGCAACGGAAATATCTCGTATATCAAACCATTTGTCTCACTCGCATTTCGGATCTTTGATCTTGCCTCTTTTGGTGACCCTCAGATATTTTTCAGCCGAATATACAGCATGTGATCCCCCATGTGCTTCTCACGGGTAATCTCCCATCTGAACAATGGGCCCTTTGTTGAAATGGTTTGATAGGGTCCCTGTGAGGGGCTTCCAATCCACCTTGAATGGTCCTTTGAAGCCTAGGCCAAACCTGCGGCTCGGCCTAATCTCCTTTGGTGGTTTCAGCCTATCTTGTAGCTGTGCGCCCAGACCTTTACCCTGTTGATAGCCGATGTTCCTCATAATCTCCCAACCTTTGGAGTGAAAGGGGAGATATGGCGTGGTTGCCTTGATCGGCTTCTTTGGTGCTAGCGGAATGTGAGACGAATCACACACGTCCAGCAATGACAATATGGGCTGATGAGACGGCCAAACAGAGGGCATAGAGCTGTTGATACCATCCACCGTGTGAAGGATAGGTGTGCTGACCACTTTAATAATTCTTCCATTGTAAGGAAACTTCAAGCACTGATGGTTGGTGGAAGGCACAACATCCATGGCTTCAATGTAGGGGCGACCTAGTATGGCCTTGAATGTGGGGTCCATATCGAGGACAAGGAATTCCGTGGGGACTGACATAGGGCCTAGCTCTGCCCTCAGAATAATCATCCCTTGTGGGGGTCTCTTGCTATTGTCATAAGCCGTGACTGTGATCGAGGAAGGTCTTATTTGTTCCTCGTCGACCCCACACAACTGAAGGGTGCTCATGGAGATCACATTTATGGACGCACCCGTGTCTACAAGGCACGCGTTTATGGATACCCCATTAATTTTTATTGAAATGCACAATGCATATTTCCGAGCTTCCTTGGGAGCGAGCTCGTAGTTGTGGAACATGATGGCCGGTTGTGTGTCCGTTGGGGTTAGGACGGTAGAGATCTTTTCTACAGGGAGGTCTTCATTCACCATGACCCTTTGAAGATACTCCATTAAGGCTGCCTGATGGGATGTGGATTTCTGAAGCAGCTCCAGGATGGAGATCCAAGCAGGCGTCTTGTCCAAGTGTTTCAACAGATCGTACTGTGTTCCAGGGATAGATTTTTCCGGTTGTTCTCCATCGTCCTTCTCTGGCTGAGACTGCTCGGGATTCTGACTATTCTGGGGGAAAACCCTGTGAAAAATCCTTCCACTCCGGAGCACCATCGCCTACGGCTTTTGTATCTCTATAGGGGTAGCAGTGGGTCTTAACAGAGGTTTGAGGGGTAGTGGTGGAGGAAGGGTTGATGAAGCAGGGGTGATGATGGGAGCAGGGATTCTGATGAGGGGTTTGTTAGGTGGAGGCATGGTGGAGGTAGAGGGGATATCACACGGGTTATGATGGATAAAGGGTCTGGAAGGTGGAGGCGGAGGTAAAGTAGAAGTGGGTAAGGCTTGAAGCGGGTAATGGTTTTGAGATGGATGGTGGGTGATGAGTGATTTTGAAGGCATTGGTGGTGGTATAGTAGAGACAGGCGGGGTTACGTACGGTTGATGGATGATAAGGGGCTTAGAAGGCATAGGGGCAAATGCGATAGAGGTGGGTGGTAAAGTGGGGGAGTGAGAGAAGATGAGAGGGTGTGAGGGCGTAGTGGAGGGTGTTGGTTGATAGGTCATTGGGGTGCGAATGAGGGGACGTGATGGTAGTGGAAATGGTGAAGGTGGTACTGATGCGGGTTGATGAGAGAGAGGTGCTACCCGGGCAAGGCGAGGGGGTTGCATGACGATAGGGTTGGCGGTAAAAGGAATAGAGGTACTTTCTAGGTGCCACACCTACTCTCTCCTGACTTCTAGGAAGGAGGAGATGGGGTTGACCTGGTGATTGGGCTGTTGGTGCTCCAGTAATGGATTCTGGATTATGCCCATGTTGGGCTGTTGTGGTTGGGCCGGCTGAGGCTGTTGCTGTTGTTGCGGTTGTTGATGTGGCTGCTGTTGTAACTGCTGCTGTTGTTGCTGGAACTGTGGCCTAGGAGGAGGTCTCCTAGCCTTGAGAGTGGCGACGTATCGCCTCATTTCATCCCAGTCAATTCTGCCTTCATCATTCGTATCGTGGATGTAGTCTTTAAACTGGAAGCAATTGTCTACTGTGTGTCCTGGCTGCCGGTGATAGACACAGTATCTGGAGGTATCAACATTCGGGGGCCACACGGGCCTCTCCCTGGGTAGGATGAGTGTGTTTGAAGCCATGAGGGCATTGAAAATATCTGCCAGAGTTTCGGACAATGGTGGATAGTAGGCTCTCTTGGGGCCAATCGGCCTCCTTTGTTGCTGTTGGAGGCCATAATTCCCTAGGGGTGGAACTTGGTTGTACTGAAGTGGTGGTTGTTGTTGCTGGGGTCGAGGTTGTTGTTGCTGGGGTTGAAGTAGTTGAGGCATATTATCCTAGGGTGGATTATTTTGGGGTGGAGGACGAGAGGGGAAAGGACCTGGTTAGAGGGGAAGTCAGGGCATTTGTGAAAGCCTCGGGTTGGCTACATAGTTGGCATTATTGACCGCACTCACTTGCTCATTTGTTACGACCCCTTCTGTTGCTCCGCCTGGGACACCAGTGCCTGTCTTTCTGACCACCTTGGGCTTCGGCGGCTCAAACATGTTCATAATGGGGGAGTCTCTTAATTGGGTCTGGATATACCGGGCTCTTTCATAGAGTTCCTCCATCGTGGTAAGCTTGTTCATGGCCATGACATGTCTGAACTGTGGGGTGGCATTAGATACAATCATCTTTACTTGTTCAGGCTCTGAGAGGGTATCTCTTATTCTTTCTGCCAAGGACCTCCATCTGTCGACATAGCGGACAAAATCCTCGTCGGACTTCATCTTCTCGGCCACTAGGTCGGTAATGGAGAGGGAGGGACCGACCCTATCCCGATACTTTTGCAAGAACCTTCTCTGGACTATTTTAAAATTCTCGCCCTCGCGGGGCTCCAAAGAATAGAACCACTCTAGCGCAGGACCGTCCAACGATCTTCGAAAGAGGTACATGAAATCATTGAGGTGAATGAAGGGGTTGCCAGTGCCATTGTACCTGCGGTACGTGGGCATTTCGGAGGGAGGAAGATGGATGACCGGAAGGATTGGCAAAGCAACCTCCGGGGTGGATTTCACGTCCACCATTTTTTTCAAATTCTGAAATTGTTCGTCCATCCTATTGAACCTATTGAGGAGCGATTGGGCGAGGTCCTCGGGAGGTGAAGGTGGCACTTGCCACTGGGGAGGAAAATGTCTCCCGGAGACTTGAGGGGGAAACCCCGAATGAGAGGGAGTTGCCAGACCGCCGACACTTGGCCCTGGCTGAAGCGGTATGTGGGGAACAACGGGGGTTTGAGATTGCGAAGGGAACTGGAACGAGGGCGGTTGTTGGCTCGCTTGCCCTTGAAATGTGGGAGACTGGATGGCTTGTGCCAGTGAAGGAGATGGAATGGCCGGCACCGACTCTTGGAGAGGTACGATGGCCGGAGTTGATTCCTGGGGCGCGGGGGAAACAAATTTCCCCTTCAGAATGGCCTGGAGGGCCCGGAGCTGTTCAGAGGTAAGCTTCGTGTTGGTGAGGACGCCTAGCAAAGA
The DNA here is from genome assembly GCA_022559845.1 of Amorphophallus konjac. Lineage (NCBI taxonomy): Eukaryota > Viridiplantae > Streptophyta > Magnoliopsida > Alismatales > Araceae > Amorphophallus > Amorphophallus konjac. The sequence goes on from CM040126.1 coordinate 400,653,707, forward strand.
GGAGATATCCTGTGGTGGGGATGTGTCCCCTGCAATAACCTGCACCTCATGCGAGGGCTTGTAGAAAAGCCCGAGTCCATGGCATGGAATCGCGGCTCGGTTGACTGACCACGACCAGGGTGGTTCTCCTCAAAAGACTCGTGAGCCATGCTCACAGTTTTCCCGAAACCCAGAAACATACACTAGCAAGCAAATAGCAGAGATTATCAAACAAGTGGATGCCTTTACGCCCTTTTTTGTGTTTTGATTTTGATGATTTTTTTTCATGTTTTTAACCAGATCCGAAGTTCACACAAAATAGGGACCCTAGTTCATTTTTTGTTTCACCGCCGTGTCAGCTAGGGGCTCTCGTCTCACCACGAATGGGTCGACTAACTCCGGGGAACTTCAATGGTACAACCGGCCCAGTGAATAAAGAGGAGATTCTTCGATGTCGGGGACTTACGGAGGTCCCAGTGGAGGAGATTCTAGTCCGTCGAGAGGAATTCCCGAACGGAGAGTCCTTCCTTCACCGAGATAGGGTGATCCTTAAAAAAAAATAAAAAAGAATAGAAAAGAGGGATGGATGTATGCAATGGAATGCTGACAGAGATAAGGGACACAAAAGAACAAGAAAACAACCAAGATATAACAACACAAGAGATAGTAAAGTAAATCACAAGAAATTACAAGGGTAACTGAAAGAAAGCAATTGAAGTCCCACCGTGATCGCCAATCTGTGAGCGACGTCACGCGGTTCGAGGAATGACGATGTCGGAGAGCGCGGGCTCGCTTTGTTTTATCTGGCTTTTGTTGCAACACAAAGAAATTAAGAGAAGAGAGAAGAGGCCACCACGGGAGATTGCTCTGGCGGGGCGAGCGGGACAAATGCAAGATGCGCAAAAATAAGAGGAGAGAGAAGGGGGGCCGCCACGGGAGATTGCTCCGGCGGGGCGAGCGGGAATGGTGCAGAAATTAAATAACGAAAATTGAGATGGCCATTGCGGGAAGTAACTCGCCGCGGCCTCGAGAGTACAATAGGATCGAAATATAACAAGATATAAAAAGGAGCGGAATTTAAACGATCATTGCCGGAAGTGACTCGCCGCGGCCTCGAGAGTATAGCAGAAGAGAGATATGGCAATATATAAGAGATATAGCAAGATATATAGATGACAGAATTCAAACGGCCATTGCGGGAAGTGACTCGTCGCGGCCTCGAGAGTATAATAGAAGAGAGATATGGCAAGGTATAAGAGATGTAGTAAGATATATGTAGATGACAGAATTCAAATGGCCATTGCGGGAAGTGACTCGCCGCGGCCTCGAGAGTATAGCAGGTATAAGAGCAACATAAAGTATGAATATAGAAATTTAAACGGCCATTGCGGGATATGACTCACCGCAGCCTCGAGATTATGATGTGATCGCCAGGGGTCGCGGACCCCAAAATGAAGAGTGATCGCGCCTACCTCACTAGCAGAAAGTGGCGGGTTGCTTCTTCCTCCCCCTTCGGTTGGTCGACGGAGAGGGCTTTCTTCAGTCACCCTTGCAAAATAACAGACAGTAGATAGACGGAATTAGAAAACGGCAGTGTAGTATCAATCTCTTGCAATAAAAAGTAATGAAATCATGACAAGACACACACCTGGTTGGTGTTATTTTTTAACCCCTCTCGGACACGAGTAGGAGGAAAATACTATGATGAATGGAATTATGCAAGTATATCGACGAAGATTCCCTTATGAAGGGAGACGGTGAATACAAGATGATGAATGTAAAAGAACTAAGAAGAAGAGGGGAGAGAGTTGGCTTATTGAATGCGCCGATGGCGGGATCCGGCGGAGCTTCGGCAGCGTAGGGACGACGTGGAAGCGCGGTGGACGAAGACGACCTTCCTCTCGCGAGCGTGGGCACCCGAGAAACAGGCAGAACCTCCCCCTACAAAAAGACCCCATGGGTTAGAAATGATTCCGGCAGCCTCTGGGCTCCGGTAGCCTAACAGACCTCTTCGAAGCTCCCCCTGAACTGAGGGGGGGGGCCTCTATTTATAGAGCTCCGGAGGATGGAGGCGTCTAGGACCCTGGACTCCTTCATCAGGGCAAAAACAATATTTTAATCTTTTTTTATTTTTTTATTTCAAATATTTTCAAGGAGGCGTCCTGATGCGGGACGAGACCACGGACACGACAAGCTCGCGATTGTCCCTTAACGAGGGAAGCATCGGACGTGCGCGGTTGAGAAACCGGCAGTGAGCTAGGGTGGTCGGCTCTCACTTGTGTCTGGATCGGGTCACGGGATGGTCACGCACTCTCTCTTGCAGCAGCGGTGATATGAAAATACAGCGAGCTAGGTCCTAAAACATGCTCTCTAGCAGTGACATAAACAAGCATATATGGAAATAAGCGAAATGCCAAGCAATGATCGAATACGATACCTCCACGCGCTCGGCGTGGGGAAGACGGACCCGGCCGAAACTCGTACTCCCGGAACAATAATACGCAATATTATAGCAATACAAGTCACTGTCCACTCCACGCAGGGAGGTAAAGGGCGACACAATGGGGTCCGGGAGGACCGAATTCGGGTTGACGGGCGGCTTCTCGCGTAGCTTTGGCTGCACACGTACTAGCGCCTCTGGGGCCCACTTGCTGTCCGGAGGGGCCGTGTGGGACCCGGTGGCACCGCTGTGGTGGTGGACGCCTGGATGAGCGCTCCCTGGAGTGGAGGTGCGCTGGTTCACCGGCCGGAGGCCGGACGGCTCCGATCTGCACCGGTCGGAAAAACCGACCACGGATCTGCAGCTTCTGGTTTTCAGCGCGCGTCCCTACGAGAACGGGCGCTGCGATCAGCCCCGATGTCGGATCGACACAAGACTGGCGCCGTTGGAAAGCTGACTTCAAATCCTTCAATCTAGGCCTAGAGATCTGGCCTGGATCTGCACGGATCTGGGCTTTAATGAATTTACAACATCCTGTTGTACAGTAGCCGAACACACAGATCTGCAGGGCTATTCTCTGAGAACTGCCTTTGACTGATATGTGAACGTCCGAATATGAAATTGTGGTCTTCAGAAAAGTGGTAGGAAATCAAGATAGGAAGACGGAAAAACTAGTTTGGACAAGTTTATATGTGGCTACGAATTGATAGGATTTTTATACTGGAAGGTGCTCGGATCTGGGAATTGACTGAAAGCACTGTAGCAGAGATAGAACACGAATTTTTAAAAATGGATAAGGGGTGGATCAAAAATCAGAAAAAATGGTGGATGTAGAGGATGATGGATAGAACTCCCAGTAAAATTGGAAGCCCCAACAAAAATCAAAAAGAAGGACAGAGATGGGAAACTCAGAGCTATTATCACTGTAGATAGAGACAGGACAGATCTGAGAGTGATTAAAGATTGAAAATATAAAAATATCAAACGACGGATTTTGGACCTGAATTTGTTTGTGGAGGAGGGGATGGAGGATAGGAACACACCATAAAAATTACAAACCATGAAGAGACCGTGGCTGATAGCAATAATTTTGGGAAGACACTGCAGTCTGCCAAGGACAGAACTTCGATGGTGACTCGTTGGCGGTCCGACGGCGGCACGAACGGCGGTGGCGGCGGCACAGATCACAACCATAGATTGGGGAAGGGGAATAGATATGATTCCACTCTAGAAAGGGGGTTGGAGAGGGAAGAACAGCAGGAGGAGGGGCTGGGGGCGCAAGAAGCTTCAAGCATTCAACATAATTTTCTGATTTTTTCCTTGATTTCTAAATGAAAATACAAGGTTATATATGACTCCAATCAAATCAATTGTGCACCCTTGGATCTAGGGATGGGGATTGAAGGGCTGAGATGAAGTGTGAATAACACACCAAATACAATTTTTTTAATCTAACTTGACCATTTCTATTCAAACTTAGACTAATTCCATTCCAACTCTACCTAAATCACACCTACCTAGCCTAATAGGACAAGGAAGAGGGCGCCCCCCTTCATGGGCTTCTCATGGGCCTAGGCTAGTCCAAGACCAACCACTCAAGTCCAATAACCCATGTCTAGACTTGGGCCTTCCAAGTCTTGGTGGTCTATGAGAGGAGAAAGCCCACTTGGGCCTTAAGTGGCTATTAAGGTCCAATATGAACTAGGCTTCTAATGGACTCTACTAATGGCAACCTAGCCATAGACTTTACATTACAAGTGGCCCATTGGCTTGTTATAAGCCTTACAAGGAGCCCAAATGAAAGAAATGAAACAAATACACAAGTACAATCCCATACAAGTCATAACACACAAATACATTCCACCCGTATAGCTTTTGATGTCCTCATTAATTCTCCCCGGGTGGGAGGAACTCGACCCCGTCGAGTAGGGGTATGGATGCTCGGGTACTCCGGCGGATCCGTCATCGTGCCGAGTAGCGCTGGTATGCTCCACTCCAACTGATCGTCACCTGCTCATTCCATATATACTCGATATGCGCAAGCTGCCATGGGCTAGAGGTGGACACTCCGGGTGGGGCACTCTCAAAGGGAAGGAAGCAGCTCGAAGACTCACTAGGAATCACCGCTGAGTCCCTGTAGGTGACTGATCCGGGTATAGATGTAGAACCGACCCCATACTCATCGAGTGAGTCCAATCACCTCTTACTCACAAGAGAACGACAACGAGCTTACACAAGACACATGCAGACTCTCAAACTACACACAAACCATGCAAACAAACCACACAAACAAACCATACAAAGAAAACACACTGACTCATGCACGACTCTAGACTAAGGCGGTAGCATCAAGCCCACTAGGTGGCCGCATCCTGGGCGGCAGGAGAGCTGTCCCACTCTTCCCCCCCCCCAAAGCATAGTACTCATCGGCTAGTGCATCATCGGCCACGTAATTGACACACTCAAGCTCGGGAGGTGCGGACTCTCCAACACCTAAGGCTAGGGTGGCGCGAGCGGGACACTCGCTGGCAATGTGGCCAAATCCATGACAGTGGAAACACTGCACTCACGACCGACTACTCTCCCCGATAAGAGGGGCCTTACCCTTATCCTCCCGGCGGGTAGCGGGTGTAGGCAACAAGGGTGAAGATGTAGGTGCCTTGGACAATAGTGGAGGAGGTGTCGGGGCCAGGGGACGGCCTATGGGTGCCGGGGGACGGGTAACGGGTGCCGGTGGATGGGGTGGAGGTAGATCCCGTGGTGGGGGAGGTCGAGGTCTAGGAGCAAAGTGCTCCTGACGGGCGGGCTCCTGTGGATGAGCCATGGGTCCCCTCGGGTATGAACCTAAGGAGCCACGGGAGTCACTACGGGGAGGAGCGGGGCTCCACCGGGGAATAGACTCGAACTCACCCTCGAATTGCTCCATCTCCAGAGCAACTTGGTATGCATCCTCCAGCTTGTCCACCTTGCGGCGGAGAAGCTCATACCGTAGGTGCGGGCGTAGACCACGCCGAAACCGAGAGACGGTAAGGGAATCCTCCTCCGTGGCATCGCATCGCAAGTAGTATTCATCAAATTTGGCGATGTAATCCGAGACGGACTGGTCTCCTTGGGTGAGACTTTGCCACCTCTCTATAAGACGCTGGCGGTAGGAGGTAGGGAGGTACTTCTTCCTAAGTTTCTCCCTCATCTCGGTCCACGTATCGATCGGGGGTTCATGACGATGAAACAATAGGTTCTCCATGTTTCTCCAATATGTTTGTGCTTGGCCTATAAGTTTCATCCTAGCAAACTTGGCCTTCCTTTGGTCCGACATCTCGAACCACTCAAAATATCGATCTATACCAGCCTCCCAATCAAGATAGACCTTTGGGTCTAAGGACCCGTCAAAGGTGGGAGGGTCGGCTCGAACGGTCCGAAGGGCCCGTTCATCCATATCTTGGTCGCGGGTACGCCGTATAGGATGACGATCATGACCATATCCCCGATGCTCATTTTCGGACTCATAGTCATGCACCTCGGGGACCTCGTGCCTCCTATTAGCTACCCCTTGACCCCTTGGAGTCGCGGGTTGTTGACCCGGCTCCGGTTGACCTTGTGTAGGTGGGACGGGTGCTTGGACTGGGGCAATCGGTGGTGCCTCGGCTGGACCTCTCTCTAGTGCGGTAACTCTCCCGACCAATCCTTGAACGGACTGGTTCGACCCAGTGGCCCTATCCTCTACGGCCTTCATCCTCTCTTCTAGGTGGGCGCCTAGGCCATGCACTCGCGTACTCGTCCCCTCCATCCTATCCATTCGGGTGCTTAAATCACCCATTTGCATGTCTAACCCATCAAGACGTGTATGCAATCCTTGCACTTGTCCCATAAGATTTTGGAACATTTCGAGCACAGCTGACACATCGAGACTAGTGGCTCGGGGATCCGCCATAGGTGGGGGTGGGGGTGAGTACTGAGTACCCCTACGAGTGGGCATGCAAACACACCGACTAGACGACGCCGACTAAAGCAAACACACTAATGCAAAATGATGCGCCTAGACTTAACCAAAACTCGGTACGTGGCGGAGATAACCGATCCGAAGATCACTCGCGCAAGTGTGTGGCCGTCCTGATAGGCGTAGCCTAACGTTCGGATAACACCTTTTGATATACCAAGTAAAGGGATGTATGCAATTTAAAAACACTCTCTTTTTGTGTTTTAGAAATATGATGATCCTAGACTCGACTTAAACTGACTAATGACTAGACGTAAATGACACTCTTTTTTTTTTGGACACCCTAGACTCAACCTGGCTCTGATACCAAATTGATGAGGGACAAGACCACGGACACGACAAGCTCGCGATTGTCCCTTAACGAGGGAAGCGTCGGACGTGCGCAGTTGAGAAACCGGCAGTGAGCTAGGGTGGTCGGCTCTCACTTGTGCCCGGATCGGGTCACGGGATGGTCACGCACTCTCTCTTGCAGCAGCGGTGATATGAAAATACAGCGAGCTAGGTCCTAAAACATGCTCTCTAGCAGTGACATAAACAAGCATATATGAAAATAAGCGAAATGCCAAGCAAGGAGCGAATACGATACCTCCACGCGCTCGGCGTGGGGAAGACGGACCCGGCCGAAACTCGTACTCCCGGAATAATAATACACAATATTACAGTAATACAAGTCGCTACCCACTCCACGCAGGGAGGTAAAGGGTGACACAATGGGGTCCGGGAGGACCGAATTTGGGTTGACGGGCGGCTTCTCGCGTAGCTTTGGCCGCACACGTACTCGCGCCTGTGGGGCCCACTTGCTGTCCGGAGGGGCCGTGTGGGACCCGGTGGCACCGCTGTGGTGGTGGACGCCTGGATGAGCGCTCCCTGGAGTGGAGGTGCGCTGGTTCGCCGGCCGGAGGTCGGACGGCTCCGATCTGCACCGGTCGGAAAAACCGGCCACGGATCTGCAGCTTCTGGTTTTCAGCGTACGTCTCTGCGAGAACGGGCGCTGCGATCAGCCCCGATGTCGGATAGACACGAGACTGACGCCGTTAGAAAGCTGACTTCAAATCCTTCAATCTAGTCCTGGATATCTGGCCTGGATCTGCACGGATCTAGGATTTAATGAATTTACAACTTCCTGTTGTACAGTAGCCAAACACTTAGATCTGCAGGGCTATTCTCTGAGAACTGCCTTTGACCGATATATGAACGTCCGAATCTGAAATTGTGGTCTTTAGAAAAGGGGTAGGAAATCAAGATAGGAAGACGGAAAAACTAGTTTGGACAAGTTTAGATGTGGCTACGAATTGATAGGATTTTTATACTGGAAGGTGGTAGGATCTGGGAATTGACTGAAAGCACTGTAGCAGAGATAGAACACGAATTTTTAAAAATGGATAAGGGTGGATCAAAAATCAATAAAAATGGTGGATGTAGGGGATGATGGATAGAACTCTCAATAAAATTGGAAGCCCCAACAAAAATCAAAAAGAAGGTCAGAGATGGGAAACTCAGAGCTATTATCACTGTAGACAGAGACAGGACAGATCTGAGAGTGATTAAAGATTGAAAATGTAAAAATATCAAACGGCGGATTTTGGACCTTAATGTTTTTGTGGAGGAGGGGATGGAGGATAGGAACACACCATAAAATTAAAAATCACGAAGAGGTCGTGGCTGATAGCAGGAATTTTGGGAAGACACTGCAGTCTGCCAAGGACAGTACTTCGATGGTGACTCGTTGGCGGTCCGACGGCGGCACGAATGGCGGTGGCGGCGGCACAGATCACAACCAGAGATTGGGGAAGTGGAATAGATATGATTCCACTCTAGAAAGGAGGTTGGAGAGGGAAGAACAGCAGGAGGAGGGGCTGGGGGCGCAAGAAGCTTCAAGCATTCAACACAATTTTCTGATTTTTTCCTTGATTTCTAAATGAAAATATAAGGTTATATATGACTCCAATCAAATCAATTGTGCACCCTTGGATCTAGGAATGGGGATTGAAGGGCTAAGATGAAGTGTGAATAACACACCAAATACATTTTTTTTAATCTAACTTGACCATTTCTATTCAAACTTAGACTAATTCCATTCCAACTCTACCTAAATCACACCTACCTAGCCTAATAGGACAAGGAAGAGGGCGCCCCCCTTCATGGGCTTCTCATGGGCCTAGGCTGGTCCAAGGCCAACCACTCAAGTCCAATAACCCATGTTTAGACTTGGGCCTTCCAAGTCTTGGTGGTCCATGAGAGGAGAAAGTCCACTTGGGCCTTAAGTGGCTATTAAGGTCCAATATGAACTAGGCTTCTAATGGACTCTACTAATGGCAACCTAGCCATGGACTTTACATTACAAGTGGCCCATTGGCTTGTTATAAGCCTTACAAGGAGCCCAAATGAAAGAAATGAAACAAATACACAAGTACAATCCCATACAAGTCATAACACACAAATAAGTTCCACCCGTATAGCTTTTGATGTCCTCATCACGTCCAGGCAACTGGACGCCTCCATAAAAGCCCACCGAACCCCCGCCGAAAGCAGCACGCGGTTTGGCACGACGCGTGATTTTGGTCGGCGCCCGTGATTCATGAATGGGTGCGTCTAGTTGGCAGGACGTCTTCACAATTTGGATTCTTTCTCAAACGACAAACCGACCGGCGGACGGGGGGCGCCCGTGAGTCAAATGATGGAGGCGTCCATGGGCCTGGACGTCTCCACAATTTAGATCTTTTCTCAAACGACAAACCGATCGGCGGACGGTGGGCGCCCGTGGGCAAGGTGATGGTGGCGTGCAGGGGCCTGGACGTCTTCACAATTTGGACCTTTTCTCAAACGACAAACCGACCGGCGGATGAGGGGCGCCCGTGGGCAAGATGATGGAGGCGTCCAGGGGCCTGGACGCCTCCATGAAATTATTATTTTATTTTTTGTTTTTTATCATTATTAATATTATTTATTTTTTGTTATTTTTTTTTATGGAGGCGTCCAGGGGCCTGGACGCCTCCATTATTTTATTATATTTTTATGTGTTTTTTGTCTTTTTTTGTAAATTGAGAATCATGGAGGCGTCCAGGGGCCTGGACGCCTCCATGAAGACCCTCCCGGGTCCCCCGAAAAGGCATCGGCAGCCGCCTGCCAGACATTCTCCTAGTTTCAAAAACTTCTGATGCGTCCGATTGGGGGTGATGCCGTCCGAATGTCGCATGATTTCTGCAACGAGATGATTTCGATATGCCGAAGAGGCGGAAGAAGACGCAAGAATAGGAAGCACTCAAGCGATTTAAAAATGCGAAAGCCGCTGCGGGACGTCGCATAGTAATATGAGATTTTCTCAGGGGACGTCAGGAATAGCGTGTCTACACTCCTGTCGAGTCGGGAGTGACAGATTGTCAGTCATTGCGACTTCATCCTTCGAATTTTTGGTCGGGTTGACTATTGAGTCTCGATCGTTTTCCCGTGACACGTGTGTCAATTTTCGTGCCGTGAGACCGGTGTTTTGTAGATGGCAGGGTTTCCCTTTCCGAGGTATTCGCTTACTGCTAGTGTAGCAGTTTCTCCGTTTGCGAGGTAGGGTTTGAGTGATCCCTACTAAGTCTTGTTCCGAGACTCATTCCCTGCGTGTTTTCACCATGTTTCAGGTGAGGCGCGGCTTCAGGGGAGCACGTCCGAGGCTCAGCATAGTTCGGGTGCCCAGCGTTAGTGCCAGAGGTCAGAGCCGGGGTATGTCCCGTGTAGCTGTACTTTTCTTTCTTGTCTCTGTACTAGTTGTGGACTACTTCTGTCATTATTTTATTATTGTCTTGTGGACCATGTATTAATTAAAATGTTGTTTATTTCCTGCTTAATTATATAAACTGCTTAAGTTCTACAATTATTTGTGATACTTGTGTAGTCTCCACACCATCTTTTTAACCCTTCCGAGTCCTCGGACTCGTGGGTGGCGGTGCGAGTCTCGGGTTATCGGGCCTTCCCGGTAATCAGATTCTCGGGTCGTTACAACCCGGACACCTTGCCCACACATCCGTGCCACCCACGGACACCTCGGGCGAAGGGGACACGGAAAACGAGATGACCTGAGGTCACCTGGGCTGGGCGGCCGCATACCTGGCCACCCATAGGGCTGGGCGGCCAGGGCGATTGTCGCCCAGGCCTAAACCACCCAGGAGGGCGGCCAGACTGCTGGTCGCCCTCCCCCTAGGGCGGCCAGGGTCTTGGCCGCCCAGACCAGGGCTGGGCGGCCAAAAGGCTGGCCGACCCTGCACCAAACCGGCGACCGGAAAAAGCCCGCCGTGGGGTCCGATCCACGCCCCGTTCGATCCCGATCAAAGGGGAAAACAAGGGGATTCCATCCTCGGACACTCCCACAACCCATAAACGCGATCAAAACCTCGATCGGGCCTCGAATCGGCCGAAAATTGCCGCTCGCCCTAAACATGAAAATTTCCTCCGACATGAAATAAGCCCACTCTCGAGCTCACCTCGGCCTATGAATCGTGAGGAAATGAACTACAAGGGTTAGGGATCCGTCCCCCTACCTCCACCGAAGATTCGACGCGCCGTGGATGCCGATCCACGAAGAAACGCCTCGCAAAGCCCCGCCGGTGCCCCACGCTCGCCGTCGAGCTTCACCGCCCCCCCGTCCCTCGATCCTCAACCCATCCTCGCCGTCCCCCTCGCCCACGTCACCCCTCGTCGCCCTCACCTCGGTCTGTCGGCCGCCGGAGAGGAGAGAGTGAGAGGAGAGCGTGGGAGAAGAGAGAGAGAGGGAGAGAGTGAGAAATGAGAGGAGAGAGAGGGTGGGAGGGTTTATATAGAAAATCTATAAAATCCAAAAAATACCAAAAATATCAAAAAATAGGGAAAAATGCTCCCCACGATCCTCAAAAAATGCACAACTCAGTGGCGCCGTCCCGGAGTAGGAGAACGCACCGGAGCACCCTGCACGGCGTTCGGAAGGTCTGACGGACGAAAACACGCGCGAACCGCAAAACTCAATCTGGGACACCCGAAAGTGATCCGAAACCCACGAATCCAGATCCGATAAATATCCGAAAAACTCAGGGTATTACAGACCAAGTGGTGGACTTGGACGTGAACTCGCGTCTCGCTGGAACCGTCGCCGCTCGTGAGCCCGGTGAACCCGAGGTACGTGATGCTGTAACTGGGGCAAACCCTTAGGAGGGTGCCCTTACTTGACCACTTTTGAGTTTCCTTCTATTCCTGCCTAGGTGGCAGTCTTTCTTTGTATGCTCTCTAATTTGGAATTGAAAGCTTTCCTTCGTTTCGCAAATCTCAGAATTTCTCCCGTGTACTCTCCTCCCTTCTGAACGGCTACGAGATCCTCTAGGGATACAGAGCGACGTTTGAGAGGGGGACTCTGAAAGGGCATGACTTTCGGGGTTTCACCGCTTCAATTTTCGTGAATTTGAAGGGCGATGGGAGTCTTCACTCTTCTGGGAACTTCGTGCCTTCTTATAAATAGTGGCTTCCGTGGTAACCTTACGGTCATCTTCGAACTTGCGAGCTTTGAGGGGAGCTTCTTTGTAGGATGTCATCGGGCGAGTCTGGTACCTCGTCGGACGACGGTGCTTCGCAGGCTCCTTGCCAGCCCTTGATCCTCCGGAGGGTGCCTCCACCGGCTCCGTGGCGGCCGTGGCCAGAACCAGGAGCGAATGGCCCCGTCTTTGAGGAGTACAGGAATGGGTACCTGGATGGCTGGCGGGAGGCTTTGGACAAAGTCAATAGCTTATACGTCGGCAGGGGGGTCCTGCTTCTTGAGCCTGACAGATTCTGTCCTTGAGGGCACGGGGAATCTCCCTGTATTTGCCCTTCCCGCTAGTGGATGAGGCTTCTTTCTTGCTCCCCGTGTCTTCATGGTGCATAATTGCTTCTCCTTTGCCCTCTGAATTGTAGGTACGCAATGAGATGTTCTCTGTTGCTGGAACATCTTCCTTCTGGCAGGAAGGAACATATGAGGGCGCAGAAGCTATTTTCACTTCTTCCACTTTGTGGACGTGGGACGACATGTCCCCTCGGGTCGAGGAGAGCGCTTCTCTGCTTGAAGATAGCTGCAGGTGGAGCGGTAGGACTTGCTTGCCAGCTTGTAGGCACGGTCGATATGCTGCACCAGCCTTCGTACTTATTTCTTTCGTTCCCTCCTTCTTACTGCCTTCTTATCTTCTCGCCGCATGGCCGTGTCCGCTTTGTTTCATGCTTGTAGGTGCGCGACAAGACACCCTCTCCATTCAAGGAGGGCGCCGGAGGCTGTTGGGGTAGCAAAGCCTCGTTCGCCAGTTTGGAGGCACGGCCAGCGTACTGGGTTGGCCTTCGTAATGCATGGGCCTTGTTGCTCCACTGTCACCCGTCAACCAGAGGTGGGTAGGTCTGCTGGTTTCCTGGTGCAGGTCTATTCGCCAGTGGCGCCCCTGTCAGTCCCCTTCCACATAACAAAAGAGATGGTAGGTGTCGCCTCCTAGCACGGCGGGTTCGTCCCTCTTCTCTGGTATAGGTGGCTTCCTCTATTGGTCGGCTTCCTCAGAACAAGCAGGCCGAGGGAAGGTCGTCTCTTACTGCCACGAGAGGCCGAGGATGGGATTGAGTCTCCATGGCCTGGCTTCTTTGTGTATCTGCACGACGGCTCTGCCGGGGCAGCTCTTATACTTTTGGCAGCTTTGTATTTTGACTAAGGAATAGCATCCTTACTATCTGGCAGCTTTGTATTTGGACTAAGAAATAAAAATTTCTCTGGTGCGTGTTCATATTAATGTGTACCTCTATTGGAAGATTTCTGTCGTGTTCTCGGGTGGCTTTTTTGCGTGCATGCTTTGCAGTATTCGCGTCTTCCATTTGCTTGTTGCCTTATTTTTAAGGGGAGCGATGCTCACCTCTAGAAAACCCTTAGGTCACCTTCTCATTTTCAAGGGGAGCGGTGCTTGCCTCTAGGAAACCCTTAGGCTACCTTTTTATTTTTAAGGGGAGCGGTGCTCGCCTCTAGGAAACCTCATTTTCAAGGGGAGCGGTGCTCGCCTCTAGGAAACCCTTAGGCTACCTCCTCGTTTTCAAGGGGAGCGGTGATCGCCTCTAGGAAACTCTTAGGCTACCTCCTCGTTTTCAAGGGGAGTGGTGCTCGCCTCTAGGAAACCCTTAGGTTACCTTCTCGTTTTTGAGGGGAGCAGTGCTCGCATCTAGGAAACCTTTAGGTTACCTTCAAGTTTTCGAGGGGAGCCGTGCTCGCCTTTGGGAAACCCTTAGGTTACCTTCCTTGCATACTGCTGGTGAAACTCTACTAGAAGAACTTTCTAAGATTTACGGAGTTCCATGTCCTGGGTATCTCCTTCCCCCCAGTGTCGCCAGTCTGTATGCCCCTTTGCTAAGTGCTTCTGTCACCCTGTATGGGCCTTCCCAATTAGGTGCGAGCTTCTCGGCGGCCCCCCTTGGGTCAGCCACACTTGCTCGCCGTAGTACCAAATCTCTAGGGAAGAAGTGCCGTTCTTTGACTCGGGCGTTATACTATTGGGCCAGCTTCTACTGATATGCTGCGAGCTTTACCTGCGCGCCTGCTCTCTCTTCTTCGAGCAGGTCCAGGTTTTCCCACATCACTTGATTGTTTCTAGATTCGTCGAAGTATCCCACTCGTAATGATGGGTTGTAGATTTCCACCGAAACTACTACCTCTACTCCGTATGCGAGGTGGAAGGGCGTTTCCCCCGTGGCAGCTCTGGCAGTGGTTCAGTGGGCCCAGAGGATGCTCGAAAGTGAGTCAATCCACGAGTCGCCTGCTCGGTCCAACCGGGTCTTGATGCCATGGAGGAGCATTCTGTTGGTGTTTTCCACCAACCCGTTAGCCTGGGGATGCCCTACCGAAGTATAGTGGTTCCAGATCCCTAACTCCGAGCACCTTTCCTGAAAGACTGTGCTCGCAAACTATCTGCCGTTGTCGATCGTGAGAACCCTCGGGATCCCAAACCGACGGATAATGCTTCGTAGCATGAACTTCCATGTTGCTTCGGTAGTGATCTTCCCTAGTGGTTCAGCTTCGACCCATTTGGTGAAGTAGTCAATGGAGACTATGAGGAACTTATTCCTTCCTTGCCCTTCGGGGAATGGGCCTAATATGTCCACCCCCCACCGAGCGAATGGGCGAGGCTCCATCAGGGCGTGGAGTTGCGTAGCCAGCTGGTTGTGTAGGTGCGAGAACTTCTGACACTGAGGGCACTTTCGAACATAGTCGAGGCAGTCTTGCTGTAAGGTGGGCCACCAATATCCTTTCCGAATCAGTGTACGCACGAGTGCCTGTCCTCCTATGTGGCTTCCGCAGAGTCCTTCGTGGATTTCTCAGATGGCCTGGCCGGCTTCCGTAGGGAACATGCACTTTAACAATGGAGCGGAGAGGGACCGGCGGTACAATCGGCCTTCCACCACCGTGAAGTGGGCCACCCGCGCTTGTGTGCGCCGGGCTTCCGCGCGGTTGCCTGGGAGTTGTTGTCGTATGAGGAAATCCAGGAGAGGATCCATCCAAGAAGGTTCGTAGTCGATGGCATTTACCTGGGGCGTCGGTTCTTCAATTCTCGGTGCCGATAATTCCTCCACGAGGATTGACCTCGAGTTGGAGACTGTGGTGGCGGATGCCAGGCGAGATAGGGCGTCTGCTCGGACGTTCTCCCCTTGTGGGATGTGAACCACCTCGAAGTGGGAGAATTCTTTTGCTGCGGCCTTGGCCCTCTCTTGATATTTGACCATGGAGGGCTCGCGTGCTTCGAATTATCCTCTTACCTGGTTGACAATGAGCATGGAATCGCTGTAGGCTCGTACGCTGGATGGCCCCAAGTGTTTCGCCATGCGCAGCCCAAGGAGGAGTGCCTCATATTCGACCACATTATTTGTGGTCTGGAAATTGAAGCGCAGGGCGTATTGGAGCTCCAACCCTTCTGGCAAGAGTAAGACCAACCCTGCTCCGCTGCCCGCAGCGCAGGATGATCTGTCGACGTATAACTCCCATGTGGGCCCTGAAGATTGCTCGGGCGAATCTTCGGCAGGGATGGTGCATTCGGAGACGAAGTCGGTGAGGGCCTGAGCCTTGATGACGGTCCTCGGGCGGAAATTGATGTCGAATTCTCCCAGCTCGATAGCCTACTTGATCAGCCTTCCTGAAACGTCCGAGTTTTGGAGGATTTGTCGGAGGGGCTGGTCGGTGAGAACGACGATCGGGTGAGCCAGGAAGTAGGGCCACAGCTTGCGAGAGGCCGTAACAAGCGTGAGGGAAAACTTCTCATTTCGTGAATACCGGAACTCCGGCCCCTACAGTGCTGGCTAACATAGTAGATGGGCTTCGTAACTCCTGCTTCTTCTCGTGTGAGCACGGCGCTCATCGTGCTGGGCGTCACGGACAGGTATAGGAGCAGCTGTTCCCCCCTGGGGTTTGGCGAGGACAAGAGGGGTCACCAGATAGTGTTTTAATTCTTCAAATGTCTGCTCGCACTCCTCGTCCCAGTCGATCTGTCCTTTCCTCTCTGGCGCCTGATTGGCTTGCTTGATCAATCGGAAGAAGGGGAGACATCGTTCGGCAGCTCGGGATAGGAATCGAGCCAGGGTGGCGACATGCCCGGTGAGGCACTGCACATCCCTCTCGCGTCCTGGTCACTGCCTCTCCAGCACTGCCTTGATCTGGTCGGGATTGGCCTTGATCCCTCGGTGGGTGACGAGGAAGCCTAGGAACTTTCCTGACCGTAGTCCGAATGCGTATTTGGCAGGGTTGAGTTTCATGTTGTACCTTCTGAGCGTGGCGAATGTCTCTGCCAGGTCTCGCAAGTGCTAGGCGGCTTGGAGGCTCTTTATGAGCATGTCGTCAATGTAGACCTCCATATTCTGGGAGTCGAACATATGGTTGACGAGGCGCTGGTAAGTTGCTCCCTCGTTCTTCAACCCGAATGGCATACTCGTGTAGCAGTAGAGGCCGTGATCAGTGACGAACGCGGTCTTGTCTTGGTCGGACTTGTGTATGCTGATCTGATGGTACCCAGAGTAAGCGTCCAGGAAGCTCACAATTTTGTGCCCGGCCGTAGCGTCGACCAACTGGTCGATTCGTGGCATGAGGAAACTATCCTTCAGTGTAGCTTTGTTGAGGTCGGTGTACTCTACGCACATCTGACACTTCATGTTGCTCTTGGGAACCAGGACCACGTTAGCCACCCAGTCTGGATATTGGGTAGGCCAGAGTAGCCCTGAGTGTAGCTTTTCGCTCACCTGCTCCCTGATGATAGCCTGTCGTTCGGGGTTGCAGCGCCTTCAGCGCTGTTGTATCGGGCGGCAAGTGGGATCCAACCTTAGTTGGTGTGTGATGACCTCTGGAGGTATTCCAGGGAGCTCATCTTCAGATCATGCGAACACGTCCTGGTTGGATGCGAGGAAGCTCGCGTAGGCTTGCTTGTCGTGCTCGAATAGGGTAGCGCCGATCCTCAATGTTCTGCTTGAATCGTCCCCCACTTGGATGAGGTACAAGTCCTCGAACGGCGCGCTTATGCTCAGACCTGGGTCTTCGGTCCTCGCCTTCTTCTCGAGTGTCACTTCTTCGGGACGTCGATCGCGCGTAGAGATAAGGTAGCACCTTCTAGACTCTCTCTGATCTCCTCGGACCTCCCCCACCCCTCGAGGGGTGGGGAATTTAAGCTTTTGGTGATAAGAGGAGGGGACGCCCCGAAGCGTGCCGAGGATCCCTCACCCGATGATGGCATTATATCCTGTCATCGCACAGACTACGATAAAGTCGGCGAGGAAGGTTACCACTTTTGGCGCGGTCCCGAACGTAATCGGGAGCGACATGCGTCCTTTCGGGCGGACTGTAGTGCCGGAGAACCCGTATAAGGGCGTATGTAGGGGCGCGAGTCGGGACAAGTCCACACCCATGAGCACGAGACAGTCGTACGCAATAACATCCGGCCCGCTTCCATTATCCACTGATATGCGACGCACGGTACATTGATTTATGGTGGCCGAAACCACGAGCGTGTCAGAATGGGGAGTAGTTATACCGTCAAGGTCATCCTCGGAGAAGACGATAGGGTCTCCTAGGTGCCCTGGGGCGGTGGTCCCCCGTCGAGTGTCGTCGCCTTGCTTCACAGTGTGGATGGCCGTCGCGTATCACCACCGCCGGCTCGAGCTATCTCGCCTCGCAGCTGGTCCCCGAGATCATCATGATCTCTTTCCCGTTGGGCCAGTTGTCGATCGGCGGGGGTGTCTTCTGTCGCCTCTCTGCGGCTTTGACCAGGAACTTGTCGAGGAGTCCTCTGCGAACGAGGTCCTCGATCGCATCCCTCAAGTTGATGCAGTCGGCGGTGTCGTGACCGTGGTCGCGATAGTAGTGCAAAACTTCTTCTTATTTCTCGAGCTAGGATCTAACTTCATCCGAGGGGGCCACTTGAGGAATGGCTCCTCGTGGATTTCCATCAGGATCTGGTCGGGTGGAGCCGTCAAGGGTGTGTAGTGGCGGTAGCCACCCCTCTCCTTCTCGAAGCAGTCGTGGCGGTCTCCGTTGCGTCGCTCTCGCTTATTTCGACCCTCTCGTGGTGGGTCGGCGGATCTCTTCCGGTCGGACCGGTTGGTTCTGGTCGCGCGGCACAAGGCCGCGGTGTTCTCATCGCACCGTGCATGCTTCTGAGCTAGGGCGAGGAGGTCTGGAAGGGTCGTCGGGGCTTCCACTCCGAGCGCGTGTTGGAGGATGTGGTCCCGCGTCCCTTGGGTGAGTGTCGTGGTTGCGATGCCGACGTAGAGGTGGGGGGATGCGGAGCGCCTCCGCGCGGAAGCGGGAGACGAAGTCCCACATCGTCTCCTTTTTTCCCTGCCTAAGAGCGAGCAGGGTCACCGCAGACTTGGCCACCTTTCGGCAACCGATAAAGTTCTCCTTGAACAGCTTCTTGAGCTGTTGGAAGGAGGAGATAGTCCCAGCCGGTAGGGACTCGAACCACGCTGGGGTGTTCTCCCGGAGGGTCGTGACGAACGCTAACCACTTCACGGTGTCTGAGGCCAGGTGAAACACCAAGTGGGACTCGAAGCTGTGCATGTGGTCGGCCAGGTTGGTGGTGCCGTCGTAGGAAGTGAACGACGACAGCTGGAGCTTTGGCGGGATGGGGGCCTCCATGATCTCCCTAGAGAAGGGAGCATGAAAGTCCAGGTCGTCATCGATGAGGCCACGATTCTTGGCGGCCAAGAGGACGTCGTCCAGATATCGGACTTTGTCCTCTATCTGGTCGAAGCGCTGGAGCCGGTGGTCCATATCTGGGTTGGAGTGCAGCGGGTTGCGCCTCCTTGGAGGAGGCTGGCTGCGCGACCGTCGGGTCCTTGCGACTGAGGCATGGGATGCCTCCCGCACTTGTCGGAGGTTTTCTCCGGTCTGACCCCTCTCATCCTCTCGTCAATTGGGCAGGGAGCACTGGGCTTCCACCCGTTGGTTCCGAAGGTCCTGGCAGAACTCCGTCAGGGCTCGGATCTACTAGCGAATCTCGTCTAGGTCGCCGGGGGTGACCTCGCATCGGGGATGAGTGGAAGAAGCTTCATGTGGCCCCC
The DNA here is from genome assembly GCA_022559845.1 of Amorphophallus konjac. Taxonomy (NCBI): domain Eukaryota; kingdom Viridiplantae; phylum Streptophyta; class Magnoliopsida; order Alismatales; family Araceae; genus Amorphophallus; species Amorphophallus konjac. Next base: position 400,672,672 of record CM040126.1, read on the forward strand.
GGCGGGAGTTGGGTCCCTGGTGGGAGCCGCGCCCCCGGTTGCTGGCGTTGCGGAGGCTTCCACGGGATGCCATAGCTTTTCGCTCGGCTTCCCACAGACGGCGCCAAGAAGTGTAGCGGCAAGAAAATGGTTCCTAGGCCACGCACCACCTTCTCTATTTATTTGTTGGGGAAGTCGTCTTGCACCCGTGGAGGCCTGCAAACACCAAAAGTCAGAAAGGCGTCAGAAGGAGTCCCGGGTGTTATCTCAGGGGACAACCTCCGATGCTTAAGTCAGCAAGGGATTAATGAAAAGTAGAGAATGAGAGAGGTGTGGTGGCCGTAGTAGCATATCTGAGAGGTGTGTAGGTCCTCTGTACGAGTGCTCGCCGCTCCCAGAGGGTACTCAGAGAGTACTCGCTGGGTGATAAGGTCGTGCAGGAGGAGGTCTCTCTCTAGGCGTACAGTGTGGCCTCTCTATCGTCGTAGCAGGTCTGGTTGCTCTATTCTCTGTAGGGAGCTCTTTGGCAGAAGTATCCACCGTATGTCTCTTCTCTGTTGATATAGGGGTTGTCCTAGAGCGAGGGGCCTTCTCCCTTGAGGGGAAGGGTCCCTCTCGTGGAGTAACGCTTCCCCGCTATAGTGGCAGGATTTCCCGTTAGGGGCCGATTTCCTCGGTGCCGCCCGATCTCGAGGCGAGCCTTACGGCGCTCATGGAGCGTGCTCGCCCGTTACGGGGTCGAGGCCGACGTCGTGGGGACAACGGACGGTCGTCGGAGGGTCCTCCGGCGATATCCGCAGCGGTCGTCGGAGGGTCCTCCGGCGATATCCGCGCTTGGGCCGTATCGTTTGTGCGTTGTAAGATCCGATGCTCTTCTGGGCTGGATCCCCCTTTTGGTGGGCCGAACACGTCCGACGCCTCTTGGGCGTGCTCATCGAGAGCGATCTAGTATGGGCCTGTTGTTATTGGGCCGCGTCTGGATAAGACCGGATTTACCCTCCTCACATATATATATATATATATATATATATATATATATATATATATATATATATATATATATATATATATATATATATATATATATATATATATATATATATATATATATCATACTTTTGGTGACGGGGTTTGCTTCAAAGCTTCGCATGGAACTCCCTTAATGGTCGGGGAGAGCGACAGCGCTTTCGGATTGGGAAAGACTCTGGAATCCGATGGGTGGGGGCGGGGGAGGGTGGAGCAGGTGGTGAACTGGGCATCTCGAAAGCTGACAGGTTGCCATTGGGGGGCGAGGTGTGCATGGGAAGGCTGCCTTTTGTTTTTGCTTTTGCTTAAAGCAAAAGAGAAAAGAAAGTGCCAAAGAGATGTTAATCACAAGAGTTGTATTTGTATGTGGGTAATTTCTTGCACATGCAGGAGCAAGACTTGATTAGTGATTCCTGTCATGAAGTTGCTCAGCTGGGGAAATCCATGGGACTGCTGCATGCCCTTCCGGCTGTTAGGAAGGTGGGCCAGTCGAACTGAGCCATTCAGAACACGCCGTAATTTCCTATTTACGAGCCTGAAAAAATTGCATTAAAATGCACGGTCTCCTACCGAGAGTGAGTAGTCGGTGTCAGTCTATGTGCTGGGTTCTCTATCGGAAAACAACGCGGTGTACTCGAATCTCCAGAGTATGCAGTGCGTGGTCGTTTTATCTCTTTGGTTTCATATGTTCTTACAGTTCTACGGATCCATATGTCCTTAACAGTTTTTTGGGCTCATCGTCCGCTCTACCTCTCTTGTAAACCAAACCAAACAAAAGAAAAATTAACAAATATACGCTCTACCCCTCTTGGAAACCAAACAAACAAAAGAAAAATTAACAAATATGTATAGGAAGGCGCATGCAGTGTTTTCCCACATCTAGCAAACACCACTCTGTTCTCTCGCCATTAATTAATTAACGACGCCTTTCTCCGCTCCCTGCCCATAAACGTACGTAGGTCCTCCTCCCCGGCCCCCACCTCTTAATTACCCCGTCGATCGATAGCCTTCCACCTCCTTCCCGGCCCATTTCCACTCCCCGGTTTTCGCGCGGCAGCGATGTCGGTGGCCGGGAACCCTCGCATTTTCTTGCTCGTGTTCTTCTTGTCCTTCCTTGTCGGTGGCTGTGGCTGAGTGCGAGTGCACGGCAGGGGACAACGCTGGCGCAGACAAGCCGGCGGCGCTCAAGCTGAAGTACGTCGGCATCGCGGCAAAAACCTTCTCCGCGGCCGTCGGCATCCTCGTCCCCATCCTGGGGAGGCGGTGGCCCGCGCTCCGGCGCGAGAGGCCGGGGAGGAGGACCTACGTACGTTTATGGCGAGAGAACAGATATTAGAGAGAGAGAGATCCAGCTACATGTGGGAAAACACTGCATGCGACTTCTTATATACGCTAGTCAAAGAAACTTATTACGCGCGTGAAATTTCCGTTCGGACCGGTTAGACCGTCAACCGGTCCAAGAACCGATCCGATTAGGTTCGATCTGGTGAAATGGTAAAAAATCGTTCGAATCGCGGTTTGACCGTTGAATCAGTTCGGGCCGGTTCGACCTTATTCCCCCGTAAAAAAAAGTAAAAAAATAATTAAAAAATGGTTCGGTACCACCCCCGTCAACTCAACTCAACTCGGCTCGGCCCTCATTTAATTCGACACACAACTCAAGCCCACATCCTATACTCCTTGGGTCTTGACCCAAGGGTGAACTCTCCAACATATAAAGCCAAGTAAGTCTTTCTAACTTCTAATATGGGACTAAACATAAAGACTCTATTTCCAATATATAAATGAAGATATTTGAATCAACATAAAGGCTCTATTTCTAACAAGTAGTTACAAGTTATTCTCTATATACATGTATGTTTATTTATTTTGATCATTATATCTTATTTGAGTGAACGGGGGACCATATATCAATATTATAATGATATCACGGTTCAAACCGGTTCGAATCGAACTAGCTCATTGTCCGGTTCAGGCACCGGTCCGATTCTGATAACATTGGTTATAATAATAATATAATTAAGTGCAAAATTTACCCATCGACGGATGAATTGCAATTTCAAGGATTCATTTGTATTAATTTTTATAAGTAACTTTTAAGTCTTTGGAATTGATAATAAAAGAAAACAAAAATAAATGATCAACCATGATTACGATGCCTTCATGCTACTTTGATAAAAGTTCTTCAGATAAAGGATCCAGACATTTAACACATATTTCCAACCATAACAATCTTCAATACACACGAGCAAATTTTGGATGTAATTTCATCTAACCCTTCTATTTAGTAAGTGTTTATATAACTCGGAATATACCTAAATATCATCATTTTCACAACACGCGCGCGTGCACACACACACAAATAATCTTCCTCTCCCCATCGATCATCTTCGAAATTTCACCTCATTGCACAATGCCTCCATACAGATAGTGATATGTAGTATATTTCCTGAAGAAGAAAACATGGTAAAGCAAAAAATAAATAAGTTCTAAGATTTCATAGCTCACTTTTTTATGTATTTACATGTGAAATTTAAAATAATGATATAAGCTATCTCCGATGAACAACACATATATTTGAAGACTTACAAAACGACAACTCATGCAAAATCTATATATTGACATGAAGCTCCAAGATAAGGTCAAGCAAGTAGAGAAGAGACGAACCATTTTTTTTTAACTTTTGAACTGGCAGAAAAAAATCCACCAATATTCTTATAGGATATGTTATAGATAGATATATATATAAACTATCAGTTTGGATGTCATTGTGAATGGATTTGAGACGCAATCCAACTAACACATTCTGCTGTCATGCTTGTATATATGACGAGTAAGCCTGAAGGCGAGCACTGCACATCAACCAATAATCTCGAATCTCGATGCCTTAATTTGATTCCTGAAAAAAATAACTATTAATTCTCCAGCAAGTGAGAGTAACCAGAAAAAAATTGGTATCACAAAGGCACACTGTCACAAAGTTGTACAAATGGAAATAGATTAGTGGGCGTCCTGATCGGTGTACCTTATGCAAGTAACAATCCAAATCTGTATATCGTTTGTTTTTTCAGTGTGTTTTTAGCAAATAGATATGCGAGGTCTTTGGGAACCTTACAAATTTACCAGTCAACTTCTGCCCAGTGGAAGATATGTGGGATTCCTTGGAAGATATGTGAGATTTCTTACAGGGATTGAAGGTGCTGATGGGTAACAAAGAAGATGTGAAAATCATTTCTATGCTCTACCATGCAATATGATGGAGCCTCTAGTAGACTCAGAATTATGCAATATTTTGGGAAAGTAAATGTTATATTGAGAATTTATGCCTTCAAGCTCTGACGATCTCCTTTACCGTTGGCTTACTACTTAGACTCATTTTGAATACAATTGTACACATTTGAAAGAGAATTATTCATCCAATGCAATTCTTTTCGTAGGTGTTGTTATGATTGTATTACCTCTTCGTCAATAAATTATGCTATATAATCCACTATTTTTCTAAAACAAAGGATAGGAAAAAATTTCATTGCAAGTACCTATGTAAAAAAATCCCACATCCTTTTATTCTGGACAACTTCATGTTTAGCAAACCAAGAATGCAGAATGATACATGGAACATGCAATCTAGCAAACATTTGTGAATAATTTCACCCGAATATCATCACAAAAATAACAATGTGGACAAAGTGTGTACCTAAAGAAGGAATGCTTTCAGAGCCAAAGGAACTTACATTGAATGATTGCAATTTGTCATTTTCACTTGAAGTGAGCTCCCTCAACAACTGTGATGCAGTTCTCCCATACATGTTTGACCAACTAAATCCTCAGAAGCCGGGCTTGGTAGAATCTCACGAATGGGAATGTAATATCTTCTTTGGGGGTGGCTTTGCACTGGCAGCGCCCCGGGAATGCAAACCCTTCACAACTGGAGCGCCGTAAAAGAAAAGGAAAGGGAGAATGCGGAAGATGGAGGGAAGGTGGGAGGAATAAGGCAAGGGAGAGTGGATAGAGAGAGAAGAAGATGTACCAGAAGAAACTGCAGTCGGCTCGATAGCGAAATAGCAAGCCACAGACGCGACGGTGGCAATGGCAGACGGCGGTGTGACGGTGGGAAAGTGGCACGTCCGCCAGGGATGGGCGCAGAGGGGGAGGGGGTCAGCCATGGTGGGGGGAGAGCGTTCACTGAGATGGGATGAGATCAGACGTCTCTTGGAGATCCAGTGAAGGGGTCCCCTGCAGATCCAGCGCCGACTCCAGATCCGGGGTGCTATATATGCCGGGTGGGGGGGAGAGGGGGATCCGCCGAGGTTGGGGATAGGGCCCACCGGGTGGGGGGAGATGGGAGGGGGTCCGTAACATCGGGACGAACCGATTTTTTTACGTTTTTGAGTCTGCAGAAAAAAACCCACCAATTCTCTTATAGGATATGTTATAGATTTGTTAATTTTTCTTTTGCTTGTCTGGTTAATTAACACACTCTCTCTCTCTCTCTCTCTCTCTCTCTCTCTCTCTCTTAAAAAGAGAAATTATCAGGTGGGGCCCATCTCACCTATTTGACCGTACAACTCATCCTCTCATTTAACGACTCAAAAATTTTTAAAAAATAAATTTTATGAATTTGTAAATAAAATTTTAAAATTATTTTTTTATTTTTAAAATTTTAAATTTCTTGTACACAGGAAGTGCGCAATATATAACCTTGGGTGTGGAACGAGTCTTTCACTTGTCACATTATGATTGGCCCAAGAGAAGGTGTTAGATGGATGGCCCAATAAGCTAGTCTTTCTCTATAATGATATTAGACATTTTGTAGGCAAGAAGAATGGTACGTGCGTGCGTGCGTGATTATATTTCTTGCATCGTCAAAAAAAAGGAATTATATTTCTTGGAGAGTGTAAATTACAATGCACTGTAATATTGTCGACACCGTCTTGCAGCATGGCAGCGAGGAAATTATAATACAATATTAATTAAACTAAAATATGTTACAATTAAACTAAAATATCTATGTTAAGGTCTCCAACTGCTACATACCCTTCAATACATTATGGTTAAAGAACAAAAATTCAACTCATGAGAAGGATGATAAAACATTAATTCAACTCATGAGTCAAAGAATAATGTTGATTACTTGAATATACACAATCATCCCAACACATACAAAGCACCACGTTGGTGTGGCTTTTGCGTAGAGATTTTTGGGCCATCCGTCTAACAACTGCATGTCTTCTGTTGGGCCAATCACAATCTGACGAGTGAAAGACTCGCTGCACGCCCAAGGTTATTATATGTTGCTGGAGCGGGTTCATTCCTCCCCTCTGGGGAGGGGTACGCTCTCCTGATGCCCCTGGGTTATTTATATATAAAAAAGGTATATATTGCACACTTCCTGTGCACAGAAAGTTTAAATATTTAAAATTAAAAAATAATTTTAAAATTTTATTTTTACAAATTCATAAAATTTATTTTTTTCTAATTTTTTATGTCATTAACGAGAGGATGAGTTGTACGGTCAAATAGGTGAGATGGATCCCACCAGATAATTTCTCTTTTTTTTTAAAAAAGAAAGATGACTTGGTGCACCCCCAGGGTGTGCGGTAAGATTGGGTGTGTAGCCAGCTGAACTTATCTACATGCTCTGTGGGGGTGTGTGTATGTGAGAGAGAGAGAGAGTGTGTGTGTGTGTGTGTGTGTTAATGTACGACAGTATAACGCAACAATACTAGGTAAACGAAAGATGTATGTGTTAATGTGACAAAGTCAGGGGTTTACAGGTAAATAAGGAATTCTGTGTACTCAGTCGACTGTGTTGTTACCATGCATGAAAGAGAGAGAGAGAGAGAGAGAGAGAGAACCCAGCACACAGACTGACACCGCCTACTCACTTGGAGGGAGGGAGAGAGAGAGAGAGAGAGAGAACCCAGCACACAGACTGACACCGCCTACTCACTTGGAGGGAGGGAGAGAGAGAGAGAGAGAGAACCCAGCACACAGACTGACACCGCCTACTCACTTGGAGGGAGGGAGAGAGAGAGAGAGAGAGAGAACCCAGCACACAGACTGACACCGCCTACTCACTTGGAGGGAGGGAGAGAGAGAGAGAGAGAGAGAACCCAGCACACAGACTGACACCGCCTACTCACTTTCCGCTGTTGTTAGAAGCAGGGTTTGCCGACCCGGTGCGTCTCGCACCGACTCGCACGACCCGACCCGACCCAGGCCGGGACCGGGTCGGTCGGGCCGTGGGTCGCCACCGGGTCGGCCCATTAGTTTAATATTATATTATATTATATTTTATATATAATGTGTCCTTTTCTATTTTATTATATTATTATATATATATTATATATATATAAAGTGGTGTTTTGGAGCGGGACGGATCGAGTCGGACCGAGACGGGACCGAGCCGACCCGACCCAAGCCGAGACCGGGTCGGGCGGGTCGACCGGGCCGGCAAACCCTGGTTAGAAGGTCATCGTCCGCTGACTCCGCGCTACCCCTCTTGGAAACTAAAACAAACAAAGAGAAAAACTAACAAATATACGCTCTACCGGCCCCTCTTGGAAACCAAACCAAACAAGAGAAAAATTAACAAAATATATGTATAGGAAGGCGCATGCGGTGTTTTCCCACATCTAGGAAACACCACTCTGTTCTCTCGCCATTAATCAATACTTACCCCGTCGATCGAAAGCCTTCCCCCTCCCTCCCGGCCCATTCCACTCCCCGGTTTTCGCCTGCAGCGGCAGCGATGGTGGTGGCCGGGAACCCTCGCATTTTCTTGCTCGTGTTCTTGTTGTCCTTCCTTGTCTCTCCGCCGGCGGTGGCTCTGGCTGAGTGCGAGTGCACGGCAGGGGACAACGCTGGCGCAGACAAGCCGGCGGCGCTCAAGCTGAATTACGTCCGCGTCGCGGCAATACTCTTCTCCGCGGCCGTCGGTATCTTCGTCCCCAGGCGATGGCCGGCGCGGGCCCATCTCACCTATTCGACCGTACAACTCATCATCTCCTTTATAGGGTATTTGGTTACGATTTTTTTCCCTCTTTCTCTCTCAAATTTAAAAAAGAGAGAGAGAACTTATTTATGAGTGTTTGGTAGACTCTCCTAAATTTTAGGGAGAGAATTTACTCCCGTATAAATCTTTCTAAAAAAAAAAACAACTTTCTACCTTTTTTTTTTTTTTTGAAACCGCTCTCTCTCCCCGTGCGTCCCCTCCCCCTCCCTCGACCGTCCGGATCCCCCCTCCCCCACCGGCTCCGGCGAACACCCCCCCCCGCGGCCCCCCTCCCTTCCCCGTCCCCGGTGAACCCCCCCTCCCTTCCCCCTCCCCGGCGACCACCCCCGCCCCCCGCGGCCCCCCTCCCTTCCCCATCCCCGGCGAACCCCCCCTCCCCCTCACTGCCCCGGCGAACCCCCCTCCCCCTCCCCTCCCCTCCCCTCCCTGGCGCCCCCTGCGGCCCCCTCGCCTCCCCCCGACGGTGCCCCCCCCCCCCCCCCGACGGCGGCCCCCTCCCTCCTTGGCGCCCCCTGCGCCCCCCTCCCCTCCCCCCGACGGTGCCCCCCCCCCCCGACGGCGGCCCCCTCCCCTCCCTCGGCAGCTTCGCCTGGGATGGCCCTCTCCCTCTCCCTCCGCCGCGGTGGATCCCCCCCCTCTCCCTCCCCCGCCAGGGCTCCGCCGCGGCAGCTCCTCCCGGAGGACCCCTCCTCCGGCAGCTCCCCCTCCTCCGGCGGCTCCCCCCCCCTCCCCGTTAGGCCCCCCCCTCTCCGGCAGCTCCCTCTCCCAACAGCTTCTCCTCCGACGGCTCCTCCTCCTCCGACGGTAAAACTGAGAGCTTTGTCAAACAACACATCCGACCCTTTTCATTAATTTTAAAAATGAAGTAGAAAATTGATGTGTCATAATTTTAAAGATAGAAAGAGTTTTCTTTTTAAAAATGTTCCCAAACACCCCATTAACGACTTAAAAAATTATATAAAAAATAAATTTTATGAATTTGTAAGAATAAAATTTTAAAATTATTTTTTTATTTTTAAAATTTTAAATTTTCTGTACACAGAAAGTGAGCAATATTATATAACCTTGGGCGTGCAATATATGACCTTGGGCGTGGAACGAGTCTTCCACTTGTGAGATTGTGATTGGCCCAAGAGGAGCAATGTAGGTGTCAGATGGATGGATGGATGGCCCAATAAGTCTTCCTCTATAATGATACTAGACAAATGAACGCGCTTCGCGCATGAGTTTACTATGATCTTTTAAAAAAATTAATAATATTTTTAATCTTTTTATTCGATAATAAAAAGAATAAATGAAAAAAAACATACTCAATGAACGTTCATTCATTTGTTCGATTTACCGTATATTAAGTTAAGTTTAGCTAGAACACTGTGTGAGACTTCATATATATTACCATGTGTCATATTTATTATGGTGTTATTTGTAATTGATAATTTTTACGTACGTAGCATATTACGTCGAGCCCAACAGCGGATGACTCAGTGTCACAGTTCTTCTTGAAGTCTGATTAGAGCCGTTCGAAGGCAAAATAAATTGTTCATTCTATACGGAGGCCAAATGTGAATGTCCATATCGTCTAAAATGATGAGATGGCTTCCAGGTAGGTCTGACAATTATCTGTTTAAAATTCGAACCGAATTCGAATTCGTATTCGTTTAATCGAATAATTATCCGAATAAAATATCCGACAGATAATTTAATCGGATATCCGATTATTAATCGGATACGAATTCAAATATTGAGATATCCGTGTCCGATATTATCCGACCGAATATCAACCCTTAGATAAAAATTTAATGATATACATATTCTATATATAGTTAACTTAAATATTAATATATTATTTGATTATTCTTTTTTATCTTTTTTGATCTCAAAATATAATTTAAAAATAAAAATTTCACTTACACCCACTTGATAAGTTATCTCCTATTTTTTAGGATAAAGTCTAATCTTTTGATAACATCTCTTAAAATAAAAAAATTTTCACTCTTTCTTTATTTTTTGGAGAAAATAATATATGATGCTCTCACACGGCTAACACAACTCACCCCTAAGTAGGCCTAGTAATTATCCGTTTAAAATTTGAACCGAATTCGTATTTATCCGATCATTATCCGAATAAAGTATCCGACGGATAATTCGATTACTAATCGGATAATTTGATTATTAATCAGATATAAATTCAGATATCACACTATTCGCTCCGCATCTGACCGTTTAATGATCTACTTCCAGGTCTCGTCTAATTTATTACCTTTGGACGCGTCTCCGCCCGACCGAGGAAAGGGAGAAACTAACTCGATGTATTTCCTCCTAAGGATAGTTATATTCTTCCTCATGACACATAAAGTAATTAAGGCGATGGATTCCTACACTTCACAATTGTTTTAAAACCTAATTATAAAGGGCATTAATGGCCTTGCTCTCTTCCTTAATTCTAAGCAAGTTTCCTAACTTCTAGGCCTACGTCCTTCGAAGAAATCCACCGTGATGGAAATAGCACACATCTGTGACGATAATGCAGACGGCTTTGAAAAAAAATAGATGAATATAATGGGTAATATTTATCATTTTTTTCTTAACACTCACGTCATCACGTCATATGATGACAGTCTCCACTTAAAAGATAAATTGGCTGGATGCCACTAAAAAAAATTCAAAAATATAACAAATTAAACGACGCTAACATTGCACAAATTTTGTGCAACGTCGACGTTACATAAAGCATTTCTGTGTTTGTAATTGATACTCTTTATAAAGACAACAACGGAACAACGTGCAGTGAAATTATGAAGATTGCATTTAATCCTTGAGTAATGTGGGCTCCGATTTTAATAGTCTTTTTTTGCACAACATATGTCATATTTAAAACTCTGCACAACAGATGTAACAACCAGTTAATAATACAGGTGAAGATCAAACTATCATATAAGCACAATTATGGAGGAAAGTGAGAGCTTACACAAGGCTTTTGGAACTACGAAATATCTGCAATAGTTAATCAAGGAATAGACTATAATTATATGATTCCTATGTATAGTAACATTGTATATGACACTGTATATCAGATTTTTTTGTTGCACTTATTAAAAGAAATATGCATCAGATAGCTTGCGACATTCGATGATGTTCCCCCCTAGACAACATCCAAGCAAAATCTAACCAAACGGCAAGAGCTGGTGAAAGGCCCAGGGCTTTGCTAATTATTGCTCCAAAGGCTGGCATGATGGTGTATCGAGCAGCACAACCAAACAGTATCTGGAAAAGTGAAATGAAGTACAAAGGCCATCAGAATAGATAAAAGAAATAAGTTAGCATATGTGGAGAAATTTATTGAAATACCAATTGCATCCATCTGAAGAGTGTCATTCTTTGCTACTTCCAGTTAATCACATGTTTGTCTCGTACAATCATGACATGCTAAATGACAGTCCTAAAGTGAGCAACATCAAGTAGAACTCGCAGACTTAGGGATAACTTCCTTTCTACCACGGGCTAAAATAATTCACTAAAACAATTAAAACAGAAAATGAAAATAGTAAAAGTGATTAACGAACATAATATCTAGTTCAATAACAAATTTAGCTAAAAACAAGAAACTTATAATAGAAGACATGTCAGAGATATAAAACATATCGTACAAAGGCTATATATATGCAACTGTCCCAGACTACCACAAAAACATAAGGCCAAGTTTAGTTGCTTTACATTATGTAATAGAACTTCTCACTTTCTCAGCATTTTATGCATCAATTAGTGCAAACTATGATTAAAATTCACACCGTTCCCCACCCGCAGCTCCGAGCAATGGTGCCCCCTCCGCGCCAGCCGTATCGGAGGAGAAGACCGAAAGGGACGGGGAGAGGGCATTCGCGGACGGCGCATGGCCTCAGCTCCGAGCAATGGTGCCCCCTCCGCGCCAGCCGTATCGGAGGAGAAGACCGAAAGGGACGGGGAGAGGGCATTCGCGGACGACGCATGGCCTCAGCTCCGAGCGATGGTGCCCCATCCGCGCCCGCCGTATCGGAGGAGAGAACCGGACAAATGACCCGAGTCATCACATAATACAAAGGAACGGGCGGAAAAACACCGAACCGGCGGAAAAAGACTTCGTCTTAAACCGGCGGAAAAAAATCGGCCTTTTCTCTTATAGTATATAGTATAGATTAGACATTTTGTAGGCAAGAAGAATGGTAGGTGCGTGCGTGCGTGCGTGATCATATTTCTTGCATCGTCCAAAAAAAGGAATTATATTTCTTGGAGAGAGTAAATTATCACAATGCACTGTAATTATAATGTGGACACCGTCTTGCAGCATGGCAGCGAGGAAAATTATAATACAATATTAATTAAACTAATATATGTTACAATTAAACTAAAATATATATGTTAAGGTCTCCAACTGCTGCATACCCTTCAATACATTATGGTTAAGCTGGCCTTTGATATGTTACAGTTCCATTGTAACATGTCAAAGTCTAGAAAAACATGTGAGGAATAAATCGACCTCGGGCATCATATTTGGGGGGTTTGGGCTCCAATACGGCACTCTACTTCGCTTGTCACAGTGAACTTAATTTTTTTTTGAATTTGATAAATTACTTTTATTTAAAAATTAATTCATCTCAGGTGAAAGTGGTCAAATGAGTTAATCTCAAAATAAAGATCTTAACTCTAATAAATCTCAAATAACTTAACTCTGTCATTAAGTTTAATTAAAGGCAGATATATATATACAGAATAACTCACTTTCGTTCCGCTGTCAACGTCGTCTTAAATATATCAAGAGTTCACACATACGTGCATAAGCCGCTTTCCTCTGTGTGGCATCTCTGATTTCCACACGAGTCTAGACTGCCATGGCATGGCGGGTAAGCCGTCCCATCTCCGGGAAATTAATTGTGTCTGTTAGCCAGAGGCTTCCTCTTAGCTTCCTTTCAGTTAAATTAATTGAGATTACTACGAGAGTATAACGCAACAATACTAGGTAAATGAAAGATGCATGTGTTAATGTGACAAAGTCAGGGGTTTACAGGTAAATAAGAAATTCTGTGGACTCAGTCGACTGTGTTATTACCATGTACGAGAGAGAGAGAATTATTATAGGTGATGTCTGAAGGCCAGGTTTTGATTCGTGAACAAGTAAAGTCCCGGGATGGAGTCAGTGCACTGAAGGCCAGGGTGTTTTCCAATGCCGAGTCACGTCAGAAAGCAGCTTCCACGTACAGTTTTATTTTTATATATATATATATGTAGTGATAGGTTTCTCCCTCGCGTGTGCGCACTCATTTATTTGTGTATGGTACGTAGACGAGAAGGGCAAGGAAAAAAGGGTTTCCCTTTCACGGTGTTTTACATATAATAAAGAATAACATCGGCCTTTTTGAATCGTGACTGCCAGCTACCGGCACGCAGGTGGGCAGTGGTTGGTGGAGGCCTTTGCTTGCCCTGAGCTTGGACTCATCTTTTTTTCCATGATGACACTTTCATTAACCCACGTCAAGTGAGATCCAAGCCACACCCACGTCAAGTGAGATCCAAAGCCATGGACGGCTCAGATCCAAACCCCAGAGCTCTCTGCAGTTTCGGGTTAATTAGAGCTAACCCATTTCCTAATCCACCTCATGAGGTGGGTTAATTAGAGCTAACCCAGTGCCATTAATGCGTTCTCTCTCTCTCTCTCTCTCTCTCTCTCTCTTGTTTCTTTATGTTTAACACTAAATTATTATAACTTTTATCATCTTTATAGTCCCCATCCTGGGGAGGCGGTGGCCGGCGCTCCGGCCCGAGAGGGATGCCTTCTTCGTGATCAAGGATTTTGCGGCGGGGGTGATCCTCGCGACGGGGATGGTATACACATCCTGCCCGACGCCTTCGACAGTCTGACGTCGCCGTGCCCGCCGGAGTCCCCACTTCTCCCCTTCGCCTTCGCCGGCTTTGTGGCCATGATGTCGGCCCTGGTGACGCTGATGATCGACACATGCACGACGAGCTACTACCAGAGGGCGCACTTCGGCAAGGCCGCGCCGGTTGACGACATGGAAAGGGGTAGCGAGGAGGCGGCACCGTCCGGGGAACATGCCGGCCACGTCCACCTCCACACCCGCCGGCCCATCACCGCAGCAGGAGTCGCGAAGCTTGCCGGAGCACATTCGGCACCGCGTTGTCTCACAGGTAATTGAGACAGCCTCTACCCGTTGTTAATAAAAGCTAGAAACTAATCTCATATATATATATATATATATATATATATATAATATATCATTATCAGCCCATAAGATCTCTAGGGCATCACGTCATCAGCAAGAAGAAATGTGTCGATCACCGGCGCGGCCTTGCCGAAGTGCGCCCTCTGGTAGTACCTCGTCGCGCACGTGTCGATCATCAGTGTCACCAGGGCCGACATCATGGCCACAAAGCCGGCGAAGGGGAAGTTCCGCAACGGGGACTCCGGCAGGCACGGCGACGTCGGGCTGTCGAAGGCGTCGGGCAGGATGTGTACCATCCCCGTCGCGAGGATCACCCCCGCCGCAAAATCCTTGATCACGAAGAAGGCATCCCTCTCGGGCCGGAGCGCCGGCCACCGCCTCCCCAGTATTGACGCAACAGGTTCTTCCCCTGTATACCCGGCACAATCTGCTGGCAGCACGATGCAAGACCGGATCAGCCGCAGTCCTCCTCAACCCAACCAGGCTGAGCGAAGTGTACGCACGAGTGGGTGGAGTGGATGTAGATAAGATTTTGGATTCTCCCGTAAGCTACGGGATGTACAGAGTATGTTGACATTATTGTAACCTCTGTCTATATAAGCAGTGTGATATTGCTCCGATTGTGAGCGAGAGCCCAAAACCACTTTCTTGTGTTTCTTGATACCCAGGATGGGGACGAGGATGCCGACGGCCGCGGAGAAGAGTATTGCCGCGATGCCGACGTACTTCAGCTTGAGCGCCGCGGGCTTGTCTGCGCCAGCGTTGTCCCCTGCCGTGCGCACACACACACACACACACACACACTCTCTCTCTCTCTGCCGTGCACACACATACACACACACATATCTATATATAAATATATATATATATATTTATGTATATTATTCCTCTGTATATTATCTTGAACTGTCACGTCACCGGCTTACGGCCGTTTTCTTGTATATATACCTGTCAATTCTAAGAAACTCTCGAGACTCTACGATGGTGCATCATGCATTTGAATTATTCTTAATCACTTTCTAGATCGATGTGCTAATGCATGTTCTATCAGGTATATATATATATATTCCTGTATTGTGGAGATACAAAGTCCTTCAGGATTAATTAGTTGGCAACTGTGAATTCTTTATACTGTCTGATAGTCTTGAGTTGCCCACATGTAACATTTGGTTGTAGCCGAAATTCTATGAAATAAGGGACGTGTTGGGAGCCAATGAGCCGATGGCTCGGCAGTTTTTGACTTCACTCCGGTGAGGGAGGTCTTTGCTTGTGTCATGTGACGTAGGGTTCTATGGGAGGAGTCTATATGTTCAAGTGATACCATATTGTAGCTGGCTGAGTCGATTGGCAGAATGTTTATATACCTTGTAGCTTTTGTCAATCTTTCTTTCGCTTGCCGAAGATTTTTTAAAAAGATATATATAATGTGTTGGTGTCAACTCAACCCAATCCTTGTGGGCAGAATACTTGATTTTGATTAATTTCCTGTCACCATCAAACCTCGCTAACTATATATATATGCTGCCAACAGGGAACTCCTCTCCTTTCTAAATGTCTCTTCAAAATCTAGAATGGGCAGAATCAAGTCCGAGTGATCCCTATCCAAAGCTAGGCGATTAATTCCAAGGTATTGCTATTTTTTAGAGAAGAGTACTTTAAAAATAATAATAAGGAAAGATTAAGTAACGCCAATTGTCCAAATTAAGCATGACTTGGCCTTTCGACATGGCATGAGTTGGCTTCCAAATTGGCTGGCTTAATTTTGCTGGGCAATTATATATATATTATCTAGCACCGTGTTGGGCGCCCTGAAAAGGTAGCATGTGTTGTCCTCCTAAGCCTCCAATTTTTTTTTTTGGATATATGATCAAACACAAGTTAAAAGAGAGACCATTTTCTTGATCTCCACTTCTAACCTCCTAAGATGCAGTTTAGAATTCAGATCTGTTCGAAGTTACACTAATTAAAGACCCGAGATATATAAAATTCTTCTTTGTACGTGTTTGTTTAAGAAAGTGGATATTATTACTATTGTATTAAACGAAAATTAAATGTATAAATATAGTACTCAAGGCGCTCCCAAAAAATCCCTACACAAAAGACACACCAACGTGGTGCTTCGTATGTGTTGGCAATCATTTCTGGATGATTGTGTATATTCAAATAATCAGCATTATTCTTTGACGGGTTTTTACGGAGATTATAAGGATGCATGTCATGGGCTCTCTCTTGATTGAATACTTTGATCCATGTCGGTTTTCTATTATCTCATGGCAGGATACTACGTACGTACGTTTGATGCACTCACTCACTAATCTTATAATTATGTGTTACATTAATGTTTTATCATCCATCTCATGAGTTGAATTAATTTTTGTTGCAACAATCCGCTGCTACCTGATTCTCAGTCATTAGACAATATGCCCCTGTTTGATAGGGAGTTATCCCCCACTTATCCCGGGGATAACGCCCATTCTATCATTTTTTCACTTTGATAGAGGAATAAAAATAATCGGGTTAGATGGGGAGATATCCCTCACTTAACTCGGACACATTAACCCACCTCCTGGGGTGGAACAGACTTATCCCGTACGGCCGAATGCCCCATTTGCCCTTGTTTGTCCCGATTGCCCCGCCTTCCCTCTCGCGTGTTCCGGATAGTTGTCCCCTATGTCTCGCGTGAAGAGTTCCCATCGCCAGCCATGACGGAGCCACAGGAGCAGCAGCACTCTCGAATGATTAGGAGGAGCTCACTCGCCTTTGGGGCCTCACCAAGAGGGCCCACGTCGTCTCCTTCCTCTCCTTCGAGATTCATTCTGTCAATGGCGACAATCGCGGAGCAAGATAAATTCAAGAAAAAAAAAGTAATCTTCTCTCCTCATCCTTCCTGCGGAGCAACGACACTGCAGTACCTCTCAGGCTCACAGCAGCCATGGTGTAGGTGAAATGCTTTGGGCAGAAAAATGCGGTGGTCGTGACCTGCTGCAAGTGCGGCTGAGGGCATCAAGATCAATGGATGCCCCATTGAGCTCGTCAAGCTAGAGATCCTACTCCATAAGGCCTGCGGGCTCGTCCTCCTCCTCGGTCGTCACCGCTTCCCTGGAGTCGACATCCGCATCTACATCAATGGTGGCTGGCGCATCTTCCTCATTTGCTCGGTTGATCATGGGACACCAACCTACCCCTTCGGGTTACGAACACGGTGAAACTCGGGGATTGGGTTGGGTGACCATCTCCTTGGTTGGAATAGGACAAGGCTTGTCACACCCCTTTGGGTTACGAACAAGGCGAAACTCAGGGATTGGGTTGGGTGACCAGCTCCTTGGTTGGAATAGGACAGGGCTTGTCACACACACACACACACACACACACACATTGGGTTGGGTGACCAGCTCCTTGGTTGGAATAGGACAGGGCTTGTCTCACACACACACACACACACAGAGAGAGGATTGGGTTGGGTGACCAGCTCCTTGGTTGGAATAGGACAGGGCTTGTCTCACGCACACACACACACACACACACATATATATATATATATATATATATATTATACACACACACTTGGTCTGGCAATAGCTGGGTCTTACCAGGCCCAAGTCCAGCCCATGGAGTCTTCATGGCCGGCTGGGCGAAATCTGTCTAACCTCTTTATTGTTAAAATAAGAAAAAATGTTTACAATAATAAGGACATTTTAACCTTTCATAAATCCAATATGTCATCCTAACCCTACTTACTCCATTATCAAAATGGACCTTACTCCATTCACACGGGTTCCTCGACACAGCGTCATCCACGATATCAACGGGCTAGTAATGTCATACCTTGCGGAAGGTATGATTTGTGTTTTGTTAAATTATGTGTTGTATGTTTTGTGAAAATTTTGTCGTTTCTCATTTTATTTGTCTTATAACCTTCCTTAAGCGTGTCGAGGAACCCGTGTGAATGCCTTACCTGTCGACAGCAGAGCTGCCTGTAGGCGTTTTATGCTCATTTATCACCGTGACATGGAGCGTTGGTGCTATGCGGAGTTACCGGCCAAGTTAGGTATACTGAGTGGCCATGATTTTTGGTGTATTTGGAGCTGAGGTCTATAGTGTTGTGGACAATTAACCAGATCGAGAGAGATAATATGTGCTCCAGAAACAAGATGCTCGAGTTTACCCCCACTAATTTCTAGGTTCGACCAATGGTCTTGGAGGTGATGGCAAATCGAGTGCCGAATTTTTGCCTACCTTGGTTATTTAAACTGTGCAGAGTTGTGCAGCGAAAGCGTGGTGAGCCCCTAACCCACTGGCCCGGCATCGAAATAACAGTAGAAATGAGCATGTTTTGGAGATTAAAAGGCCTCTGAAGAATTCATGGCCATTCGACGAGGGTTGTTCCCCTGATGAGAGATCGCCATGGCCAAAAAAAAAATCGAGTAGCTATTATGCCGTTGATTGGCAGTATTGTGTTGTGTGGCACTGGCAGAGTTGCGAATGGGACGGTGGAGCAGCAAGGGTTGCCAGATGAAGACTCTGATTGCGCTAGTTCCTTCCGTAAGTGCATGGTGTTGCTTGTGGAGTAGCCAGCTAGCGGTGAAGGCAAAGTGTGGAGTTCGAGCAATTGGAATGGTCATGGGGCAAGGTGAGGATATGTTGTCCGGAAAGAAGGGATTATGAACCAATTACGGTATTCCCAAGGCAGATTCGAGATACAGGAAATGTGTAGGTGCATTGAGAAATGGCAAGTGGATACCCATGGTGGTGATACGAGGAATCAGGGAGGCTAGTTGAGCTAACTAGCACCTCAGTAAATTTATGGACTAGTGCGCTGAGCGTTTAGTGGTGCTGTCATTTCAGGCTAATTGGGTTCACATAACCCCGGTGGGAGGAAGTACCTGGTCTTTGAGTGTGAGAGTCGGATCAGTGATAGCAATAATGATGAAGGTGCCCCAGGTCTTCCAAGTATTAGGGGGGAGTTTGCCCCAATATTTGAGCATTGGGCAAGGAAATGGTCTTCGAGAGACCACTAATGGTGCGCCAAGCCTGGTATCATGAGCTTTATGGTTGAGAAGTGGGCGTCATGAGACAGTGATCCTGTGGGAAGGACCCGAACATACATTCTTAATTAGAGGTTGGCTGGTCGTCTAGAATTCTGTAATAAGGTTGTATGGTTGAGCATGCGGGCGTTAGAAGGCACGCCTTATTTAAGTCTAATCGATGTTGTAAAGTTTGTTGGAATATGGGGTTACATGTTGCTCCAACCCTATGATGCAGTCAAGACAAGGGAGCACTGGCCTGTGAAAATATCTAGAGAGGAGTTGTGATGTTGAATCAGTGAGACTTCGAAGTGTCCTGAATGTCCTGCCGAGGAATAGACGGAGGTGGTCTCTATGTAGGTGGTGTAGACATGTCAAAATTGATGCTAAGATGAGTAAATCTCATGTCACAACATAATGTCTCAAGGTGGACTTCATTATGGATTTAATAGGAAGATTTTTTTTATTTTTTTGGATTTTTAGGAATTAGCGTCCGTTTTAATGGACACCATTTCTTTTAATGACGACTTTCAGTAAAGACGCCAATTCTTAGGCTATAGGTTGACTCAGGCCTCTGTTGCGTCGACTGAGAGTAGTTGACGACTTTCTAGACGGATGTCCATTCCTAGTTCTTTCTATTTTTGATCGAATTTCAAATAAAGAATTAGCGCCTCTTTAGGAGGGTGCCCATTAATTGACGCCTTTCTACATAGGCGCCGATTCTTATTTTTGATTATGAAAATTTCTTTACTTCCATGTTTTGTTCAGGAATCCGCATTGTCGGCACTGATCGCCAATTGAATTGGCATCAATTATGATGGACGCCATTTCATGTTCGTTTCCTGCTCACCCGAGGCTTCCCCTGCATGGCATTCTTGCTCCATTTGGGGCCTTGTTCTTCGAGAGAAGGAAGATCTATGTCGAGGGAATGTTTCTCTATTATAAATCCCTTTGGAACTAGGATTTCTTCCTCTATATAAACCCCCCTTTTGAGCTCTGCGGGGGCTTCTTCTCCTTTAACTAAAAAAAATTGCCCGAGAACAACAACAACAACAACAAAAGAGGCGTAAAAGCTTTTCCACATAGTTCTTGCGCGGTGTTTGCTTGAAAAGGAAGAAGAGAGGTTGTAACTCTCTCTTTTTTTTGGATTCTCTCCCTACCTCTCCACGTTGAAAAGAAGCCACTCTCTCCTCCCCCTTTCTGCTGCACGGTTTTGGAGGGCAAAACTTCACTTTCTCACTCCATCCCTTTCTCTCTTCATTTTCTCTTTTCCCTCATTTTTAGTTGCATCATACATCTGCATGTTTATCTAGCCCTCTTGCTAGATTTTCATCTTTATTTTGCATTTGTATTAACATTCATACTCCCTACCCTTTACTCCTTAAGGGGTTTAAAAATCAAAATACACAAGGTGTGTTCATGCTTATGTTTGCATATCTCTATTCTTTTGAGCATTGATACTACACATTGGGTTTCTAATCCACTTGTCTCTCTTGTTTGGTTGTCTTTGTTTTAAGAGTAATCAAGATAAAAAATCCCTTCATCGGTCCGCCGGTAAAAGGAGGAAGTGCAATCCACAAGTCTCCCTGCTTTCACAAGATATTTTGCGATCACTTCTCTTCTTTTGAGATAATCCCTCTGGCGGTCACACTCCTTAGTAGCATCACATGCTCCCTCCCCCACCTTTTATTATTATTATCATCATTGTCCCATCCTCATCATCATTAATTTCTTCTTTTTATTAAGTTAATTTAAATTTCTTTTTGGTGCGGACACACGCCGCAATACGGATTGGTGGCCGAGGATACGCCGGGGCCCGCTTAGCTCACGGAGGACAGGGACGCCAAGTCAAGCAACTTATCTTCATTTTATGCCTTTAAGCCTTGTTGGGCCTTATTTAGAACATATGGACAATTATTGGGTTGTACTATTGTAATAAGGCTAATGGGCCTATGATCTTTTAGTGGTCTAGAGTTATTGGGCCTTTAAATGGGCCAAGCCCATGGGCTCGTGTGAAAGGGGCTTGGTGGCTTGTAGGCTTCTAGAAGGGGGCGTCCCCTTTCTTGGTCCAAGGTAGGCAACTCACCAAACTTAGACTTCCTTCCTTTGAAAATTCAAAGGAAGGAAGCTTCCTTGTCCCCCCCCTTGGTCCCCCTCACCCCTCCCCTCTCTCCCACGAGATTCCCAGCCCCTCCCCTTGCCATTCTCTATTTAAGGGTGTGTATAGTCTCATTTGTAAATTTAATGAAGAATTATTGAATGAATTTTCAGAAAATTGCCCAAGAGGCCATTTGCGCCCCCTTCCTATCTCCTTTCTCCCCTTGCAGCTATGAGAGCTCAGATCTCTAAGGTGTGATACCTCCCAATCCATCCCCCTTTGAGTGTGAAACTCATCTCCACCGCCGCCGCCGCCGCCGCCATCGCACCATCGTCGTGCCGCCACTGCCACTTCTTCGGTGTTCTGTCCACTCTGGATAGAAGCAAGGTCCGTGATTTTTAGCTCTCAATCATGAGCTCAGATCATGATTAAATTTGGAAGGTGAGTTCCCCACGTCTGCCCCAGCCTCCACAAAAAAATTTAGATTATTTTCCCATCGTTTACCATTTTTCCCAACCTATTCTTTCCACCCCTAGTAATCTGTCCCTGTGCAGATCCACCAACCAGCAAGCCACCACTTCGTCCTTTTCACCCACTTTTTCTTTTCTGAATGAGTTAAAATTTTAACTAGGTGTTCTGTCCACCGAAACCCCCTTCCATAAATTTTCTTAAGATTTTTGGAGTTCGTTTACCATTTTTAAAAATCACTGTCTTTTCCCAAATTTGTTCTGTCATGTCCTGTGCACTCCAGATCCGACCACCTCCACCACAAAAATCATTTCCCCACCCAAATCACCTTCAAATTTTACAAAAAAATAATCCATGTGTTCCTCACATCCCCACCTACCTGTCATAAAAATTTCAGATCCAAAGTCCACCATTTGATATTAGGTCAACCCATGTGCTAAGGCAGATCTAATTCTATCCTGACTGTTCTAGATTTGTAAACCAGCATGTTGTAAATTCAGCCACAAAAATTCCAGAGACAGCAAAATTACTGTAACAACAGGTGTTCGAAGATCTCTGAGTCAGCTTTGCAACGGCGCTAGTTTCGCGTCAATCCGACGTCCGTGCTGATCGCAGCAATTTTTCTCGCCGAGTTGCACAGTGTTCACAGCGACAGAACCAGTTCGGGACAGCAAGCTGCCGCCCAAGTAGTCGTGTACCGGAACCGACGGAGCTGTGCAACACGCTGCCCGTCAACCCAAGATCGGTCCTTCCGGGCCCCACTTGTAGCCCATTACCTCCCTGCATGGAGTGGGCATAGAAGTTCACTTCTGTAATTATTGACTTGTTTGTACTGGGAGTTACTATCATGGCCAGGATTATCTTCCCCACGCCCAGTAGCGTGGAGGTAAACTCGTCACTCTCTTATTGCACTTACTGATTTCGTATTTATTTGTATATGCCACTGTGAGTGATAGGTTACTAGCTCGTTCAAATTTAAATCACCGTTGCGAGAGAGAGCGAAACCCATCCCGTGACCCGATCCGGGCACAAAAAAGAGCCAACTACCCGACTCATTGCTGATTCCTCAACCGCGCAAGATCTCGCGTTTCCCTCACTAGGGACGTCTGCGAGCTAGAGTCCCAGGTCACTTGTCCGTCCCGCATCACTTTTTCTTTCTTTTAATGTCTATGTGACACGTTCACGAATTGGCGATCACGGTGGGACACTTGTTATTTTTATTTTGATTACCCCTCCTTTGGCTCCCGCGTGTGTAGATCTATTAAAAAAAATCCACTTCAATAAAAATATAGGAATAAAGGCTAAGAATGGGGAAAAAGGAGAAGGAGCATGCATGGATGCTATGTGGAGGGTGATCGCGAGAGGACACGCGGGCCTCAATGAATATAAACAATAAATGAAGGAGGGATTGCGAATAAATACCTTAAAGCGGGGAGATGTGAGTGTTCCTTCTCTTCCAATCGACCGGCCGATGAAGAGAGTCTTCCTTGATATTACCCTTGCAAAACAACCATAAACACTAATGAAAAGAAGTGGATTAGAAACTAATGTGAGTGTAGCATCACGTTCTTAATGAAATAAACATGAAAATCATGTATAAGAACAAATTTTGTTGGTGTTGGTCTTTAAACCCCTTATGCAAAGGGTAGGAGGATATGATGAATGGTGAAATAAATAAGGGATAAAGTGTGCAAGCGTTGCACGGATGGAGCTCAACGTGGTTGAGAAGAGAGGAAACAGAGGGGAATATGATGCATGCATGCAGTATTGAACATATGCAGTGAAAGAAGAAAGAGAAGAGTTAGAAGAGCCTTGGATGATTCTCTGCTGACGATCGGGAGGAAGCCTCCGAGGGGATGAAGCTTTTTACGCAGTGAGTACTTCCTCCTTGAGTTCCCAGTTCGGCAACACCTCCCCATCAATTGATAAAATCGGCCCCCCGAACAGAGGAGCGAAGGGACTTATTTATAGGGAGTTAATCCAAAAGCGATTAAGATAATTGATTTAGAATGAGATAATCATGGCAAGAGGATTCATCCCATCTCTGGAAAGCCACATGAACCCTTCCCCAGTTGAAAAGGACTCCAAAAAAGAGAAAGAAGGAGCCGTGGGCGAGTTTGAAAACCTCAAAGAAATGGTGTCAGACCTCGTGTTCGACCATTGAATGGGCGTCCACCAACTTGGATGTTAATTTGAAGTTAAAACTAGGAAATCCGAAATGAAAAGGAATTCGCGTCTGAGTGCACAGACGCTCATTTAGAATGAATTTGAATTTCAGGCGGATTCGAGAGCTCAAAATTTAGAAAGGGAAATCGCGTCTAGGGGCCCGTACCTTCATTAGGAATGAGCGACAGCCGAAACAGATGCACATAATCAAGAAGAATGGGCATCAACAATCTTGGATGTTCATTTGGCGTCACCTACGGGTGACACCAACTGAAAATACGCAAAAATCACTTCAAAAATCATTTAAAAATATAAAAACATAAATTCACGTCATCCAAGGCAGACACCATTTTATAAATTCGCACATATTTTCAATTAAATAAACCCAAGAAATGGCGTCCATGTTACATGTCGCCCATTAAATGGGCATCCAGGGGTTCCGTCGCTAATTCTTTTAAAGCTCGAAAAAATAGAGGAAAATCCATAAAAATAGAAAAAAGATAAAAATCTAAGAAAATGGGAAAAGTCACTCAAATAAGTCAATTTGAGGGTCAAATTGGGGCGTTATAAATCAACATGAGATGTACTCATAGTAATGTCAATTTGACGTGTCTACAGCTATCCCACCTTGGCGTCTGCTTTGCAAGGGAGCGACACGAAGTGGAGTGGAGTGCAACGAAGTGCAATGGGGTGGAGTGAAGTGGAATGAAGTGAAAGTGGACTGAAAAGTAGGCGTCAAGGTGTGATGAGACACACGTTCAACACCACCTGATGAGAATTGAATCAAAAGCTCGAGATAAAGTAATCTCGGGGAGTTTAATGAAAGCAACAATTATTTGGGTAAGGGAAAGAGCCTGCACGTGGGCATGAAGGAGATAAAAGAAGGAATGATCAACTTTCAGTGCGGTGGAAGTATCCCAGGTCACAAACTTATAAGTTTCACCATTGGAGAGCGGTTACTAGCCAATGTGGACGTGCTGCAGTCAAGGTGGATCTAAGGAAAAGGTAGTTGAATTAGAGGATAAAAAATACAAACAAAGGAGTTTTCGAGAAAATAACCCAAAATAGCAATCAGACTAACCGAGGACTCAATTCAGTAATGAATATCTCATATCTTGAAAATTAGTGATCAATTGACTCTCAAAATGAGTTTATCAGAATGATTTTGCAACGTTGATTCAAAGTCCTACATGAATGCATGCTGGGTTTAAAAGAGAAATAAAAATAAATAAAAATAAAAAATAATCAAGGATAATATTGTTAAGCTACCAAGACTGAGTCAAGAAGCCGATTTCGCGAGCTGATACTAAGCCGAAGCCCGTTTATCCACGCACCAACTCATAAAAGGGAACCATCGTCCCCAGTCTTGGACTGCTCAACGGCCTATCCGTGCGACTAAGATTACTCTGGAATCATCATTATTTTTGATAAAGGGGAACTCAAATTCCAGATTTATCAAACCCACAAGGTCCTTGATATAATCTAGTAGCGTAGATACCATATAGTAGGAATGCATACAGGGAGATGGTGATGGCAATGGGCATGAGGGCACTGAGTATGAGGGTGCAAACACCGTGGGACTTGGATGATGATGTCCGGACGGTGGGACCAAAAGCTTCTTCTTGCGCTTAAAAATTCATTAACCAAAATATAATGAAGCATAAAGCAATTCAAGCAGTTTAAGCATAACGGTCATAACATGAATAGCATTGATCAAAGCATTCGAAGAAACATTAATCATATGAATTATCAAAGCATGGTATAGTAAAACATCAAAGTAATGGTTGTGAAAACATAGCATGCAAATCATGTATATCATCAGAGCTTTTAGCATTGTTTCTCTTAAGCCATGAGGAGGACCAACTTGGCTAATCAGTTGAAAGATTTGGCGTTGAATGATCCAAATGCCCAGAGAAGAATTGGCAAGAATGCCTCGTAGGGGAATGATGTGCAGGGCGACAGGAGTAATCAGGGATTTGACAGTGAATTGCTCAGAATGGCAGGAATGACTTTAGAAAAGTTAGCTCCAGAATGATCAAAGTGATGCCCAGAGTGGCAGGGGTAATCAGATAAATCAGCAAGAATCACTCTGAAGGATAGAGAGATGATAATAGAGAGTGCCCAGAATGGCAAAACATGGAGATATGGAAGAATCAAGAGATTGATATAGAAGACTCATCTCAAGCTCTTGGTCTTTGCAAAGAGTGTCCCTGCAGAATAACACCATCAGAAAAAATACAATATATTTTTGAATTTATTTTGAAATATGCAAATTTTTATGGATTTTTTTTGAAAATATTCATTTTTTGAATTTTAGAAAATATTCAATTTTTTTATTTTGAAAAATATCCAATTTTTTTTTTAGATTTTGAAAAATATTCAAATTTTTTGGTTTTTTTTTTGGGTTAGGCATTGCTAGTGTAGCACCAAATGGGTATTCAAATCACTGGTTGGGGGTTCTTATTCCTTCCCCTCTCACTAAGAACTACCCAAAGTCGAGCGTGCATTTAAAGGTGGTGCCCTATAGCCGACTGTCCATGGTTAATGGTGTCTCTACTAAGGCCATACCTGAGAAACATTCAGTCTCGGAGGGAGAAAAGAAGAAAAATTGGAGATAAGCCTTATGTAGGGTGGGAGATATCAGGACTCGAATTCCTTCCAAGATACTACCCCTTAAAGAGGTAGTCTGTTGCGCTGGGGCTTTGTGCCTTTGATTTTTTTAGACCCTTGACATGCATATGACCAGGGTTTTTCCTACGGGGACTTTACCTCTCTTGTCATGTCTATATTTCATAATTTTGCATTTATCGAATTTGACTTTGATTTTCATAATAGCCCCTTTTTGGCCAGATATATCATGAAGCTCACATTATTTTGGGTTAAGTTCTCTCGTATTGGGGAGTACTTAGGTTGGTCATCTCATCCGTCAACCCCTTGCCCCTGCACTTGACCGAGCAAAGAAGAGAAAAGACTTTCATGCATACCCATGGTATGGCCAAAGCAGCAACGATGTTTACCAAAGGAGGTCGGCTAAGGACGTCGTGTAGTGTGTGTGGCCCAGTTAGGGGTTGTCCTTAACAAGCGGGGAAAGAATGCCAAACTCCCGGCGTGGGGTTCTTATAACCAAAGGAATGCTGCAAAAGCTAACCTAAGACTCTTTCTGAAATTCAATAAAGATAAAGACCTAGGATAAAGGCCTTGACTACCACTCTTAATCATGTTAAGAAGCACTTCATTTTAAAAATCGTGCGTAAGGAATGAATGCAAATATTATGCAAATATGTTACCTTGCGACCTTGCTGAAGCAGCAACTGCCAGAGGCGATCTTCATCATCATGGGATTTGTAGTCCTCGCTTAGGAGAAAGAAATAAAGAAGCAAGGATTTGAAGTGGCTCAACGAGAAAGAGCGGTGTCAAGACCTGACTCAGACGAAGAAGAAAAAAAGGAAAAGAGGTAAGGGTTAGAACTCCCTCACTAAGGTGCGGAGACCTTGATCACATGAACGATCTACAGAAGGAAAGGGGAATTAAGAGGAGTAGTGAGGAGTAAAGCCTCGAAAGCAATGGGAGAATAGGCAGATGCCTAGAGCAGTGGATGTGGAGGAAGTCGGATCGGACTCAAGATCAGAAGGAATCGAAAGAAGGAATTGATAAACGGAAAGTGGTGGATCCGGAGGGTCCGGAGGCAAAGGGGGAGAATCATGATGGGAAGAAGAATCATTTGGAGGCTCCGGAGGGAGAAAATATCGAGGGACGCGGTGCCCTGGGAAAAAGTATGGGAAAAGATAAGTTAAGAGGAAGAAGAGAACAAAAGACACGGAGTTCCGGAGGAGTAGAAGGGTGAATTGGAAGAAAGAACGAAAGTCCGGAGGTTCCAGAGGAGGAAAATACCAAGGGACGCGATGCCCTGGGGGAATATAGAGAGAAAAAGACAAAAAATCTGGAGGCTCCGGAGGAAGAGAATGGAAAGGAGCGTGATGCCCGGAAAGGATAGTGGAAGGGGCGCGATGCCCGACAAGGAGAGATAAATCCCGAGGATCCAGATATTGAGGTATGGAGGGGCGCGATGCCCGAAGAGAGAGGTCCGGAGGTTCTGGAGGGATGGAGTAGAAAGGGGGGCGATGCCCCAGGAGATCTGGAGGTTCCGGAGGATGAAGATAGAAAAGGACGCGATGCCCTGGAAGGTCCGGAAGTTCCGGAAGGATGTAGAGAAGGAGGGCGCGATGCCCAGCAAGCAGAGAAAAATCCAGAGGATCCGAATGTAAAAGATGGGAGGGGGTGCGATGCCCTGAGAGGAAACTGGAGGGGGCGTGATGCCCGGCAAGTGTAAGGGGACCCAGAGATCCCGAAGATAGAGGTGACTAAGAAAGAGGATGTGGAGGATCTAGAGGTTCCCGAAAGTGGGGAAGATACGGGTTCGGGAACCCGGAGAAGAAGAAATGCAAATGAATGCAATACAGTGGATGCGGGGGATGCATGGAATGCATGAGATGCAAAGAACACAAAGGGCGAGAGGATGAGAACTCCCTCCTCACCCAACGGATGGCCTATAAGGAGGAATTGGTGATAGACAAAGGTGTGGATGAAGTAAAATAGAAAGTGGATAGGGTAGTGGAAGGCCCCCTAGTAGAAGAATAACTGCCTCTCCATAGCGGTGAAAGTGTACAGCCAAATGGCCCAATGGATAAAGTAAAAACCCGTGACGAAGCTTCAACAATAAATGACAACTCCCTTGGAGGGCAAAGAGCAATAATGTGAGGGAGTTGAAAAGTTGGAATGGGAAGCTTTGTTTTGCCCAAGGATTGTGGGATATGAAGAGCGTTGAATAAAGTGGGCATTCGCCCCTTGTATGGAAGAATGGACTTGATATCAGAGGGTTGAAACAAGGGGTGCCCTACCCGACCCTTGGGCGTGGACTTACATGGCATCAGAGCTTGACTTTTCCTTTTGGTGAACATTGGCGGAGATTTGGCCTCTTCAACCATGCTCGGCACAAGAGCACGGATTGGCATCTAGCAAATAAAGTCTAGCATTTTGAACAACATAGCTGTGGCCAACTCCTTCTTGCCCGGCTCTCGATCATCTTCGGCACAAATACTTGCAGAAGGATCCCCATTCCGAGTGATAGAGGAAAGTGGAGCGGAGGTGGAAGACTTAATAGATGGTGGAGATGTAATGGAAGGTGTTAGAGGAAACACGTCGAGCTTCTTCCCTTGCTCGGAAGCGGATGGAGCTGGCTCGAGTGCAAAAAGAGGTGGACCCTACTTAGGATCTGCCATAGGTTTGGGTAAAGGGGTAGGTGGAGGGATAGGTGAAGTTGGGTTTGGGGTTAAAGGGATAGTGGAGGGCCGAGGTGGCAATAATGGGAGGTTAATTGGAGATGGCTTGGTGGTGGGCTCGGCGGGGGCCGATGGCGTGGAAGTTGATAGAGGTATAATGGGGAGAGGTTTAGTGGGAGGTTCGGCGACGGCCAGTGTTGTGGAGGGTGTAGGAGTTGGAAGTGTAAATGAAAGAGGTTTGGTGCGGAGAAAGCGTCGGATTTTAGGGGTGTGGGAGGTTTGAAGGGTAGGAGATGGTTCGTGATGGGCCGGTGTAGGTGATTGAAGTATCGACCCATCATCGTAACACCAGTAGGTCTCAAAAATGGGGGTTGGATTGGGGACAGTGGCATCGTCCTGAGCAGGGAGTTCTTCGGGTGGTGGAGGAAGAGGAAAGCGGAGGAAACTCGGAATGGGTGCTTGCAGAACTTCATCTTCACGTGCCATTTTCAATTCATCATCTACCGGCTCTTCATTGTCGGGCTCAAGCGGACGCCGTGGTAGAGGCGTATTGATGGGTGATGGAAGTGTATAACATGGAGAATTTTGTGGATGTGGTTGCGGAAGCAAAGGCGGAGGGCCATATTGCTGAACGGGATGTGTGAAGGGAGGGCGGACGGCCTCCACTTGATCATTAAGACATGTCGGCTCTTGCTCACTTGAATTGTTGATGCCGTAATCATCTCTCCTCACCTTTCATTCTTTCTCCATCTTCGTGATGTTGTTCAGAAAAGCATGAAGAGGATTGACTTGAGGAGGAGGAGGAGGAGGCGGTCGGGGGCTCGTGACCCTCTTTAATTGTTCCTCTAATGAAGTGATTTTATCAAGGAGAGTTTGTTGGAGGGGTGTAACATAAGAAGTAGAGGGTTGACACGGTGGCCTTTGAAAAGGAGAGGTCACATATGATGGTCGTGGAGGGGGGTTAACGGGCTGACCCAAAGAAGGATCCGGTCGGGCCGGGTTGCAAGGAATGGATGGGCCTTAGGGCCGTGAAATAGGATGAATAGAAGGAGACAGGTGATGGGCCACCTGAATGGGAGTATGAGTAGAAGAGGGAGGCGGGTGATGAGCCACCCGAACGGGAATGGAAGGAGGATGAGAAGGATGAGATGCACCCTTAACAACGGCCTTAAGGGCTTGGATTTGTTGAGGGGTGAGGTGATCTATAGCATGCAAGATTCGGACAACCTGCTCATCGTGTGGAGGAGACGGTCCCGTGGGAGTAGCGGCTCGCGATTGTGGCGAGGGACCATGAGATTGGAAATTGCCCATAGGTCGGGCAAGACCAAAAGAATGAGGACGCGGTCCCTTGAAAAAATTATGGTGAGAATTATAATGAACATGTCGAAATTGACGAGTGTAGGATATGCTAGGTTGATCATCCTCATGATTATAATTAGAATTAGACATGTTGGTTTGATTATCAAAGCGAAACATCATGCAAATCAACAATATTCAATCAAAACAATTTGCAAAGATCAAACAAGTTGGATGTTTACGCTTGATTTTATTTTTTCCTTGATGTGAATTAAGGATTTTAACAAAGCTTGATATGATTCACTCAAGGTAATGAACCTAGTTTCAATATGGTTTTTACTTCGATGTCAACTAGGTTGATTCTCACCACATTTTGGCCAACTAAACCCAGAGACTTCAAAGATACAACCTACCCAGCGTCCGTGAGGAAATCTACGGGTGCGGGGACTTATGGAGGCCTTGGTTTAGGAATTCCCGGTCCAATGAGATGGAATGCTCAATGGAGGGTCCTTCCTTCACCAAGAGGGGGTAAGACTCCTAGAGAGTGTAGAGAGAGGAGGTCTTCCAAGCCCAAGCTACCCTGTATGCAGGTGCTAATGCAAAAAGAAAAAAAATGGAACAAATAGAGAATGAATGCAGAGATAAGACAGAACAAAGAGAACGGAATTACTTACTATGAACAGCATGCAATGCTTTTTTACAGAATAGTAAACATGTAAAAATAACAGAAATGTGATATGCTATGCAATGGTGTAAGAGTGAATGCAACAGAAGGATATGATATGCAACAAATGCACAAGAGGATATGAATATGACATGGAGCAGAGAATGCAGATAATTAGAGTCTGCTTCGATGGGCACCCATTTAAGAATGGGTTTTTTAACCTGCAACAAAGGCCAGAAGAGTAAAGAAGTGCAGAATAACAGATGGAAGAAGATAACAATCACAACCTCACGGGGAATCAACAGGGAACCACTGTATGCTCGCATGCTCATAGGTGAAAAGGGAATGGGCGTCTGAGTTAGTGGCCGCCCATTTAGAATGGGCGTCCACTGAACTAGATGCTGATTTTTTTTAGGTAAAGAGATGGAGTCTTTAAATAAGTCTATAAATCAAAGAACACTTGGGAAAAATAGATGGAAAAAGTGCTATGTGGAGCACTTGAGGAGAAGCACCGTGGGTGAAAAATAGGAGGGGCACACGTGGCTGCCAAAGGAGGAGGGTAATCTAAAAAGACACAAGGTGTCCCACCGTGATCGCCAATTTGTAGATCTATTTAAAAAAATCCACTTCAATAAAAATAAAAGAGTAAAGGCTATGAATGGGGGGAAAGGAGAGGGAGCATGCATGGATGCTATGTGGAGGGTGATCGCCAGAGGACACGAGGGTCTCAATGAATATAAATAATAAATGAAGGAGGGATTGCGAATAAATACCTTAAAGCGGGGAGATGTGAGTGTTCCTTCTCTTCCAATCGGCCGGCCGATGAAGAGAGTCTTCCTTGAGATTACCCTTGCAAAACAGCCATAAACACCAATGAAAAGAAGTGGATTAGAAATCAAGGTGAGTGTAGCATCAAGTTCTTAATGAAATGAACATGAAAATCATGTATAAGAACACATCTTGTTGGTGTTGGTCTTTAAACCCCTTATGCAAAGGGTAGGAGGATATGATGAATGATGAAATAAATAAGAGATAGAGTGTGCAAGCGTTGCACGGATGGAGGCTCAACGTGGTTGAGAAGAGAGGAAACAGAGGGGAATATGATGCATTCATGCAGTACTGAACATATGCAGTGAAAGAAGAAAGAGAAAAGGTAGAAGAACCCGGGATGATTCTCTGCTGATGATCGCGAGGAAGCCTCCGAGGGGATGAAGCTTTATACGCAGTGAGTACTTCCTTCTTGAGTTCCCGGTCCGGCAGCACCTCCCCGTCAATTGATAAAATTAGCACCCCGAACAGAGAAGCGAAGGGGCTTATTTATAGGGAATCCAAGAGTAATTAGGATAATTGATTTAGAATGAGATAATCATGGCAAGAGGAATCCTCCCATCTCTGGAAAGTCACAGGAACCCTTCCCTAGTTGAAAAGGACTCCAAACAAAGAAAGAAGGAGCCGCAGGCGAGTTTAGAAACCTCAAAGAAATGGCGTCAGACCCCGTGGTCGCCCATTGAATGGGCGTCCACCAACTTGGACGTTAATTTCAAGTTAAAACTAGGAAATCCGAAATGAAAAGGAATTCACATCTGAGTGCACAGACGCTCATTCAGAATGAATTTGAATTTCGGGCAGATTCGGGAGCTCAAAATTTAGCAAGGGAAATCACGTCTGCGGTCCCGGCTGTTCATTAGGAATGAGCGACCGCCGAAACGGATACACATAATCAAGAAGAATGGGCATCAATAGTCCTGGACATTCATTTGGCGTCACCTACGGGTGACACCAATTAAAAATACGCAAAAATCACTTCAAAAATCATTTAAAATATAAAAACATAAATTCACGTCATCCAAGGTGAATGCCATTTTATAAATTCGCGCATATTTTCTATTAAATAAACCCAAGAAATGGCATCCATGTTACTGGTCGCCCATTAAATGGGCGTCCAGGGGTTCTGTCGCTAATTCTTTTAAAGCCCGAAAAAATATAGAAAACCCCAAAAAAATCCAAAAAATAGAAAAAAGGTAAAAATCCAAGAAAAATGGGAAAAATCACTCAAATAAGTCAATTTGAGGGTCAAATTGTGGAGTTATAAAGTAATATGAGATGTACTCTTAGTAATGTCAATTTTGGCGTGTCTACAGCATGTGCCCCTCCCTTCGGCACCCACGTGTGCCCTTTCCTCTTGGCACCTACGTGTGCCCCTCCTTGGTGCTCCACGTAGCACGTTATTTCTTTTCCTCCCTTGCGCACCACGTGCACATCTCCTATTTGATTGCCAATTTTTGGATTGTCATATAAGATTAAAAGCAAGAAAAGATCACCTTC
This sequence comes from Amorphophallus konjac, assembly GCA_022559845.1. Classification (NCBI taxonomy): domain Eukaryota; kingdom Viridiplantae; phylum Streptophyta; class Magnoliopsida; order Alismatales; family Araceae; genus Amorphophallus; species Amorphophallus konjac. The sequence continues at coordinate 400,706,227 of CM040126.1, forward strand.
ATCTCTGTCTATGCGTTTTTCTTTAACGTTTCTATTTATGTGAGAATCAGCATCTACCCAGGCAGGCGCCATTTCCTATTTCAACGTCTCTCTATAGAGACGCCCATTCTGTTCAATGCTTCCGACGTCTCTCCAGAGAGACGCCCATTCCTGGTATTATAATATTCCAAAATACTGTTCACTGTGATCAGCATCTCTCTAGAGAGATGCCATTTCCTCGAGAGGTGCGGGACGTAGAATTAGCGTCTGATCCGTCAGTCGCTATTTTCTGATATAGAGCCCACCGTGGTGGATGCCATTTCTTGTAGTATCACCGATTGCTATTTTGCTCTTGATTATAGGTTATATATACATTACTGTTGATCATATTTGCATTAGCTTGCATTTTAGGGTATTTGGTTGAGAGACCTCCTCTCTCTAAACTTTTAGGATCTCCCACACCTCTCTTGGACTTGGAAGAGCCCTCCAATTGAGCACTCCATCTCATTGGACTGAAATCTCCTTATCTAAGACCTCCGTAAGTCCCCGCACCCGTAGATTCTCTCACGGACGTCGAGCTGGTTGTACCTTTGAAGCACCCCGGTGTTTAGTTAGTCCTCACGTTGTGAAGAGAAAGAAAGAACCTAGTGTAGATGCCTAATTTTGGACATCCGGCGGACCTTACCTAGCGATCATTGAAGTGATACTTTCTTCTTGGTTGATTGAGAGCGTGGAGTCTCATCTTTGTTTAGGTAGGCTCCACCCTATCCCTTTGCGGATCCAACTTTGCGGTAAGTTGGTGGGTGGTTGCAGGCGGGCATCGTCCCCTTGCCCGTAAGGTTGGGGGTTCAGGGGCGTGAGACCCCGAGGCGAATTTTTTGAGGTTTTATACACATTGCAAGCCCTGATCCCTGGGCGGCCAAGGTACTGGCCACCCAGAACCTAGGGCGGCCAGACAACTGGCAGCCCAGCCCATTTCAAGGCGGCCAGAAACCTGGCCGCCCACCATCCTAGGCAGCCACCAAGTTGGCCGCCCAGCTCTTCCTAGAAGGCCAGCCTCCTGGCCGCCCTCTCCCTCAAGAAGGCCATCGTTTTGGCTACCCAGCTCCTTTGGACGGCAAGAACCTTGGTCGCCTCCTGATAACTACAGTCAAACCCATGTTTCCGCCCACTCCAGGCACGTCTTTCGCAATTGCTCCCACTCGGGGTGGTTCGAGACCGACGTAGCTTTCACGCATCCATCTTTCGAATGTTTTTTTGGAGGGAGATTGCCCCCACATACAAAACTCCATCTCGAATCATCTCATGAGGGGGTGATCCTTTCGGTAAGAGGGTTGGACATTTTTCTCACGCGGGGAGTTGGACATTTCCGGAGGAGGTTCTACCAGTTGGGAGAGTTCAGAGAGAGCTAAGAGGACGATATCATCCTTCCCCAATGTTCCCCTAGAAGCAGAACCCGAAGTTGAAGAGCTTTGCAGCGGAGAGTCCAGCTTGCAGGGGGCGGCCATCGACATGGCCACCCACCATCCTTGAGCGGCCACAAAGCTGGCCGCCATCCTGTTGGTTGACGGGCAAACCCCATCTTTCCTCTCCCTTGTCCTCCATTTTATTGCTTTCTATTCCATTTCACTGCATTACATGCATATTAGACTTGCCTAGATCCCTTTTTCTAAAGAGGTTTTTCAACCCAAAACATAGGGAAGGCAGATGGTCGAAAGTCTCGGCCATCCCCCTTCTCGCCCCCCTCTCCGGTATGATCACCACCATTTGCATGTTCTTCCTTTCATTTTGAGCATATACTACACTATCATAGTCTAATGGGTTTGTTCTCTTTGCTTGCTGGTTACTTTTGCAGGAACTTTGTCATCGACTCGCAGGGCTCCTTACTCTTGGCCGGCCGGGAGCGAGGACAGAAGAACCCACCATCTCCCCGTTTCTAAGGCGTTCACGATCACTCTACCCCTGTGAGGTTCAGGTAAACACCTCTGGCGATCACATCATTCCTATCTTTCTAACCTGTGCACTATAGGTAGCAGCAGCACAAGTTCGGGAGGACACTCGGGACCACCTTAACGCGGACGACACCTTTCGGCACCTACAACCAACTGGCGATCACGGTGGGACACTGATTGCTCACTGTGAGTTTTTAGATTGAAGTCTACTGCATTTAGTTTCCAGCAAATAACTTTTTCCCATCTTCATTTGTCATTTTTAGTTGCTTTCTGCGCCTGTTTGCACTTGGTGGACTTGTAGGACCAAAACAGAGGGCGGCCAGGTTTCTGGTCGCCCAAGTCTCAGGGCGGCCAAAGACCTGGCCGCCCACCATCTTCCTAGGTGGCCAAAGACTTGGCCGCCCAGTCCTCTAGGTGGCCATCGATTTGGCCATCTTCATTCGTGTTTTGCTTCCGTTGCATCCTTTTGGTGCCTTAGCTTCTATTTTTCATATTTTAGCTTCTGTTTGGTATATTGTTGGTCTTGTGTGTTCTAAACTTGTAGGTTTGAGTCCGGGGTGGGCTTAGGAAGAGCCGCATCACACATATTAGGAACACCCTCCCTTTGATTTGGACTCTTCACCTGGGGATTCCCACTCGGGTGTAACTAGTCCTTTTCAATTAGGAACCTCCGTGAGCCCCCGCGAACCATGGATTCCCACACGGTCGCCGGGCGGGTTGTATCTTTGAAGTCCTATTAGATTTTCTAATGGGGTTTGAGTGAGATTTTATTAAGATTATCTCAGAATTTGTCCTTGATTCACTTAGAAAATTCCAATCTCATCTAAGAGGGAACAAATTCAAATCAGACTAATCACGGGATTAACTTAAGCTAAAAATTTGGGGCGCATTGTTTGAAACATGCTTGTTGTTAAAAACCAATAATTCTATCCTAATTGGCTTTAAAAAAAATCACTTCAATTCCTAAAAGTTAATTAGGTTGAATTAAAATGGACCAATGTTATTCTAACATGCATGTTGTTGATGAGGATGATTTGGAATTTTATGACACACAAACCCGGCTTGATGCCAAGGAAGATGCACCCAATGCTTTCATTAGGATGTGTCAAAATTCACTAATTGATATAAGTCAAAGCACAACTAGTGGGAAATCATCCTCTAAAAGTCAAGAGTCAATTAATGTCAAAACTCCATCAATTTCCCCAAAGGAAGACCAAGAGTTAGCTAGGGTGCTATCTCGATATTCCCCTAACTATTTCATCACCCTAGCTTCCCAAAGAAGATCGCATCTCAATGCTCAATCCACTCCTAGGAGACCTCCTATTCCAATGCCAAATTCATTCAATAGGGCTCCCTCCCGTGTTCCTAATCAACCTAACCATCCTCTTCACTCTCAAGGGGTTGCATCCTCTCCCCATTTCTCATGTCAATGCACCCCTTAAGCAATCGAATCTCATATCCCAACAAGAGGTGAAAAGATATGTTCGGCAAATGGTTGCCGAAAGTCTCCCCAAACCTCAACCTCATTCCTTCACTGCCTATTGCAAGCTTCCGAATGTTCATTTTCTCCCGGGTTTCAAAGCCCCCAAATATTGGAAGTATGATGGTTCCACGGATCCACATGAACATCTTTCTTGCTTTTTAATGGATTCTCACCAATGGCTTTATGATCGGGTCCTCCTAGTTCATCTCTTTCAAAAATCTCTAGAAGGAGAGGCCTTTAGGTGGTTCTCTTCACTCCCGGCCATTGATCTGATCAATTTTGACATTGTGTCCGAGCGTTTCATCTCTCATTTCGGCCACATGGCTAGTGTAGCTCCCACTCTCACGGACCTTATCATGGAAAAGATAAAGCCCGACGAGGACTTCACTCAATTTGCTAATCGGTGGAGAGCTATGGCTTCTAGGTCCGGGATTGCCATCCCAAAATCTCAAGCCATCATTGTTCTAGTCAACAACACAACTCCTCGGCTCCGCACTATCTTGATGCTTAGCGAATTTCATACGTTCGCTCAGCTCTACAAACGAGCTCATGTTGTCCAAGCTCAACTCAAGAACTCTTCTTTTCTATTTTATCTAGATGATTGTGATGTCCCAACATCAGAAGGGGCAAGTTCCAATGATCATATAAATGCCTACAATCAGCTCCCCAATTCTACCTATCCCATGGTTGCCACTGCATGCCACGGGGCGCCTACCAAGGGGCAGGAGAATGTCCCCAACTCCTTTCCTTTCCACCAATCACTTCATGTTCCATCCTACACTCAGAAAAGGTTGGCCATGGTTAGGGGCAATCAAGAGTCTAGGCTAATGGAAAGAGGACAATATTGGCAATATGATGAGGAAGAGGTGGTGAATGATTAACCCATAGTGAGCTCAGACACAACAAACATGATTGGCCATGGACAAGGGGCAAGACCTTTGGTCTTGATCCAACCCAAGAGTGAACCACCCCAACAAAGCCAGGACATCCCTCCTTCTACTCCAATTCCACCTAAAGGGGCAAGGCCCTTAGTCCTCATTCTGCCTAAGGGCTCATCTATTCAGCAGCAACATCAACGAGTCTCCCCTCTGCTTATGGCGGAGGTTCACTCAACTTCATCCACTCTCTACCAAGATACCTCGCGGGAAGAGCTACTATCATCTCTTGATTTAATCAAACCAACTCCAACCCCAACTTTGCTGCCAACTCAATTTGAACCAACCCCTGTTGATGATGAATCTTCTGCGACCTCTACCCCAACTGATCTAGCTCCGATTCAGCTTCCCCAACATGAATCCATTCCTTTTGATGAGCCACATGCTGGATTTGCTCTCCCAAATCAAGATGTCATTCCAACTTTCCAATCAAGCTCTTCACATGTCCCCAACCCCCAGATTGCTCCTGCTTCAGAAATTTTGACCGACATCTCCATGGTGTTGGACCCGACCACATTCATGTCATCAAAGGATGAGGAGCCCATCATCTTCGCCTTGGATGTCCATCAATCTATCCCATCCTCCGAATCTTTAGAGTCACCCGTACCTAAGGAGAAACCCCAAGATGTAGGATGGCACATAATGTCCAAGATGGGCTATATATCTGGCGCAGGGTTAGGAAAGGAAGAACAAGGAATCAAGGAGCCGATTGAGGAAAATGGAACATTTAAGAGATTTGGATTAGGGTGTCAACCAACTAAGGTTAGCAAAGATAAATCAACAAGGTGGAATTTGCATGATCATTTTATTAAGGAGTCCTATCCATTGGAAGAGAGAATTGCCAATGTGGAAACATGCCATGAAGATGAGTTTGTGGATCCAAATGAAAAGTTCCATGATGTAGATATAGAGGATTTGGGTTTATCTAAACTATTCTATGAAGAATCCTTGTCCCACTCGACAACCCAAGAATAAATTCATGAAGCAAAAGGAGAACTGACTCTGTTAGTCCTCCTCTCTTTCCTACTCCTCTTGTTCACGTCGTTCAAAAGTGGTTCCATCTCCAAAACAGATCAACTCCAAAAAGCAAAGCCTGAAGCTGTCATGGAGGAGCCCACTCTAGGGGCAAAACTCTTAAATCATGATTCCCCAGCTCGAGAACTTTCATCCTCCATCATTAATCACACACCTCCAATCAACAGCCCTACCAGGGGCATTTGCTCTGTACATAATAGGTCCGGTTTAGAAGAGTCCAAACCTTTGGGTACACCATACAAGAAGGTTAGGGGCACCCAAATTTCCTACCAACTTTGGTCAGGTCTAGCTGAAAGTTACAACTGGTTAACTCAAATCTTAATGTTTAGTTTAATGAATTCAATAAATTTGCTTCAAGATGAGAAACGATCTAACCCGCCTCCTATGGTCGAACAAACTCAAGTCAAAGAGCCCATTAATCCTAGTAGGTATAGGGGTCATGTCCACAGCCACGTACTTGCTTCCCATTCACTTGAACCTTATTTTCGGTCTACCAAGGAGGTGGACTGCTCCTCTTCTTCCATCCAGCAGTCCACTGAGTGCCCAGACGATACCGTCCACTCTGTAGGAACCCTTGTACATAGTTTATAATCCAAAATCTAAAATAAAATAGAAAATTCAAACCCAAAACCCCCCAAAAAATCAGAAATCAAAGAAAACCAACAGCCTAGCAGCTGCCATGTGTTTCACTCTCCATCCCTTCATATATGATTAAGGTTAGGTTGCATTAAGCCTCAGTGGTTAGGACTTTGATCTACTAGAACTGAGGAGAATTCTATCAAGCTAAGTAGCTAATGCTCCAAGGGGCAAGCAATATGCACACACTCACATGTTTTCAAAATATGGCAACGGCCTAAAACAGGTGACTATCCCGAAGATTTCTCGAAGACTCCAAAATCCTCCTTGTCCTCTTTACTCGACCGATTAAGACAGTCGGCGCTCTTAAGGCCTTGAGCTCAGCAGCTGAAACATGATGCCCTCAAGTGAGAGTAGGACTCACCTTCCTTGCAAAATGAGGCCAGAGCACGTGAAGAGGGCAGTGTCCCCGCAGGCAAACAAACAAAAAGAAAAGCCAAAAGGGTGTAAAATTCCCAAAATCTCAAAATTCCAAGCAAAGGAAAAAAGAATGAAAGAAAGAAAAATCCCAAAAGGGAACAAATGAAAAGCCTGGTCGTGACCGTGCCTGGTCAAGATAAAGAAAGCCCTACAAATCAAGTTCATAATTCAAGGGGCAACACAAAAAGCATAACATTCTGAAGGTGGTCCGAAATCATCGAAAGGTTGGAGTGAATTAAGCACGCTCATAGCTCATCGTTTTAACGGTTTTGCTGATCCTCTTGTGAAGTTTATCCCCCACATTCCTTTTTCTTTTGAGGACTCAGAATCCGAGGGAAACTCCAAAGGATATAACTCTGTTGACGGCTTGTAGTCATTTAAAAAAAAACACACTATATGATTGTCTACCCTGAAAGAACAAAAGCCTTTTCTACAAGAAATCTCCATGTTTCTGGTATGTCAATGTTCTCATCACCTTTAGTGTTTTCATTCATCAACCTAGGGCTTAGGTCAATGCATGCGCGTCACTTATCGATGTGATGACGTTTGATTCCGGGTCAGCGTCGCGCGATTGACCGTTAAGGTTCTAAGGTGTTCTATCATATACCATCTAGAGTTGTGAGGAAACACACCCAGGTCGGGTAAATCATTTACCTCGAACGCTTTTTGAGTGTATCTCCGTGGTCGGAAGCAACTGGGAGCCTAAGCTTGGCATGACGGCATTGTCATCAGGATAAGTCTTAACCAGCGAGACCATCATTCGAGGAGTCTAGAGGCCCAAATCAACCTAGATGTGTGCTCAGGATACCTGGGAGGTTGTAGAAAGAGCCTATCCTTCCTTCATTGTTGTGATGTCTCATGGGCATTTGCCAGACATTGGCCAAAAACATCAAAAATGTGTCAATAATCCACAAAAAGTCAAAATATTTAATCCAACAAAAAATTGAAATATGAGAAATCCAAAAAATCTAAATATTCAAAAATATAAAAAATGGAGGGGCATCTCCCCAATACCTTCATGTATCTCACACTACACCACATCCCACACTACCTTATTTCCTTCATCGTTACCCCACAATTGTGAACCCCAAAGGCTACTCCCCTTTCTTCATTCTATCCCACCAGGGGATTTATACTTGCACTACTAGCAACACCCAAACTAGGGGCAAATTGCACTCCCATCTGCCCATCCGAGCTAGCCAAATCCTTGGCTACCTTGTCGGGAGGTAAAGCATTCCTCATTCCTTCACTTTTCATAAATCATAATGGCATTCGAACTCCGCCAGCTCGACGCTTCAACTCGAGTCCTAAGCAAATGAAACCTTCATATCACTTGATTTTCAGCAGATGCCTGGTTGCATTGCAATTACCTTTTCCTTACACTCTCTACTCCATATCCCCCTGATTGGACAAACGTCCTACCTATGTCAGCGAGTCCAGGACGGACTTTGGCTATAAAGCTTGGACCATCCTTGTGTTAGTCTTCTCCCAACCAGACACCTTGCTGGAGTTAAATGATGTGCTAGGTGAAGTTAGCATAGGCTCCTCTATCATCAGGAGTGATCACCTCCGGGGACGTGCTAACGCCCTAGTGACCATCCCCGCGGAATTCATTTTTGTCTATTAGGCCCACTGTAAAGCCGAAGGATGATGCTTGCTTTCCCATTCCCATTTCCCTTAGTGAATGCTTCCTCTTTAAATGCTTATTTATTTATGAACTTCACTAATGTGTGTTTATGCAGCTGCAGGTCACATAGCATCGGGGTTCACTCTTCATCGCTTTCTCCTACTATTATATATATACTATATTATATAGATCCTAGAGGCTAATAACTTCGGGCGCATAAACTTTGAGTTCCTCTCTAACAAAAATAATGGGGGGTTTATGTTCCCTAAGTTATTCGATGGCCGTTTGGTTTCACGATTGACCTCGGGATGATGGACTCATCGGACTCTCGACCGACGTCTTTCCTGGAGCCAGACAATACTACCTCTGGATATGCATTAGATAGGTTTTTCCCTTTTAAACCCAGCATGCATCATATAGGTCACTTTTACTCCCACCATCGATTAAAACAAAACAAAAAAAATGCATTTAGAGAAGCATGGCATGCATTCATGCAGCAAGAAGGAGACAAGGGTTGAGAGAAGGGTCTGCCAACCAATGTGCCCTGGACACTATCCCTCCTTTATCAATCATCCAAGTTTTTCAATTCCATCACTCTTTTTTTGACTCCCTTATTCCACTCCGATTCGACAAGTCGAGAGTGTGTTTTGCATGTGACCATCATGAGTATATTGAGATCAGAAGGTCATTTTCCCCTATCCTGATTTTGTTACCTACTCCTGTTTCTGGTGTCTTGTATCTCCTTGAGCACTGGATTGCGTTTTCGTCCCCTCAAGTCCCGAAGCGCTGCTAGGGGGTCCCATGCGACCGCAGATACAAGCCCTCTTAGATTACTTTTTCCTTCCTCCCCTTCTGAATGACCTCTCTTGTCCCATTATGCTTGTCCATTCATTTGTGAAGCTCAATCTCGGCTCGAGGATCCCCTTGAGCGGGATGTCCTATTAGGCTTGTTTCTTTGCCAAAACACCCATTTATCAGCCCGCCGGGCTCCCTTGCAAAATGGGCGTTCCGGAGGGGTATTTGTAGATGCCTAATTTTGGACATCCGGCGGACCTGATCCCTAGGCGGCCAAGGTACTGGCTGCCCAGAACCCAGGGCGGCCAGACACTTGGCCGCCCAACCCATTCTAGGGCGGCCAGAAACCTGGCAGCCCACCATCTTAGGCAGCCACCAAGTTGGCCGCCCGGCTCTTCCTGGAAGGCCAGCCTCCTGGCCGCCCTCACCCTCAAGAAGGCCATCATTTTGGCCGCCCAGCTCCTTTGGACGGTCAGAACCTTGGCCACCTCCTGATAACTACAGTCAAACCTGCGTTTCCGCCCACTCCGGGCACGTCCTTCGCAATTGCTCCCACTCGGGGTGGTTCGAGACCCACGTAGCTTTCACGCATCCATCTTTCGAATGTTTTTTGGAGGGAGATTGCCCCAACATACAAAACTCCATTCTGAATCATCTCACGAGGGGGGATCCTTTCGGTAAGGGGGTTGGACATTTTTCTCACGCTGGGAGTTGGACATTTCCGGAGGAGGTTCTACCAGTTGGGAGAGTTCAGAGAGAGCTGAGAGGACGATAGCATCCTTCCCCGACCTTCCTCTAGAAGCAGAACTCGAAGTTGAAGAGCTCCACAGTGGAGAGTACAGCTTGCAGGGGGTGGCCATCGACATGGCCGCCCACCATCCTTGAGCGGCCACAAAGTTGGCCGCCCTCCTGTTGGTTGACGGGCAAACCCCGTCTTTCCTCTCCCTTGTCCTCCATTTTGCTACTTTCTATCCCATTTCACTGCATGACATGCATATTAGACTTGCCCAGATCCCTTTTTCTAAAGAGATTTTTCAACCCAAAACATAGGGAAGGCGGATGGTCAAAAGTCTCGACCATCCCCCTTCTCGCCCCCCTCCCCGGTACGATCACCACCATTTGCATGTTCTTCCTTTCATTTTGAGCATATACTACACTATCATAGTCTAATGGGTTTGTTCTCTTTGCTTGCTGGTTAATTTTGCAGGAACTTCGTCATCGACTTGCAGGGCTCCTTACTCTTGGTCGGTCGAGAGCGAGGACAGAAGAACCCACCATCTCCCCATTCCTAAGGCGTTCACGATCACTCTACCCCTGTGAGGTTCAGGTAAACACCTCTGGCGATCACATCATTCCTATCTTTCTAACCTGTGCACTGTAGGTAGCAGCAGCACAAGTTCGGGAGGACACTCGCGACCACCTTCACGCGGACGACACCTTCCGGCACCTACACCTAGTTGACCCAGAGATTACACTCAAATTGAAACTAGGGTCCACATTGAGGAGAGAACCGACACTTTCATTAAAATCCATCTTGGTGTAACTCAAGGGAACATTAAAAACTTGACGTAAGCATCACAACTTATTTGACAACTTGCTTGAGTGCTTTCTTGATAGCCATATTTGTGTGTTTGATTTGTTTAATTCTCAAGCATAACCATGATGCTCCGATCATGTAGAATTATCAATGTGGCCAACCAAGAGTATTCCTATGATGGTGGTGAGGGTGGTCAATTTGACCAATCCTATGAGGTTCCTCAAGGTCTTGTTTTGTATGAGGGAAACTATGCTCCTTCTCAATATCCTCCTCCCAAAGTCTATGTGGTAGACACCACCACCCAAATGGTTGAGTCCTCCTCTCAGGCCCAACCTACCGTCCAACACACATCCAGGGAAGCTTCCCCATCTTTTGATTTGAATGATCTCATCGATGTCTTGTCTCAATTAGATAAGATTCAACGCCAGGCGGTCCAAGCCACCCTCAAAGGGAAGTATGTCCCTTCTTCTTCTTCAAATCCCCCTCAGGCTGTAGGTGGCCTTCAAACCAAATCCCCCTCAGGTTGTAGGTGGCCTTCAAACCAACACCCCTAATGACCAGGCGGTCTCACAGAAATTCCATCCCGTCCACAAACTCCCATCCTTGTTGTGCCGGTCCAACCGGCAAACCATTCCGTGGTTAGGCCACAACATCCAACTCCTCCCCAATTCTTGAGAAGGCCTGTCCCAAGTCCATTCCCTGTCAATCTGGCCCTGGCCGAGTCTGTCACCAACACCCTCCTTCAAAAGATTGCTAGCATGGAGGAGCAGCTTAAGAAAGTTTCTATCCCGAAGGATACTCCAGAGGTTACTCTCCCCATATTACCGATTTTCCACTTGCCTCCGTCGGAGATGCCCAACTTCTGGCGCTACAATGGAACGGGCAATCCGTTCATCCATTTAAAAGATTTTATGTTTGAGGCATCTTTCTGGCAGAACAATAAGACATCTTTGGCTTACCTTTTTAAAAGGTCTCTTGATGCCCCGACCCTTGAATGGTTTTATTCTCTTGAACTGACTGAGGCCAGTGATTTTGATGTAGTTCAAAGAATATTTTTGCAAAAATATAGAGACCGTGTGGGTCCCTCTTTGTCTGTTACCGATTTAGTTGCTGAGAAGATGAAGTCCGAGGAGGACTTCGTACAATTTGCCGATAGATGGAGGGCAATGGCTGAGAAGCTAAGAGACACGCTTTCGGAACTGGAGCAGGTAGAGATGATAGTCTCAAATGCCACTCTGTAATTCCATCATATCTTGGCCATGAACAAGTTGAACACTATGGAGGAACTTTATGAAAGGGCGCGGTATATACAAACTCACATGAAGGATTCACCCATCATGTCCATGTTCAAACAAAAGCCAAGGATGGCGAGGAAGAGCAACAGTGTGAACAACAATGGTGGAACTACCGAGGGCCTGGTTACTAATGAGCAAGTGGGCGTGGTTGGCAATCCCGCACCTTTCCAAAATTCTTCCAACCCGAGGCCCATACAGCAACCCCAACAACAACCTTCATTTCTCAACCAAGTTCTGCAAGCAAACAATCCTCCTTAGCCATTCCGGCCTCCTCCACAAAATCAAGCTATCCAGTAAAACCCTCCAATTCCCCAGCAAAACCCTCAGGTGCCACCTCCTGCAAACTATGGCCCCCAGCAGTCGAGACGCCCACTGGGCCCCAAGAGAGCCCAATACCCTCCATTACCCGAGAGCCTTCCTAATATTTTCAATGCACTCATGGCCGCCAACACGCTCACATTGCCAAAAGAAAGGCCGGCCTGGCCTCAAAACGTGGATACCTCTTGGTATTGTGTCTACCACCGGCAGCCTGGGCATAACATTGATCATTGCTTCCATTTTAAAGACTACATATATGATATGAATGATCAAGGTTGTATTGACTGGGACCAGATGAGACGGTTTATTTCAACCTTGAAAGCACGAAGACCTCCTCGACAGCAAGGCCAACAACAAGTTCAACAGCAAGTTCATCCACCTCCTCAACAACAGCAAGCTCCCGCATAGTAGCCGAACATGGGGATTGTCCAAAATCCGTTGTTGGAGCACCCTGCACTAAATCAGCAACTAAACCTTATCACCTCCTTCCATGAAGTGGAGAGGGGGCAGGGGTGGCATGAAGAGAGCACCTCCGTTGCCGCTTTAAACCAAAATCCAAGTCAACCTCCCCGACTATTGAGCACACCCCAACCTTCTCCTTTCCCTCAACCTTCATGCCCCCTTATACACCCCATCAACCAAATTCCCTCCACTATAACAAACTCTCCATCAAGGTCTCTCCTCATTCACTCTTTCACGACCCCTCCTTCACTACAAACCCCTCCTACCCCCTGCAAATCTCTTGCCATCTAGGCCACTCCTTATCCATCCTTTACCGACACCCCTTCCTCTTTCCATTACCACTAATCATTTGCCTGCCAGGCCCCTGTTGCTCCATCCTTCCCCAACACCTCCCACATCTCTAACTTCCCACGCACCCGCTACTACCACTAACCCTTTGCCTCCAAGGCCTCTCCTTATCCGCCCTTCACCTACCCTTCCCCCGACACCAACCACCCAAACACCGTCTATTCCTTCCAACCCTCCTCCCACTGGACCTTCACTACCCACCACGCCTGCTCCAATCAACACTCAGCTGGTGAGGCCCCTCATTAGGGTTCCCCAACCGGTTGCTCCTATTCAACCCATTAACCCCGACATTCCTTCTTCCTCCACTAACCCTTTATCTACCACCAACACGACAGAGGCGCATAGCTCTCAGACAATGGTTCTCCGCAGTGGATGGATTTTTCACCGTGTGTTTCTACAGCATCAGGAGTAGGAGCCCACATAGGGGAAAGAAGAGCAAGCACAAGAGCATGAGTCCATACCGGGGACCCAATATGATTTGTTGAAGCATCTAGACAAAACCTTGGCAAGGATTTCTATTTTGGAACTTATAAAGAGATCCCTGACCCACCAGGCAGCTCTCATGCTACTTCAAAAGGTGATGGTCAATGAGGATATTTCAGTTGAACAGATTACATCAGTTTTGACTCTGGCAGGTGATCAACCGGCAATTATTTTTTATGAACATGAATTGGCACCAAAACCGGCAAGGAAGTATGCTCTTTGCATTACTGTTGACACTAACAAGGTAGCTATCAGCCAATGTCTGGTGGACATCGGCGCGTCCATTAATGTTCTACCACCAAGCACTTTGAAGATGTGTCGCATTCCAGAAAGCAAGATTCGGCCTTCCCCCATCACAGTAACGGCCTATGATAATACCAAGAAGCCGCCTATGGGGGTGTGGACACCGAAAATTGCACATCCAAAATGTCATGCTCAGCCCAGCATCAACGACGGCGCCGAGTGAAGAAACCCCCGGGGAAATCAAGCACAAAGGGCTCCACAGCCCGTGGGCCTCGAAGAGAATCAAATGGGCCACAACTTATGCTCACAATGGGCTCAAAATCGCCCATTTAGCCCTTCAGCGGCACGCCCAGTTGAGGCCTCAGCGGCACGCCCTGGCAGAACCCTCCAGCGGCATGCTCCCTTCAGCGGCACACCCTGCCGCGGCCCTCGCCGGCACACCCCTATGGGGGTTCGCCGGCACACCCCTATGGGGTTCACCGGCACACCCCCATGGAGGGGTCTTCACCGGCACACCCCCATGGAGGGGTCTTCACCGGCACACCCCCATGGGGGGGGTCTTCAGCGGCACGCTCCCTTCAGCGGCACACCCTGCTGCGGCCCTCGCCGGCACACCCCTATGGGGGTTCACCGGCACACCCCCAAGGGGGTTCACCGGCACACCCCCAAGGGGGTTCACCGGCACACCCCCATGGAGGGGTCTTCACCGGCACACCCCCCCATGGAGGGGTCTTCACCGGCACACCCCCATGGAGGGGTCTTCACCGGCACACCCCCATGGAGGGGTCTTCACCGGCACACCCCCATGGGGGGGGTCTTCAGCGGCACACCCCCAGGGGGGGTTCAGCGGTACACCCCCTTTGGGGTTCAGCGGTACACCCCCTTTGGGGTTCAGCGGCACACCCCCTTTGGGGTTCAACGGCACGCCCCCTGGGGGGTCTTCAGCGACACACCCTGTAGGGTCCCCAGCGGCACGCCCTTCGGGCCGTTCAACGGCACGCCCATCCGGGGCTCCAGCGGTACGCCCTTTTGGCACTACAGCGGCACGCTTGTTCAGCCCTTCAACGGCACAGCGGTGAAGCTCTTTCAACGGGCGACGTGAGGCCCATGCCCTACACATCCTTGGCGCGCAGTGGAGCCGTCTGAGGTGGCAGCTGGTCGTTGGGCCACGTAGCCTACCCCACTGACAGCCAGTACAGGGGCAGGTCAAACCCATCATCACAGCCGGCTTCCCGCCTTCGACGGTCGTGCTCGAAGTCGTCGGTGGCTGGGAGTATAAAAGCCTCCTGTTAAAACACGGGGGGAAGGAGGACAGACAGACAGGGACGGAGAGAGGAGTTGGAAGAGGAGAAGAAAGAAGAGAAGAAGAGGCCCTCCCGGCCTGTGCTCCGTCCGACGGCCACCGGGAAGAAACAAGAGTAAGAGAGAGAGAGCTTGGTGTATTGGGGGAAAGGGTTGGGGATAGTGGCCGATGTCTTAGGCCCGGACGTTTTTGTCTCTCTTGTATCCCATTTCTCCTGGGGATTCTTTCTCCTTCTCCCTTTTGTCCATGGCCCCATCCGGGGGTTTGCTTTTGTAATGTATATGTAGGGCCACGCCCTCTTGATTCTCATGAATGAAAACCACCCTCTCCGGGTTCCTCTTCGATCTTCGATGTTCTATGCTAGGCTTTGCGGGCTTTTCGACGGACGATCCGTTACTCCCTCTATGTCTTCATTCCTCCGGCGTCTTTAGGGTCCTCCACGTCGATGTAGGTTTCCCCCTTTTATTAGCTTTGGCTCCGTGGGCTCCTCACTCCCTTCCATGGCCATATACCGTGTTCCCGGGCTTGAGGAGAAGGGGAGTTACCCTTCTTTCTTCCCAACCGCTCAGTTACTAATAGGCCACCCTTGGCCTTGAAATCCCCTGTCTTTCTTCCTCTTTCCCTGAACAGCCACCAAGTACCCCCCCCAGTTGCTAATACCCTTTTCAAGCCTCTCAGCGGTACACCTTTCCGGCCCTCAGCGGCACGCCCAGATCAGCCCTCAGCGGCACGCCCAGATCAGCCTTCAGCGGTGCGCCCACCCTTGGCCTTCAGCGGCATACCCTTGTTCAGCCTCCAACGGCACACTTTGTTCAGCCTTCAACGGCACACCCTGTTCAGCCTCCAACGGCACACTTTGTTCAGCCTTCAACGGCACACCCTGTTCAGCCTCCAACGGCACACCCTGTTCAGCCTTCAGCGGCACACCCCCTGTTCAGCCTTCAGCGGCACACACCCTGTTCAGCCCTCAGCGGCACGCCCTTCAGTCCCTCAGCTTACCCCTTTGTCCAGTCCCAGTCCAGGTCCCTTAGATGTCTTCGACCTGTCGTTCTCCTTCGCGTTTTCCGAGTCTCTATAAAGGTGTTGCCCCCCCCCCCCCCGGGGGCCCACCTCCAGTTGTCGGGTTCCGCCACATCATGTGGGCGCGTTCCCTGTATCTCCCTTACGCCCCGGGTTAAGGGGAGATGCTGCCGAATTTTTCTGAGAAACTAATAAACAATTAAAAGAGGCAAAAGGAGGCAACAAACAAGTAAGATAACTGACGAAACCTTCCAACTCATCAAACCACTGCCGGCATCATGACGAGAACTGAATCGGGCTAATTAACCACCTGGCCGCCCGAAAACCTGACCCGCAAGAAAAGAGACCGAACCGAACCAAGAGAACAAACGCGGGAGGAATTTTATATGAACTTACACGAGGGTTAAGACAAGAAGAAAAGAAAAGCCTTAAAGCAGGTAATCGAAACTGAGTTAACCTCCATCACTCCCTGCTCAACTCCCAGCGGCACACACACACCCAGCCTCCAGCGGTACGCCCCTGCAGCCCTCAGCGGTACGCCCTTTGCAGCCTCCAGCGGTACGCCCTTTGCAGCCCTCAGCGGTACGCCCCCCTGTAGCCCTCAGCGGTACGCCCCAGCCCTCGGCGGTACACTCCCGTTTTCCCCTTCGCCGGCACACTATACATATACACATATACAACTTGACAAGGGCATTAATAATAGCAAATAAATTAATAAAAATTACGCTAATTAAAGGACTCCGAATGCGTAATATTAATCACAATAAAAGAGGCGGGAGGGGTAATAGTAAAATAAATAATAAACCAATGATAATAATAAGAATAATCATGCATAGAAGAAGAGAAATCATCCCGGACAAAGGCACGAATAAATAGTAAACATCAAGTCAGAAATCCCAGAAGGTATAACCTAGAAAGCTCTAGATAAAAGATGCTAATGCCCACGCCGCAGCCCGCTCTCTCCCCGGGATCCGGGGCAAAAGGAACAACAACGCTGCCCCTTTAGGTCGAGCCCGAGTCTCGGGAATTCCCCCGATATGGCCGGGCTTTGATCTAACCTCGGGCCGACATCCTAATCGGACCGGATTCGTTTTCTCGTTCCGGATACCTTCCGAACCCTCATTTAAAATTGCCGCATGCTCGGCAGACATTTGAAGGGATCTACCTCGATTTTCTCATTGTGGCGCTGTCACGGACTTGTGTCCGAATACGAAAAGTCTACGAGTGGCCGACACGGCCGACAGTTTATGGCCTTAATACAACCTTCAGTGTGACCCATCCCTATCTCTCTCGTATAATTAGTGTTACTCCTTTCGGCCGCGGGGCCTCTAATTTCGGCAATTAATCAAGGGTATTCCCTCGTATGAGGGATGTAAATGACGTCGTGACCTTCATGGCGCGACGGGTTTCGGTCCCGACACGAACCACACAATCGTCTGACGAAGTCAGATCGAGCGCACCATGGGCTCTCCGGAGCCCGAATAAATTGTCACTCCGGTGACTGGCACGCCCACGCACTCAATAAAACCAACAGACGAACGGGAGCCCCAGTCTAACGGAAAGTGCGTCCACAACTCTGGCACGCCCGGTGGGACCGCTCCACCCTTCATCTCTTTGCCGAAATTAGGGGCCCCACAGCCCCCTTCTTGTAATACTAACTGCGTTATCTTTTTAAATGCAGAAAAGAAAAAAAAAGTGAAGAGAGAGAGGCATCATGGAGCCGACAATGGGTGTCATCTGCAGCCCTGAGGTTGTGGAGAATCACGTGCGAGGTGGCTACCTGGCGGTACCCCTCACTTTCGGGAGCTTCCCTCCCACCGTGGGCTTCCCCAACTTCCTGGGGGTAGCCTTCGTCCAGATCCTCGACGTGGAAACGCCCGAGAAGCCTCAAACCAACGCTCCCGCTCCGGGAGCCGTCGAAGCTGCCGCCGGCCGAGCTGTGGCCGAAGACAACAATAGCGTCCGCACAACGACGCTCAGCTGCAACGTGCACCACGTGCACCAAACTACCGGCCCGTTCCACCAAGGGTCGACATCCCACCGGAGAAGGCTCCGGAAAAGCAACATCGGCGCGGGGTCAGGGCGTCGCGCCTCCAACTCCGGGAAGTCCATGACGGTTGGGGCCCTCCGAGTCCGCCTAGACGGGCAGAGGTCCCAGGTGACACCGGACCGCATCATCCCAACCGTTCCAGTCCGCAATTCCTTTGAAGGACTGGCTAAGCTGAAGGAGAAGACGAGGCCCATAGCCCCGGTCGTAGCACCAAAGAGGACGCCGGGTCACAGGCCGGCTAAACTGAAGCAAGTCTGGGTGCCTAAGGAGACCCAGCCCAACGCACCCGCCTAGGCAGGGCCCAACATCTTCCGCCCCAGGAGGACCCGACGCCATGACAGGGCTGAGGTAGTGACCCCCACTCTCCGACCGGCACCTGTCATCCTGGTGCCGTCCGAGGATGCTCACCACCGTCGCCGGGGGCGCCGACACAACGCCGCCCGCCCGGCACTCAGGGCCTACTCTCCTTCCGCTGCTGTCGTCGACTCGCAACCACAGGCCGCTCTCCCTGACCAGGAGTGGGAAGGGATCGAGCAGGCCATGAGAAGCTACCTCCGAGGCCCGGGTAGCACCCCCGCTGGCCGCCGGAGACTACTGGGGGCAATGACCTCCGCCTTCCAGGAAGAAAGGGGGGAACCTGCACCTAGTATGGAGTCGAGGACCCGCCCGGAAGAGCCGCGCCAGTCCCCTGTACGGGAGGAGGCGCCGTCCCGACGGTCGGTCTTCGACAGGCTAACATTCCCAGGAGGACCGTCCCGGAGGGCGTCAAGAAGAAACAAGAGTAGGAAATGGCTGACATTCACCTGCAACATGGCAGGAGTCCATGGTCGGTATGGGGCCTTACCCGCCGACCCGGAAGAATTGGCCAGAATAGCTGCCAGGCCAGGACCCCTTACCAGAAGAAGGAGAGCGGCAGGCGGCGCGACACCTGGGGAGCCCCTCACGGCCCTCACGGCCAATGTAGTCACCACCGGCGACACGAGTGGCGGACCCTCGACATCATCCGAGGACGCCCCGGCCGAAGAGACGGGGGGCATACCCAGCCTCCCCACAGCTGACCCAGCAATGCTGCTCATGATGCAACGATTCCAGCAGGAAATCGAATCACTTAAAAAGCAATTGAATGAGCGAAACACACCACCCCCAATGTCCTGGCAGACCGAGACCATACCCGAGGTACCCAGGGACAGGGGGCAGTCTTCCGAGGCAGCTCTTCCGGCAACCCTCGATCCCCCCGGGGGCACGCCCCCGCAGCAAGCACATTGCACAGCGGTGACCCCGCCACAGGCTCCGCTTTCACAAGGGTCCCCCATGGCCCCCCGAGCGACCGTGGTAGTCACCCCGAGCGCACAGCCCGCTCATTTCTACCCGAACCCGGTCGACCCGGCGACAGTCAGCCGATTGATGCTTGAGCAGATGATAGACATGAAGTTGGCCGAAAGGGGCGATGGGGGTCAGACGCCTTTCGACGTCTACCGGGTACCCTACCCGGTTCATTACGCTGCCAAGAAGCTGCCGGCTGGCGTCACCAAGCCGCCGAAATTCGAGAAGTTCAACGGGCAAGGATCTCCCAGAGAGCATATTGCCTATTATGTGAACGTCATGGGAGACTTGGCTGCTGATGAAGCCTACCTCCTGAAGTTCTTCGGCTCAACACTCACCGGGCTTGCCTTTGAATGGTACTCCGGCTTGCCGCCCGGGTCCGTGGCCGATTGGCCCGACATGCAGAAGAAGTTCAAAGAAAGATTCTACGTGGCCGAGAGAGAAGTTACCATGGCTGAACTCTACGCCACGAGGCAGAAGAATGATGAGTCGGCTCTCGACTACATTAAGAGGTGGAGGAACCTCAGCATGAGGTGCAAACGCCCCCCGCATCAGGAGGACGCGGTGCAGATCTGCAAGCAAAATTTAAAGAAAGAAATCCTAGAAAGAATGATCGGCACTGAGGTCAAGACATTTGACCGTCTGAATAATGTGGTAGCAGAGATCGAGGCATTCTTGGCCCGATACTCCTCCACCCCGGCTATGTCAAGCCAGAGGGCCAGACAGGCGGAGAAGAAGCCGGCTCCCCCGGAGGTGCATGCACTAGACTTCCAGGCTTTCGAAAAGCAGAAGGAGAAAGCCAAGGGAGCAGCTAACCCTCCGCCACCCAGAACCACAGAACGGCGAGAAGGCCCCTCACTAAGAGAGAAGATGAGAAACAAGTTGTATTCCTTCTCCCGGGACAAGTCCAAGCTCCTGTTTGAGTGGGCAACCAGCTACAATAAGATCACATTGCCAGAGCCGAAAAGGCCTGGCAACTCAAAGAAGAAAGATGACCCGCGCTTCTATCTGTACCACCGGGTGCTCGGGCATACTATTGAAGATTGCTACGTCTTCAAGGATGTTATTGAGTCCTTAATCTGAGACGGGGAGCTGGACATGGGGGAGCATAAAGTAGACCCCCCGCAGCCACACGAGCTGCCCAGTATAGCCTCCTCCGTCAGTATGATCTCGCTATATCAGGAGCTGCCAGAAGAATGGGCGAAAGCCTGTGCCCGTGCCACTTATGAAACCTTTATCATGGCCCCAGCTCAAGACCAAGAAGGGTGGCAGACTGCACCCGGAAAAACCAGGAAGGCGTGCGCCCCTCGACCCACCCCAGGAATTCACTCGAGGGTAGCAACGCCCCTGCCTGCACCGCCCCCAATAAACCCTGTCTGCCACGACACGGCCCCCCGGCTGGTCATGAGGCGGCCCACTCACAACAGGAAGAGCTCTGCCCCGCTGCGGATGCACAAGAAGACTAGCCCGGCGGTTGAAAGACTCCAGGCTATTATTGATGGGCTCGAAGATTATGAACAACCCGAAATCCAGCCTGTGGAGCTGAAGGAGTATGTCCCCTGGACGGAGTTCGAATCACTCGATCTGGCTCCGGGAACAGAAGCTGATGCAGACAAAGAGCCTCCCCTGTGGGGTGAACCTCCTCAAGAGCAGCCACCCGCTGCAGCAGGCAAGAAGAAGAAGAAGAGAAGACCCGGGGGCAAGAAGAAGAAGGAGGTTGTCTTCGCCTGCAATACCCTCGCGGCGCTGTTCGACACTTCTCTCTCCCTGGAAGAGAAAGAAGAAGAGCCACCCCATGAGCCGGCAGAAGTGAGTCAAGCTGAAGCATCCACCTCCCAGCATGCCACCAGGTCAGGGAGGAAGTGGGGGCGCCCTCCTCAGGGCAGCCTCAACATCATGCTCAGGGGGGAACAACCATACCAGGTTCCCGAGCCCGAGGTCCGAGGCACTGAGATCCCTCCTCCATCAGGCCTCTACCCCGGAGGCACCAAGAGTCAAGGCGCCCCGTCGTTCGCCGAGTTCCTATCCGCTCGAGCAGGAAGGCGGGTGCACCCCCAGGGGTCCGCTGTGACCAGTAAAGCAAGCATTCCTCAAGCTCTACCGGCTACAGTTCCTGCCCAGCCGGAGGAAGAATTCAGTGGCACCCCAAACCTCGCCGAATTCATGCGAGCAGCAGAGGAGGCTCAACAGGCCCCGCCTGCTCGACAGGCCACAGCAGAACCCACAAAACAGGCATCCCTTGATCCGGCACCCCAGTCCCAGGATGAAGGCAGGCGCAGCAAGCCCGAGGAGATGAAACTGCTCAAGGTACGGGCGGCCGAGCGAATAGTCAGACATCTCAAGAAAATCCCGACCCGGTTCACGGTCTGGGAGATGCTGTCCTTGAATGAAGAAACACGGCAAGCCATCATCGCCGCACTCCAGACGCCAGCACACCTTGAAGCCTGTTTGGCAGAAATACCCCCTGAAGTAGCAGTGGCTTTCACAGAAGATGACATGCTCCTACCGACTTGCAGCCATAACAGGCCCCTCTACATGAAAGGGCAGCTGAACGGCCAGCCTATCAACAGGGTCTTGATCGACCCAGGAGCAGCGGTGAATATACTCCCGTACCGGGTATACCAGAAGCACTACTTTGACGTACATCTGGTCGAAGTTAAAAATGTCAAGATTGCCGGCTTTAACCAGAAATGCGAAGTTCCTATGGGGGTCGCAGAGTTCAACTTGACCTTTGATGACTTCACCACCAAGGTCCAGTTCCACGTCATCAACTCCAGCACTTCCTACAAGGCGTTGCTTGGCCGGCCTTGGCTACACCAGAACAGAGTGGTGCCCTCCACCCTACATCAATGCATCAAATACCCCTGTGAGGGAAAGGAAGTCAGAATCTTCGCCGACCTCCACCCGTTCGAGGTGTTCGAGTGTCACTTGTCAGATGCCAATCTGTACTTGGAGAAGGCGAAGCCAGCTCCTCAAGTCATCCAAGACAAGGGCAAGAAGAAAATGGAATCAGGGGGCTGGTTTCCTCCGCCGCCCCCAGGCTATGTAGCTCCCCCGCATGTACCATTTATTGCACAAGAAGAAGGGGTATTCAGGGCAGCCCCTCTCGCCATCTACCCCACACCGGGGGCACCCTGCCTCGAAGACCTGCTAGAAGATGTCAGGGTCCCGCCAGGGATCGTCAAGCCGATAGCAGAGATTGAATGCCAAGCGGCTGAGCAATTGAGAACCTTCGAGGTGCCTAACCCCGAGGGGCCGTCCACTATCTTCTATGTGGCCGGGGAGAAGCCGGTCAGGGAAGACGACGACTGCCGGTTCCCTGACGAGTTGCATGACCCGCACGTCCCCATTATGGGACTTCCCCACATGACTGACCGGGCAGCCAGAATGGTCAGAAAGCAGAAGATTCCTCCCTACCAGCCCTCCAGCCGGAGGGAAATGTTTGAAAGAATGTGGAACCCACCAAACCTGGATCGACGGTTGCTGAAAATCACCAAGCACCCCGGTCTGGGCTTTTCACTAGAAGATTACTACGAGACTGATGTCATATCGGTCTCAACATGGCCCGGCGACGACCCCGCAGAAGCCACAGATTCGCGGGAAGCCTGTCAAGATGCATATCCTGCGCCCCCAATGCAGGAGGCACAAGACGAGGAGATCTTCCTTTGGAAACCTCCCCGCCGCCGTTGCACAGAGAAGACCCCCTCCTTCCCCGAAGTGTCGACCTCGAAGGGGCACACCGGCGAAACACCTTCGCCCCGGCCGGCCGGCGAAGCAAGGAGCAGCAGCATGGGCCATGCTCCGAATTCCCCTCGATACGACCCCGTCATGTACGCCTTGTACCACAGGCAGCAACGGGAGATCGAGATGCTGAAGAGGCGGCTAGCCGAGCTAACCTCGCTAGTCGCCGACCTGATCCAGGGCTCCCTCCCCCCATGGGGTGGCCGGATGCCTCGGCCCCGAGGCGCCAGTCCCAGCACCCCCGCTTTGTCAAGGCAGGAAATGAGAGACATGGCAAGCTCGCTGACCGAGCGGCCGACCAGGCAAGGGCTGACACTCCAAGAGAAGCTACAGAAGCCTTATTCCTTTCCGAGAGAGAAGACCCGGGGCATCTTCGACTGGGCATGCCACTACGGCAAAGTCTCCCTTCCACGGTCCAAGAGGCCGCAAGACACCCGAAGAAGCGGGGACCCGCTATTTTGCCCTTACCACCAGATGCTGGGCCACGCCATTGAAGACTGCTATGTCTTCAAAGACATTGCCCAAGACCTCATTGACAGGGACGAGCTCAGGATGGGGGATTATGTGATAGCCCCGCCACGCCCCCATGTAGCGGACAGCCCCAGAGCGGGAGCCTACACCGTGTCCATCAACTACCAGGCCCCTGAAGATGCGGCTGCCCCGGCTCCCGTCCAAGCTACCTATGATGAATACACAGAAGAGCCTGAGATGGACCTACGCCCCTCTGAGCCAGCGGGCCTCGCACACCCGGCGGCCACAGCCCAGGAGGAGAGCGAGGTGAATGCAGCCTCCATGCCCAGTCATGATGAACAAGAAGAGGGAGATGGCATTCTCGAACCCGAGGACCATGAAGACCAAGACTTCGTCGATTTGTCGCCAGCCCCGCCGGAAATTGAAAATGGCGGCCAGGCCACAGTCGACGAATTGGTTGAAATCAACCTTGGCACAGAAGACAATCCCAGGCCGACTTTTCTGAGTGCTCTCATGCCTCTACAGGAGAGAGAACAATACACAAAGTTGCTGCAAGAATTCCGGGATTGCTTTGCCTGGAACTATAAAGAAATGCCCGGACTGAGCCCCGAGGTGACTCAACACATCCTGTCCATTGATCCCAAAGTGGAACCAGTGAAGCAACCTCCCCGGCGCATGAGGCCGGAGTTAACCAGCCAGATCTGCAAAGAGGTCGACAAGCTCATAAACGTCGGCTTCGTGGCGGAGAATCAATACACCACATGGCTGGCCAATATTGTACCGGTGAAAAAGAAGAACGGACAGATCAGGATTTGCGTGGATTTCCGCGACCTGAATAAAGCCTGCCCAAAAGACGACTTCCCGGTGCCTATCACCGAAGTGATGATCGATGCAACTACTGGCCACGAGGCCTTGTCCTTTATGGATGGGTCGTCCGGCTATAACCAAATCTGGATAGCCGACCACGACCGGATTCACACCGCCTTTAGGTCACCTAAAGGGATATTTCACTACAAGAGGATGCCCTTCGGCCTCAAGAATGCTGGTGCCACATATCAGCGGGCGATGACCAAGATCTTCGACGAGCTGCTATACAGCAAGGTCGAATGCTACATCGACGACCTGGTCGTCAAGACTAAAAAGAGGGATGAGCATCTGAATGACCTCAGGGTCGTCTTCCAAAGGCTCCGCCTATACGGGCTGAAAATGAATCCCATGAAGTGCGCCTTTGGCGTGTCCAGTGGAAAGTTCCTCGGCTTTATCGTCCGACACCGAGGGATCGAGATCGACCCCTTTAAGATAAAAGCTATCCAGGAGCTGCCCCCTCCGAAGAATCTGGGAGAGCTGAGATCCCTACAGGGGCGTCTAGCTTACATCCGCAGGTTCATTTCCAACCTGTCGGGGCGCTGCCAGCCATTCCACAAACTAATGATGAAGAATGCACCTTTCAGCTGGGGTCATGAATGCCAGCACGCGTTTGACCAGTTAAAGGAGTATCTGGAGACCCCGCCTGTCCTAGGGGCACCTGTCAAAGGCAGACCGCTGATTCTATACATAGCGGCCACCGAATACTCACTGGGGGCAATGCTCGCCCAAAACAATGATGAGGGAAAAGAGCAGGCTCTCTACTACCTCAGTCGAAGATTGGTGGGTGCAGAAGCTAAGTACACCCCGATCGAAAAGATCTGCCTTGCCCTGGTCTTTGCAGTCAAGAAGATGAGGCACTATATGCTGTCCCATGAAGTCAGCTTGATATCCAGGGCCGACCCCATTAAGCACATCCTTTTTCAGCCCGTCCCAAAGGGGCGCCTTGGCAAGTGGGCCGTGCTGCTCATGGAGTTCGATATCACCTACGTGCCGCAAAGGGCCGTTAAGGGGCAAGCCGTCGCGGACTTCTTCGCAGCACACCCTGTGCCCGAAGACTCTCCGTTGGCCACAGAGCTACCCGAAGATGAAACACTAGAGGTGGATCAAGTGCAACAAGCCGTCTGGCAGTTATACTTCGACGGAGCCTCAAGAACAGAAGCGACCCCGTCCGGACGTACCAAGGTGCGGGCCGGAGCGGGCATCGTCCTCAAATCTCCAGATGGAGAGGTGCTACACACTTCTTGCTGCATCAGCAAGCCCTGTACAAATAATGAGGCGGAGTATGAAGCCCTGATCATCGGCCTCCAAGTCGCCCTCCAAATGGAGATCAAAATGCTCCAGGTGTTCGGCGATTCGCTGCTTGTCGTCAAGCAAATCCAGGGGCAGTTTGATGTCCGAAAACCCGAGCTGCTCCCGTATCACACTAAAGCGAAAGGGCTCATGGAGCGGTTCTACCTCCTCGAAATAGGCCATGTCGCCAGAGGGGAGAACGCACAAGCCGACGCATTGGCAAAATTGGCAAGCTCACTGGCGGTGCCCCCAGATGGATATCTCCATATCCAAGTAATAAACCAACGCCAGATGCCCAGCATGATAGAAGAAGAGCCGGAAGAGGAGGACCTACAGGTCGCTACAGCAGAAGCCGTCAGCCTGCCTGACTGGAGGGACCCCCTAATGCAGTGGTTCAGGCACCAGCGACTACCCGACCGAAGAGAAGAAAAGATCAAGCTGGTCAGAACCAAGGACTCCTATGAGCTCCGAAGCGGAATATTATTCGGATTGTCGCCGATGCCAAACGGAAGCTACTCCTCCGATGCTTGTCCATTGAAGAAGCTTGGAGGGTTATGAAGGAGGTCCATGCCGGCATAGCTGGCGCACACCAGGCGGGGCCGAAAATGAAGATTGAAATCAAGAAACTTGGCTATTATTGGCCTGCAATGTTCAACGACTGTTGCGAGTATGCTAAGTCGTGTCAGAGATGTCAGGAGCATGCCACCATTCCCAGAAGACCTCCTGCACCACTACACCCAACAGTGCCCAGTTGGCCGTTCGCCCAATGGGGAACGGACGTCGTGGGCCCCTTTCCTGCATCTTCCACAGGCTGCAAATATATTCTGGCGGCGACCGACTACTTCTCCCGCTGGGCAGAGGCTATTGCCTTACGGGAGGTCACCGGAGAAATCGTGGTCAGGTTTGTCCGCCGCAATATTATATTCCGGTTCGGCGTGCCCGACCGGATTGTGTCGGACAACGGCAGCCACTTCCGCAACCAGAAAGTTTACCGGCTAGCAGAAAAATACAAAATTGACTGGAGGACATCGACTCCTTACAATCCACAAGCCAATGGGCTGGCCGAAGCTTTCAATAAGACACTTTGCACTCTCCTGGCCAAGACTGTTAGCTCTAACAAAAGGGACTGGGAAGAAAGAATGTATGAAGCGCTTTGGGCGTACCGAACCGTATACAAGACCCCAACGGGCTGCTCGCCCTTCTCTCTTGTATGTGGCTCGGAAGCAATCATTCCCGTCGAACTGGAGATACCGTCCCTCAGGGTCGCCATTCAGCATGGGCTTGTCCCCGAAGGGCAGACCAACACCGAGCGAAGGCTCGATGAACTCTCCAGTCTGGAAGGAAAGCGGCTTCAAGCCCAACAGAATATCCAGGTCTATCAGGCCCGGATTGCACGCGCCTTTGACAAGCTCGTCAAGGAACGCGAATTCAAGAAGGGTGACCTTGTCATGGTCAAGAGAAGAGATCTCATGGCGGCCAACCCCAAAGGTAAGCTAAACGAGAACTGGCTCGGACCCTACGTAGTCTAGAAAGTCTACGAAGGCGGCCTATGTAATTGTCAACCACCGCGGGGAGGTTCAATTCCCGCCTCTTAATGGAAGGCACTTGAGGCTGTACCACGCCCCAGCGCCCCCATTCAGGTAATAATATTACTCTTCGCCCCATTTTGGGGCGGATTTGCGTGATTAATGTCCGAATGATTTGGCCAACAGCCGGGTTCCCGAAAAAGGGAAGAAAGGAATAGAAAGAGAAAGAAAGAAGAAGTAAAAAAAAGAGAAAGACAAAAAAAGAAGAAGCAAAAATGGAAAGAGGAGGAGAGAAGAGAAAGACAAAAAAGAAGAAGCAAAAATGGAAAGAGAAAGAAAGAAGAAGCAAAAAAAAGAGAAAGACAAAAAAGAAGAAGCAAAAAAATGGAAAGAGAAAGAAGGAAGAAGCAAAAAAAAGAAGAGGAAAAAAAAAGAAGAAAAAAAAAAGAAGAGAAAAAAAAGAGAAAAAAAGAGAAGCCAGAAAGGGGGACGCCCCCCATTTCCAGTCACCGCCCCGCATCAGCGGGGGTACCAAAATTGATTTAAAAAGAAAAAGACAAACTCTTCTCCCCGTCCTTCCCGGGCGGTGAGTACCCCTTTGGCTCGGACCTCACGTCCGGGTCATTGACTAGACAAACTCTTCTCTCCGTCCTCCCCGGGCGGTGAGTACCCCTTTGGCTCGGACCTCATGTCCGGGTCATTGACTAGACAAACTCTTCTCTCCGTCCTTCCCGGGCGGTGAGTACCCCTTTGGCTCGGACCTCACGTCCGGGTCATTGACTAGACGAACTCTTCTCTCCGTCCTCCCCGGGCGGTGAGTACCCCTTTGGCTCGGACCTCATGTCCGGGTCATTGACTAGACAAACTCTTCTCTCCGTCCTTCCCGGGCGGTGAGTACCCCTTTGGCTCGGACCTCACGTCCGGGTCATTGACTAGACGAACTCTTCCCTCCATCCTCCCCCGGGGGGCGAGCACCCCTTTGGATCAGACCTCCCGTCTAAGTCACTGACTAAACGGACCTTTCTATCCGCCACCTCTGAACGGCAAAAGGGGTCTCTGGCCAAGTACCCCTCACTCGAGACCAGCACGCGCTCCCAATATTGCGGCAAAACCAGGGAGTTGCCCGTTCGATATGGTGGAGTGGTCCCCTCGTCCTCCCCCTAGGAAGGCGAGCGCTCTCCTGTACCCTGACATGGGTCCCTGCCTGGTCCTTCCAAAGTGAATCCCCGCAAAGACTCATACCCTGCCAATGGTCCCCTACACGAAAAGGGGGGAAAGATACAAGAGCGAGGGAAGAGGAAGAAAAAAAAAACAATATGCACGGAAAAGGAAGAGGGGTGGGAAAGCTCCCTCCGGGATAAATGCACACACCAGGAACGCGTGAAGTCATAAATGCTTTGCTCTATTCAAAAGAGGATCAAACTACATGTGCTGCGGGGCATACCCCTGTGTTACATTCAAAAAAAAAGAAAGAGAAATTAAGGGATGTAACGCTCAGTCGATGTCCCTGAAGATGTCCTCGAGGGGGAGGATCCCGACGCAAGGGAAGTTCGTCATATCGCGCAGTCGGCCCCTCAATCCCTCAAGACGGGCGAGCTCCGCTTCGACGGACGCCATTTCAACGTCGGCAACGGCAAGAGCTTCCCTCTCCTCTGCCACCGCCCCTTCCGCCTCGGCGAGGCCAAGTTTGGCCGCAGCAAGATAGCCCTCCAGCTTCTCGATCCGGTTCTTGAAGGAACGAACGCTGCCTTCGCCTTCCTCTAGGGCCTTTCCGTGGCGTTCTCTACTGTCGCGTCGGGCCTTTAGGGCCTGCAGATATTCGTCCGCCTGAGCATCAAGGGCGGCGCGTTCGTCAGGAGCCTGGGTCTCCAGGAACTCGCGGCGCTTGACATATTTCAATAATAGCAAGACCCGCCGTGACCATTCCCCCAGCGGACAGCCAAGCACTTGCAGCGCCCCCGTTAATTGCGTTACGATGGTATGCACCTCCCGATACGACAGAGAAGCATCGCCGAGAAGCATCGTCCGTAAAGTGATCAGCATCTGACGGACTGGCGCTTCTGAGGACGTGTGACTAACTGAGGGCACGACCGGAGGGGTGAATTCTACGGTGCTGTCCACCTCTGCCCACAGGTCGGTATCTGCCGCCACTGAAGATGAAGGAAGGGCGAGGGTCAAGTCGCCCGGCCGGCGTAGCTCGACGAGAGACTCTTGGCCGACCATTGCCTGGGGAAAGGAAAGGACCATTGCCGAAGCCTCCGGTGCCCCCATCGTTTGGAGGTCACCTGCCCCCTCTGCCTCCGTCTGGCCCGACTCTGCCACTCCTCCAAGGGGCAGGGGTGCAGGGGCCGTTACCTCGGCTAGAGGAGGAGCTTCGAGTAAGGCCAGGCCCGAAGCCGTCACCCATGAACTCCTCGCTCGCGGCTGAGATCCCTCCAGATGCGCACGGAGCCCCGCAAATATCTGCTGCAAGAGCGGGTCCTCCATCTGAGCCGGGAGTTTCGGGAAGGGCGGAAGCGGAACCACCAGCTGGGGTAAACGTCCCGCTTCCACGAGCGCAGCCAGTCTCTCTCTCTCCAAGCCCAAGACTGGAGCCGGCCCCTCCACCGCTATCGGGCCAATGCTCGGTCTTCGCTTGGCCACTGCCTTCCGGATACGACCAGGCGCCTTCCCCGATATCGGCATCGCCTGACCATGGGAATGGGAATCAGCTATTCGCCATCTAAAATAAACCATGCAAAAGGGAGACCGTGGAGCCCGCATACTCACCTTGGCCGCTGGGATGATGCTACCTTCAGGCGCGATCTCCCCCTCCTCCAGAGGCTCGCCCGCCGCTCTGGTAGTACCGGAGGGCTCCGCGGGCATTTCCTCTCGAAGGGCGTCGAGTAAAAGAGCCAATTTGCCCATGACGGCATCGGCTCCCGTTGGGCGGTCGATCAGCGCAGCCGGGGCAGCCTCCTCTGTGATCTCAAGTTCGGCCGGTTCTCGAAAATCCTAAAGAAAAAGGGGGGGGATAAGGTCGTCAGTCAATCACAAAAAAAAGGAAAGGGAGAGCCGGCCCAAACAAGCTCACACTCACAGCGGTCTTCCCCACGAGGCTCGAGGAGCCAGCAAGTAAGGGGGCCCCGAAGGCCGTCTCGGGCGGCTCCGATGCCCCGGACACGCCCTCGTCAGGAGCTAGTTCGTCGGAAGAGTAGTTGTAATCTACCTCTTCCCCAGACGGAGACTCGACCGCCGTCGGCTCGGCCTGGACCGGCAGAGGAGCTTCCACCTCAGAGTCTCTGCCCAGCACGTCCTCCCTCGGGCTAGGCGAGGCTCGCGCTCCGATCTTCTTCCTCCTCACATATATCAACGTCGTCGGGAGGTCGGGATCAGGCCCCAATGACTCGGTGGCCACCGCAGCAACGCCTGTCATGCAAAAGAAGATAAGCCAGGGTGAATCTACTGGCCCCTAGGACAAAAGGGGGGGGAGCTAACCGTGTAGTCGAAAATATTTACCCCCTTCAGTTCCTGCGACACGAGATGACCCGCGGGCTTCCTCAACAGGCAACGCCTTCTCGGGAGTCCCGACCGTACCCTCGCCCGTGAGATAGAAGCGCATCGTCGCCATGCGCGAAGCCGAGGCCAACTCGGGAGGCCGGTCGACCGCAGACGACACGGGCAGCCGATGAATCTCACCAGCTTCGCGGCTCGGTTCGGTCTGTGTGGCTTCGAATTCCTCGAAGGACAAGACACGGGCCACCGGCGAGGCTGCCGTCGGAGCCGGGGATGCCTCGGTCCGCTGCCGTTTTACCGTCTTTTGCCTGGCCACCTTGGCAGCAGCCAGTGCCTTCTTAACGGGCGACTGTGCCCGGGGCCTTCCCGTTGCCTGCGGCAAGGGAGCCGGAGCCGCCGCCGGGGTCGCCTCTGCCGGGACCGCAACTTCACCCATGTCAGGCGAGGGCACGGGCTCTCCCGTAGAAGCTAAGACAAAAGAAGTATCCAGGTGTCAAGACTCCACTCCAAAATAAAAAGGGGGGGGGGGAAGACTCAAGAGACACGCTGATGATCGGGAACACTGACCGGCAGGTTGACCTGGCTCGGGACCGGCAGCCTCGAATTCCTCGAAAGACGGGGCTAGTGGTGCCAGAGGAGCAGCCGTCGAAGCCTTAGCCGTTTCTATCTTCCTCCGCTTTGTATCCCGCTGCTTAGCCGCCTTGGCGGCATCCACCGCCTTTTTCACAGGCGATTTGGCCCGGGGCCTCTTCGCAGCCTTAGGCAAAGGAGCCGTGGTCGGGGCCAGCGGCGCGGCTTCAAAATGCGCAGGCTTCTTCACCAGCCGGAGGAGGTTCCGGTACGTGGCCATCTGCGTGCTGTCGGGATGGTCTGCAAAGAAAAGAGGGGAAAGAACGAACATGCATACACCGTTAGTACCTAACTCACCGCGAAAGCCGCAGCGCTGAGGGATAAAACCGAAGAGCAAGAGGGAACTGAATACCATGAGGGCCAGTGTACAGCCGCAGCGTGATCGGCCAGTAGCTCAAGGATATCTCCTTGTCCCGACGTGCCGCCTCCCGGACTAGCCAAGAAACGTCCTCAATAGTTTGACACCGGTCCGTGAGGTTGGCCAGATCCGCATGTTTCTTGGAAGAAAGGTGACAGAAAAGATTGAAGTGGTCCATGCCCCACCCATCAGCATAATAATAAGGGGTGTGCAGGCGCTTGCCCAGGATGGAGGCCGTCACATCTTCAATCTTCATCCCATTCACTCGGAGGAGGATATATAGCCACGTGGTATCCTTGTAATTCTCAGGCTTCCTCTCCTCCCGCCTCATGAACGTGCGATACAGGCAGGCCAAGTCTCTCTCCGGACGCCAGCTCTTGGCAGGAGTCCCCTCTTCCTCTATGGGGAATGGATAATTGATGAGGTCCAGACGGTCGCTCCCTACCCGGCACAGATCCCTCAGCGTCTTCTGATAGCTGTCCTTCGCCACCGGAGGCAGCTCCACTTTCGGCGTCGGCCTCCTATCCCGGGCTTCCCGACGAGCTATCAGATATGTCGCCACCTCCTTCTCTTGCCTGTTCTTGAGCCGAAGAAGATGATCTGGCTCAATGTCAAGTACTGGCACCGGTTGCCGGCTAAGGAATCTCCTTTCGGCGCCATCCCAACAATCGGTCTTGTGCAACCGATAGAAAGCCGTCCGGGCATTCCACCACTTTATATAGTCTTCAGTCACTCGGGGCACGCGACCCGGGGCTGGCACCCTGAAGGAGGCAGAGTCCGCCCGGTGGAAGAAGTCCCACCAGCTTCTAGCGTGCTCGGCGACCGCACCTCCCCGGACGTTCCGCGAAGGCAAGCCGAATTGCGCATGATAAGCAGGGATATGCTGGTCATACCCGAAGTTGCGGCCAAATCGGAAAGGGTAATACGGCTCCAGCAGTACGTTGTCTCCCTTCCGGAACACCAACACGCTCGGGCGGATAGCCAGCGCCCAATCCCTCAGCTCGGGCTCCAGCAACGGGCGCACCACGTTTTCCTGGCTGATAGGGTGGACATACCTCTCCACCTGGTCATCCTTGCATTCCCTCTTATTATTCACGAGGGGGCTTGAATGTGCGGCCAGCGTCCAGAAATGAATGGTACCGGCTGCATCCCGAGGAACCGTGGTCAACCGGCCCCGAATATCATACATCCGCATGGAAGTGGAAGCCGGCTCTGCACTCGCGAACTCCAGCATCCTCGGCACCAGCCCCCAATCCTGAAGGACTCGCGGGGCGAACTCCGGAAACAGTGAACAAACCCACGCGTTGAAGAAATGCAGTGGGCACACATACCGGGCCTGCCTCGGGAACTGGTGCGTGCTGATGTCTCCCAGGGCCTTATAAATCAAACAGAGCGCCGCCGGGCACAGAGAAAGTTTGACACCCCACGCCATCTGGCACGCCGGGTAGATGGCATCTGGCCGGATCACGGTCTCGTCCCCGTACGGCATGGCAAATGAACACAGCCAGTACGTCAGATAGGCGGCACAGTGAGTTTGTGGGTCGACCCCCATCGGATTGGCCCCGCTCCGACGTCCCCTGGAGGGGATCTTCACATCATGCTTGGGCTTCGCACGTTTCTTGCGAGCAACAGCGGTGCCAACGCAAGGAAAATCTTCATACTGCTTCAGCCCATCATAGAAATATTCCAGCCATACCGCCATACGCACCCGTTTCCTATCCCCACGGGCGGGCTGCTTCCCCTTGTGCGACAGCTGGTACAGCTCCCGGTACGCCTTCATCAGGAACCGGTATGAATACCCCAGAGAATAATAGCCGTCCCCGTTAGTCTCGTCTTTGATCAAGTCCGGGAGGCATACTTCTTCATAAGGCTCCCCGTCAATGGGCAAGCCGCTCAGCTGGCTTAGGCTCCACAAATCAAGTGAAGTCTCTCCCTCTGCCGTGTAGAAGGTATTGGTCTCCGCACTAAATACTTCTATCATACCGCAACAGAGACCCTTGGAGATGGGATAACCGTACCGGGAAGCGTACACGCTGTGATAGATGCCAACTCGGACCAGCAACGGGGCGTAGTTGAACAGTACATATTCCGTGAACTCCACCGCCCCTTCTCGGAAGCTGTGGGCGTCTTGAAGCTTCAGCTCCCCGAACCAGCCCAGTGATAGTTCGTACTTGAACCTGATGGCCAAACAGTCCATTATGAACGGCTCCTCCCTATAACCCCATTTCAGGGGAGCCAAGAATAAACCAAATCGGGGCGACTCGCCATGCACCTTCCCCGCAGACATGTCCCACCTTGCTGGCGTGAACTGAGGGGCTCGCACTAATTTGTCTTCAGTCGGCAGCACTCCCTCGATCCCCAGGACCGGCTTCCATTCTCGGGCTTCTCCCACCAGATACATCGGAATGCTCCTAGGGACGCTGTACAATAGACTGTCCCGGGCATGCAGGATGGCCCGCTCGACGGCTTTTATAGTGCGAAAGTCTCGCCCCTCTCGGGAGCGCAGGTGCTTCAGGAATCGAACAAGGTGCCTATCCTTCGGGAAGTCTTTCCTGTACTCCCCGGTGGCCCGGTCAAAAGTGAAGCCGTTGTCAACTCTGGTGAGCCGGCCGAAGTCCATGCTCTCCCGGTCGGACCCCGACGACTCAGCCAAGGCAGCTATCTCCCCATGTTCACGGTCCAGGTCTTCTACGTTCAGCCAGGTGACCGCCGGCACGGGACCCCGCGGGATGAGGTCGGCACCGATAGCAGCAGCGGGAGCAGAGGAACCACTTGGGGCAGCCATTTGTCTGCAAAGATATGCAAATAAGAAGGTCAGAACAAATCACAAGCAAAAGGACTGCAAAGAAGCTTTACTACAAGTCAAATGAACAAAATATTGCCAATTTCTGACGAAATTTCGGCAGAGTTTCCCCTAGGCCAGAGGCGTAAGGGAAAACACGGGTGCGCGTCCACAAGGAGTGACGGCCCCAACAAAGCATGGTGGGCCCCGAGAGGCAACACCAGAAGTCCGCCGGTCAAAAGAGTCTTCTCCCCTAAAACTAAAAGCCCCCACATACTGCCTAAAGCCCCTTGGCCGGCACGCCCATGCTAGTGCCTTCCCCGGCACGCCCCTGCTGGTGGCCTCGCCGGCACACGCTCCTGGGCCTCTTCCCCGGCACACCCCGCTGGTGGCTTCCCCGGTACACCTTGGACCCGGCCTCCCCGGCACACCCATGTGCCCCGCTCCCCGGCACGCCCTGACAACGGCTTCGCCGGTACGCCCCTTGGCGAGCTGCTTTCGCCGGCACACCTCTCCTAGAGCCTTCCCCGGCACACCCTATTGAGGCTTCACCGACACGCTCGGTACTCGCTCCCCGGCACGCCCCCAAGAGGGCCTTCACCAACACGCTCCGCGGGAGCTTCCCCGGCACGCTCCCCGTGCCCTCACCGACACGGCCTAAGGCCTCCTCCCCGGCACGCTTGGTGCCTGCTTCCTCGACACGGCCTAAGGCCTCCTCACCGGCACGCTTCCAACGTCACTTCCCCGACACGCCACTGCCTAAGGCCCTCGCCGGTACGCCCTCCTGCCTGTTCCCCGGCACACCCTGGGGAATCCTTCCCCGATGCGCCCTAACC
The DNA here is from genome assembly GCA_022559845.1 of Amorphophallus konjac. Lineage (NCBI taxonomy): Eukaryota > Viridiplantae > Streptophyta > Magnoliopsida > Alismatales > Araceae > Amorphophallus > Amorphophallus konjac. The sequence goes on from CM040126.1 coordinate 400,741,467, forward strand.
GGCCCTCGCCGGCACGCGCAGGACCTCCCCCACCAGTGCTATCGGTGGTGGCCGACGGCAGGGAAAAGAGGGGAGGGGAAGGGGAAGAGGAGAGGAGAAGAATAGAGGGGAAGAAGAGGAGGAACGAGGAGCCTAGGGCTCCACCGTCCGCCGGACGTGGAGAAGGAGAAGGGAGAAAGAAAGAGGAAGAGGAAGAGGGAGCCCTCTCGTGGCAGCCTCCCTACCCCGGCGAGAGGAAGACGACGACGGCGCTGGCCGCGGTGGCTCCCGGTGATGAAGGAGATGAAGAGAGGGAGGGGGAGGCAGACGGTCGCCTGCCGAAGAAAGAGAAGAGGGAGGGGGAGTTTGAACGGGGGGCGGTTCGAATAAACCGCCCCGCCCCTTTTATATGGCAAAGAGGACAAAAGGGAAAGAGAAAAGAAAGAAAAAGAGAAAAGAAAAAAAGGGAGAAAAGAGAGAGAGAAAAAGAACAAAGAAAGAGACTGGGGAAATTTCAAAAAAAAAAGGCGAGTGAACAAAAAGAATAGAAGAGAAAAAAGGGAGAGAGAAGGGAGAAGAAAGAAAAAAAAAGAGAAGGAGATAAAAAGAGGGATAAAAAAAGAAAAAAAGGGGGGGATAAAAAGAAGAAAATAAAAAAAAGGAAGGGGGAAAAACGAGAATTATTATTATGAATATATGCATATATACATATACATATATATATATATATATATATATATAAAAGTAGATGTGTATATATGTGTGCATATATATATATATATATATATATATATATATATATATATATTTAGGTGTGCGTAAATGAGGCACAAAAGTAAGATCCTCCCGGGGAAAACATCCCATCCCCACAAGCCGGGTCATACACACATCCGCACAAGCAAAACAACTTTACCCCTGCACACAGCCACCTCTGCAATGTTGCCGTTCCCATACCGACAAACAAGCCCGTCCATGGCACGTCGCCTCGGGCCTCGGCCACCTCCCATCATACAAAATCGTCATCACGGGCCTTACGCCCGGATCGGCAGAACCTCTATCCTTGCATTGGCATTAGCCCCTTGTCAACGAATAAGTCCCTTTCCGGCGCAAGGTCCCGTGCCCTAGCCACTCGCTCCGCACAATATGGCCATTACGGACCCTACGTCCGAATCGGCACGAATTTTCCCGTTGCGCTGGCATTGTCTTCTTGCCAACGAATGAGCCCTACCTTCCGGCGCGAGGCTTCGTGCCCTAGCCGATACTTGCATATCACCCGCTCGTCAAAAAAAAGGGAGAGAATAAAATGGGGTTAAAAATAGAGATACCCTGCCGGACTTGTCCCTACACGGGGATAAGGGTAAAAATGGCAACAACCCGGCTGTGGCGAAAACCCGAAAGGGCGCTACGGGCAAAATTGGGTACCCCGCCACGTGAAAACCCGGAAGGGCGCGTGGGCAAAAGCAAGAGGGGGCCGGTACCGGCGAAAACCCGAAAGGGCGCTTGTATCGGTAATGTGGTTCAAAAAGAAGAGAGAAAGAAAAGAGACCAAGAGACAATAAACCAAGTCAGTTCCCGACATCTTGTCGGCACTGACGAAGAGACCAAGAGACTAAGAGACAACAAACCAGGCCAGTTTCCGACGTCCTGTCGGCACTGGCGAAGAGACTAAGAGACAACAAATCGGGTCAGTCCCCGGCGTCCTGTCGGCACTGGCGAAGAGACCAAGAGACTAAGAGACAACAAACCAGGCCAGTTTCCGACGTCCTGTCGGCACTGGCGAAGAGACTAAGAAACAACAAACCAGGTCAGTTCCCGGCATCTTGTCGGCACTGACGAAGAGACCAAGAAACCAACAAAACATGCCAGTTCCCGGCATCTCGTCGGCACTGGCGAAGAGACCAAGAGATCAACAAAGCATGTCAGTTCCCGGCATCCTGTCGACACTGACGAGGAAACCAAGAGACCAACAAAACATGCCATTTCCCGGCATCTCGTCGGCACTGGCGAAGAGACCAAGAGATCAACAAAGCATGTCAGTTCCCGGCATCCTGTCGACACTGACGAGGAAACCAAGAGACAAACAAAACATGCCAGTTCCCGACATCTCGTCGGCACTGGCGAAGAGACCAAGAGATCAACAAAGCATGTCAGTTCCCGGCGTCCTGTCGGCACTGATGAATAGACAAAGAGACAACAGACCAGGCCAGCTCCCGACACCCTGTCGGCACTGGCGAAGAGACAAAGAAAGAATAGACCAAGCCAGCTGCCGACACCCCGTCGGCACTGGCGAAGGGACAAAGAGAACAACAGACCAGGCCAGCTCCCGAAGCCCTGTCGGCAGGGGCGAAGAGACCAAGAGAACAAGAGACCAGGTCAGTTCCCGGCACCCTGTCGGCACTGACGAAGAGACAACACACTGCTTCAGTTCCCGGCATTCCGTCGGCACTGATGAAGAGACCAACATACTACCTCAGCTCCCGAAGCTTCGTCGGCACTAACAAAGAGACCAACAAACAACGAACCAGGTCAGCTCTCGACGTATCGTCGGCATCGACAAAGAGAGAAGAGACGAAGACACCCACGGGCACCGCCCGGCCCATCCTTCGCCTGCGCTACCCGTGGGTGGGGGGCATTTGTGGACACCGAAAATTGCACATCCAAAATGTCATGCTCAGCCCAGCATCAACGACGGCGCCGAGTGAAGAAACCCCCGGGGAAATCAAGCACAAAGGGCTCCACAGCCCGTGGGCCTCGAAGAGAATCAAATGGGCCACAACTTATGCTCACAATGGGCTCAAAATCGCCCATTTAGCCCTTCAGCGGCACGCCCAGTTGAGGCCTCAGCGGCACGCCCTGGCAGAACCCTCCAGCGGCACGCTCCCTTCAGCGGCACACCCTGCCGCGGCCCTCGCCGGCACACCCCTATGGGGGTTCACCGGCACACCCCCAAGGGGGTTCACCGGCACACCCCCAAGGGGGTTCACCGGCACACCCCCATGGAGGGGTCTTCACCGGCACACCCCCCCATGGAGGGGTCTTCACCGGCACACCCCCATGGAGGGGTCTTCACCGGCACACCCCCCCATGGAGGGGTCTTCACCGGCACACCCCCATGGAGGGGTCTTCACCGGCACACCCCCATGGGGGGGGTCTTCAGCGGCACACCCTCAGGGGGGTTTCAACGGTACACCCCCTTTGGGGTTCAGCGGTACACCCCCTTTGGGGTTCAGCGGCACACCCCCTTTGGGGTTCAACGGCACGCCCCCTGGGGGGGTCTTCAGCGACACACCCTGTAGGGTCCCCAGCGGCACGCCCTTCGGGCCGTTCAACGGCACGCCCATCCGGGGCTCCAGCGGTACGCCCTTTTGGCACTACAGCGGCACGCTTGTTCAGCCCTTCAACGGCACAGCGGTGAAGCTCTTTCAACGGGCGACGTGAGGCCCATGCCCTACACATCCTTGGCGCGCAGTGGAGCCGTCTGAGGTGGCAGCTGGTCGTTGGGCCACGTAGCCTACCCCACTGACAGCCAGTACAGGGGCAGGTCAAACCCATCATCACAGCCGGCTTCCCGCCTTCGACGGTCGTGCTCGAAGTCGTCGGTGGTCGGGAGTATAAAAGCCTCCTGTTAAAACACGGGAAAAAAGGAGGACAGACAGAGAGGGACGGAGAGAGGAGTTGGAAGAGGAGAAGAAAGAAGAGAAGAAGAGGCCCTCCCGGCCTGTGCTCCGTCCGACGGCCACCGGGAAGAAACAAGAGTAAGAGAGAGAGAGCTTGGTGTATTGGGGGAAAGGGTTGGGGATAGTGGCCGATGTCTTAGGCCCGGACGTTTTTCGTCTCTCTTGTATCCCATTTCTCCTGGGGATTCTTTCTCCTTCTCCCTTTTGTCCATGGCCCCATCCGGGGGTTTGCTTTTGTAATGTATATGTAGGGCCACGCCCTCTTGATTCTCATGAATGAAAACCACCCTCTCCGGGTTCCTCTTCGATCTTCGATGTTCTATGCTAGGCTTTGCGGGCTTTTCGACGGACGATCCGTTACTCCCTCTATGTCTTCATTCCTCCGGCATCTTTAGGGTCCTCCACGTCGATGTAGGTTTCCCCCTTCTATTAGCTTTGGCTCCGTGGGCTCCTCACTCCCTTCCACGGCCATATACCGTGTTCCCGGGCTTGAGGAGAAGGGGAGTTACCCTTCTTTCTTCCCAACCGCTCAGTTACTAATAGGCCACCCTTGGCCTTGAAATCCCCTGTCTTTCTTCCTCTTTCCCTGAACAGCCACCAAGTACCCCCCCCAGTTGCTAATACCCTTTTCAAGCCTCTCAGCGGTACACCTTCCCGGCCCTCAGCGGCACGCCCAGATCAGCCCTCACCGGCACGCCCAGATCAGCCTTCAGCGGTGCGCCCACCCTTGGCCTTCAGCGGCATACCCTGTTCAGCCTCCAACGGCACACTTTGTTCAGCCTTCAACGGCACACCCTGTTCAGCCTCCAACGGCACACTTTGTTCAGCCTTCAACGGCACACCCTGTTCAGCCTCCAACGGCACACCCTGTTCAGCCTTCAGCGGCACACCCCCTGTTTAGCCTTCAGCGGCACACACCCTGTTCAGCCCTCAGCGGCACGCCCTTCAGTCCCTCAGCTTACCCCTTTGTCCAGTCCCAGTCCAGGTCCCTTAGATGTCTTCGACCTGTCGTTCTCCTTCGCGTTTTTCGAGTCTCTATAAAGGTGTTGCCCCCCCCCCCCCCCGGGGGCCCACCTCCAGTTGTCGGGTTCCGCCACATCATGTGGGCGCGTTCCCTGTATCTCCCTTACGCCCCGGGTTAAGGGGAGATACTGCCGAATTTTTCTGAGAAACTAATAAACAATTAAAAGAGGCAAAAGGAGGCAACAAACAAGTAAGATAACTGACGAAACCTTCCAACTCATCAAACCACTGCCGGCATCATGACAAGAACTGAATCGGGCTAATTAACCACCTGGCCGCCCGAAAACCCGACCCGCAAAAAAAGAGACCGAACCGAACCAAGAGAACAAACGCGGGAGGAATTTTATATGAACTTACACAAGGGTTAAGACAAGAAGAAAAGAAAAGCCTTAAAGCAGGTAATCGAAACTGAGTTAACCTCCATCACTCCCTGCTCAACTCCCAGCGGCACACACACACCCAGCCTCCAGCGGTACGCCCCTGCAGCCCTCAGCGGTACGCCCTTTGCAGCCTCCAGCGGTACACTCTCTACAGCCCTCAGCGGTACGCCCCCCCTTGTAGCCCTCAGCGGTACGCCCCAGCCCTCGGCGGTACACTCCCGTTTTCCCCTTCGCCGGCACACTATACATATACACATATACAACTTGACAAGGGCATTAATAATAGCAAATAAATTAATAAAAATTACGCTAATTAAAGGACTCCGAATGCGTAATATTAATCACAATAAAAGAGGCGGGAGGGGTAATAAAAAATAAATAATAAACCAATGATAATAATAAGAATAATCATGCATAGAAGAAGAGAAATCATCCCGGACAAAGGCACGAATAAATGGTAAACATCAAGTCAGAAATCCCAGAAGGTATAACCTAGAAAGCTTTAGATAAAAGATGCTAATGCCCACGCCGCAGCCCGCTCTCTCCCCGGGATCCGGGGCAAAAGGAACAACAACGCTGCCCCTTTAGGTCGAGCCCGAGTCTCGGGAATTCCCCCGATATGGCCGGGCTTTGATCTAACCTCGGGCCGACATCCTAATCGGACTAGATTCGTTTTCTCGTTCCGGATACCTTCCGAACCCTCATTTAAAATTGCCGCATGCTCGGCAGACATTTGAAGGGATCTACCTCGATTTTCTCATTGTGGCGCTGTCACGGACTTGTGTCCGAATACGAAAAGTCTACGAGTGGCCGACACGGCCGACAGTTTATGGCCTTAATACAACCTTCAGTGTGACCCATCCCTATCTCTCTCGTATAATTAGTGTTACTCCTTTCGGCCGCGGGGCCTCTAATTTCGGCAATTAATCAAGGGTATTCCCTCGTATGAGGGATGTAAATGACGTCGTGACCTTCATGGCGCGACGGCATTCGGTCCCGACACGAACCACACAATCGTCTGACGAAGTCAGATCGAGCGCACCATGGGCTCTCCGGAGCCCGAATAAATTGTCACTCCGGTGACTGGCACGCCCACGCACTCAATAAAACCAACAGACGAACGGGAGCCCCAGTCTAACGGAAAGTGCGTCCACAGAGACCCCACCGCACACACACACCGACACACGGTGACTCGATCAAGCGTAACACAAGAGCCCGGAACACGTGGGGTCACCCGGACCCACCACACCTACGGGCACGCTAATCGAGGAAACACGGTCCCTCCCGACACCCCAGAAACGCGGACACAGAACCCACGGGGTGTCCAGGATACTCACAAGGCCGGAGGTCGACCACTGGGTCCCAACCGGGTCGAACAGAGACCAACACAATGCGAACGGACGCTAAAAGGTCACCCGGACCCTTAAGCGCACGGGCACGCAAAACGAGGTAAACGGAACCTCCAGACACCCCAAAACACGGTCACGGAACTCCACTGGGTGTCCAAGGCACACACGGCCTAAGGGGAGAACGATCAGCCGCAGACCGCCCGCCCCGGGCAGCCCGGCTGGTCCCTCCAAGAACGCGCTACATGTGCATAGCGCGTTCAGCCAGAACGCGCTATACGCGCCTAGCGCGTTCAACACGAACGCGCTACATGACCATAGCGCGACCAGGCCAGGTCGTGCTATGATCCTATAGCGCGACAACCAGAACGCGCTGGGGCCGTAAGGCGCGACCCAAACCGCCTTACTGTTCATCTTCTCCGATGAACGCGCCCTATCGGGGCAGCGCGACATTCAAGAACGCGCTACTGGAGTATAGCGCGTTCTCAGTCCGCGCCCGAAAACGGTGGAAACCGCGGGAAAAGCCATGCCACGCCCTGTTCACCCCCAGGTGAAGGGGAAACAAAAGGGGAAACCTCCCCCAAGCCCCTAGGCATGCATCTAAACCCCTGGATCGCCCAAAAACACCATAAAACGGGAGATCCGGCTCACACCCCAAAAACATGCATTTTGCCCAAAACGCCCCGTTTAGCCCGCTCGGCTCACCACGGCCTACGAAACTCGCGGGAAAGGAAGTACACGGGCTGAGGGTCCATCACCCTACCTCCACCGAAGATTACGCGCACCGTGGACGTCGATCCACGAAGAAAACGCCGTTGAAGCCTCGCCGTTCCACGAACTCACGGCCGAGCTTCCACGCGCCTCCACCGCCTCGATCCTCATCCATCCTCGCCCGTGCCTCGCCCGCGCCGTCCCCGCCTCGCCCATGCTCCGCCCCGTCGGCCGCCGGAGAGAGAGGGAGAGAGGAGGGAGCGTGAGAAGAGAGAGGGAGAGAAATGAGAAATGAGAGGGGGAGAGAGAGAAAAAGCTATTTATAGGAAAATCCGGAAAATCGGAAAAATCCAGAAAAATAGAAAATCACACCCTCGCGATCCTCGGAGCGCACCGATCGCAACGGTACCACTCGCGCCCTGGTGAACGGCCCAGTTCACCCGCAACGAGGTTCCGAAGGGAAAGCCGAAACCCACGCCGGGAATCGGAAAACACACGTGGAAAAAGCCGCGGAACGCCTCCGGGCCTCCGAAACGACTCCGGATCGCGCCGATCCGAACATGAAAGACGTCCGAAACGAAATTTCGGACACAACGGAGCTGGACACTCCGAGAAACCAGATCCGGGACCCACGAAGAAGGATCCGAAAAACCCGGGGCATTACAGCCCTCCCCCCTTAAAGGAATTTCGTCCTCGAAATTCATGACCAAGCACGAAGTCCCAGGGGAAGAACGCTGAATCAACTGACACGCTGTCAGAGCCCCAGCACAGAAAACCTCGATTCTCACGAAAAAAACCGATCCTGTGGGACACAGCCAGACTTACAATCACACACAACACCTCGCTCCTCGCGCCGAGCACACCGGCCACAGAGCAGGCATACAGCAAAGGACACAGTCCGGCATCACCTCAGACAACGCGAGAATCCACCATGGCGCCGCAGCCACGATCTCGCTCACCGAGGAATCACAACCCTCGACACGAGCAACAGCTACCGATCCAACCTATGGTCGGCAGACAAATCGCACAACAGCTTCGCAACCAGCTGACAGGTCGCACACCCTCCTCAAGGGAGCAACCAAAACAGAGCCTCCACCATCTCAAGCAGCCATCTCAGCAGACCGCAACCAGCACATCGGCTCAACACCAAGAGACACCCCACACATGGCAAGCCGAAAGCCGGACATAACACTGTGCCAACTCTCGTCAGAAGACAAACTCCGACAAAGTCCAGATCCCATCTGGAAAGGCACATCACAGAAACGACCACCAAAGGTCTCGCTGGCACACGGCTCTCGCCACGCTCGAGCCCCAACAACCAGCATCTTCTGTCTCTGAAAAGACCATCCACTGGTCACCAACTGCTCGCCAACTCGACCCTCTCGGGAAGCACGACGAAACCAAATGACAGAACATGGCGTCTTCAGTCATCACCTCACGGGACTCAGGCTTATAGGGAACCACCCCATGCTAGTCACCAAACCAGGGATAACCTTGCGACACCAATGTCCTATCAGGGACCACCAAGCGACACCAACCTCACAGGAGGCCTCCGCCCTAACGCGTCACTCTTCCATCTGGTCTCATCAAATCCTTCGATCAATCCAAGTGGACACCTGCCAATCCCGATTCCGCCCTTACCACAGAGCCACGGGACACCACCTGGACAGAGCTCACGGGTCCCTAAGCAAGAAGCATCTCACCGTGGTCGGCTACGAGACTAGCCTTACCAGTCACTCGCAGCTACCAACAGGAACCCACAGCCTGCCAGAGATCGCTTCCTCAAAAGACGATCTCATCCGAGGACACGACTGGGAACACAAGTCGGACACCAAGCCACCGACTCTGACCAACACGTCCTCGACCTCCGTCAGGCGACATCCTCAACAACCTCAACCAGGTCCAACACCGACGCCTGACACGGCTTCCAACACAGGAACAGGGTACTCATGCGGCGCACTAGCCAGCACTTTTCCCAACACTCCATCCTGCCAGTGCCAACAACCACAAAACCTCGAGCAACGGCACGGCGACAACACGTTTCACACCGAGGAACCCATCCTCCGATGCTCAACGCAAACTCAGGAATCCGCCCGTAGCAACCAACGCTACGATCCTGAACCAGTGGGTTACAAGCCCACCACGCTCCCGCTGCGCACTCAGATCCGCGCGCACAGCCGAGAAAGCAAACACCGCCCAACCAGCACTCGTCCTTCCGGAATAGCGCCAGCACCCTCACACGACAAGGGAATGGGCACGACTTCTCACATGCAACCACCCTGCCAAGACAAGGAGCACGTCTCGCACGGACTTCATGGCACACAAGGCCAACCAATCCGAACACACAACGCAAGACGACGAACCTTAGCCCAACACAATCTCTCCAACCAAAGGAGAAACCAGCGCACTTCGACCAACGGAAGAACTCCATGCTCGACCTGACCTCGAACCTCGCGCATGCTGGAAACAGCACCATCCAGCACCAAGGAAAACCATCGCTTCCATCAGGTCAGCTCCTCCGACACACTCGACGAGTACGTCGGACCACCATCACAGCATCTCTTGATGCACCACTGCTACAATTCCTCGAACTGCAACACACCACGCCAAGAGCCGCAACGCCATAACCGACAACTGCCAACGCTCATCCTCGAGTCCCGAACTCACCGTGGAGCCTTCACATCTCAAGCCAACCCCAGGGTGAACACAACCCATCCACTGACATAAGCGCAGGAGCAAAGACTTAACGGAACATCTCTGCCAAATCCTGCCTCGAAATCAGCAGAACAATCAGGACCGACACGTCATTCCTGACGCCACAGAGCGCGACAAGGACATCAGGCTCGACGAAATAGCAGCTCATCGAGAAGACATTCCGCTCACCGGAGCACACTTCTCGATCAGAACGCCTCAGGAGCTGGACAAACCTCAAGCTGGAGTGGCCAAAACCGACAACAGCTCCCTCGAAGCACGCTCACGGCCACTTAACCATGAACAGTCCGCACCAGCCACCTGACCACGCTGCAGGTTCCTCGAACGCAGCACCGCGAGCTCACACCTGCCAGCAACCTCTGCCCAACGCAGCACAACCAGGGCCACCACCGATGAGGGAGAAGACTCTCAACCTCAAACCTTAGACCCCATGCTAGCACGAAAGCCGTGGACAGCAACCACCTTCACAGCGCCGCACAGCGCACTCAAGCTCTCAAGCGAGAAACAAGGCGGAAAGCGAACACAAAACCCTAAGCCAGCTGCCGACTGTACTGGACCTTACGGACTCTGATCACTGCAATATTTCAAATTCCTATGTACGTCCACAACCACCGCTCTGATACCAGCTGTAACGACCCGAGAATCCGATTACCGGGAAGGCCCGATAACCCGAGACTCGCACCGCCGCCCACGAGCCGGGAGGGCTCGGAAGGGCTAAAAGGAGTGTGGAGGCACAAAGAAATAGGAAATAAAGCAGGACAACTCAACAAATAACAGAAATAAATAAACAACAGTGTCCAGTCCAATAGAAAGTACAGTCTAAAGCAGTAAAGCGTACCACATGCCAAGTGAACACTCGGCCCGGCAAGCTGGCAACTGAGAACCTCCGCTCCGCACCCTCGAACCACGAGGAAGAACCGCAACACCTGAAAAGCAGGGAATGAGTCTCCAAAACAGAGACTCAGCAGGGATCCCGCGGAACCTCAACCGGAAACAACGGCGGTAGCGGACAGGAGAGCTACGACTACAGCAGGAACAGCGAACCGGTGGCCGGTCAAAACTCGGCACTACAGCTACTCCTACTGCCAGAAGGCAGACCTCGACCACGCAGTCGAAGCTACCGAACCATGCTAGTACCACCTACCGAAGTAAGAACACACGGCAACCACGCCGTAGAGGCCTGTCCCCTGGACAGCCGACCTGGACACGTTGTCCAAGGTGCAACCCCGACCATCCGATCGCGGGTATCGCACAACAAGACCCAACCTCGGTAAAGCAACTAGCACTAATCTCACGGCGCAAGAACCGACACACGCGCCAAGATGAAACAACCGAACTCACCGGTCAACACGACCAAAAACCCGAAGGTCAAAGACACAGAGACTGACAGTCTGTCACTCCGTACTCGACAGGAGTACCACCCACTAGAAGCACAGCCGGTAGCGTCCCCTGACGTCTTACACCGCACCGCAGGTGAACCGCCTGACGTGGTAGGTCCTACCCGAGGCGCGAACACCGTACAAGTAACCACAAACAAGTAACTAGCTGGGGTCACGCCCGTCGACGTGGGTCCAACCGCCCCCAACCACGTGTGCACACACAGACCTTGCGTCACTAGGTCTGGTCCTCTGACCGGTTTTCCCCCGTAGCCGGACTCTGGCTACGAGGGGCCTACGGTAACCGGTCCACAAACCGTCTCAAAGGGTAAGCCTCTCCACCGACTCCCAGGTGGGACCACTCGCGTGTAAGCAGGCTACGACTAGTGGAGGGTCACTGAAGGAGTAGACTCTCAAGTCAACGGAAAACAACGTCCGAATCCGACGACGTACGGGGACCACCCCACGTACCGGCCCCGTCGCACGGTGACCACAGTCGGAGAAGAAACGGGACTCACAGTCCACGGCCACGCACGCACCGTGCGCGAGAGTCGAGAAAACCCAAGTGACGCTAAGCCACTGGACTCTGGACAGTCCACCAGACGCACCACACCCAACGGTCCTTGAGTCACAAGACTCGGGGTCAAGACCGTTGCACGCAACAGCACAAAGCCGTCAATCTAGTCCAATCTCTAGGTCCAAAATCACGATATCACGAATACCGAGACAACACACGAGTTGCCAAGACCATTCCCTTGGGAAGGGAACGCAAGGGACTAAGGCCACTCACAAGGGCTACACGGAAAAACACAGAAGCACGATCCCCAGGGCAGCACACAAGCCGCCACGACGATTTCCCATCTTGAAACAAGCGGGAAACCTCCAGCCCCAGGCCGAACAACTAGACTCGCAGTCCAAGGCCAAGCACATGGCCCACACGGGAATCGCCTTCCGAAGGAACCCACGATATGCGGGGGAGACCCCACCGCACACACACACCGACACACGGTGACTCGATCAAGCGTAACACAAGAGCCCGGAACACGTGGGGTCACCCGGACCCACCACACCTACGGGCACGCTAATCGAGGAAACACGGTCCCTCCCGACACCCCAGAAACGCGGACACAGAACCCACGGGGTGTCCAGGATACTCACAAGGCCGGAGGTCGACCACTGGGTCCCAACCGGGTCGAACGGAGACCAACACAATGCGAACGGACGCTAAAAGGTCACCCGGACCCTTAAGGGCACGGGCACGCAAAACGAGGTAAACGGAACCTCCAGACACCCCAAAACACGGTCACGGAACTCCACTGGGTGTCCAAGGCACACACGGCCTAAGGGGAGAACGATCAGCCGCAGACCGCCCGCCCCGGGCAGCCCGGCTGGTCCCTCCAAGAACGCGCTACATGTGCATAGCGCGTTCAGCCAGAACGCGCTATACGCGCCTAGCGCGTTCAACACGAACGCGCTACATGACCATAGCGCGACCAGGCCAGGTCGCGCTATGATCCTATAGCGCGACAACCAGAACGCGCTGGGGCCGTAAGGCGCGACCCAAACCGCCTTACTGCTCATCTTCTCCGATGAACGCGCCCTATCGGGGCAGCGCGACATTCAAGAACGCGCTACTGGAGTATAGCGCGTTCTCAGTCCGCGCCCGAAAACGGTGGAAACCGCGGGAAAAGCCATGCCACGCCCCGTTCACCCCCAGGTGAAGGGGAAACAAAAGGGGAAACCTCCCCCAAGCCCCTAGGCATGCATCTAAACCCCTGGATCGCCCAAAAACACCATAAAACGGGAGATCCGGCTCACACCCCAAAAACATGCATTTTGCCCAAAACGCCCCGTTTAGCCCGCTCGGCTCATCACGGCCTACGAAACTCGCGGGAAAGGAAGTACACGGGCTGAGGGTCCATCACCCTACCTCCACCGAAGATTACGCGCACCGTGGACGCCGATCCACGAAGAAAACGCCGTTGAAGCCTCGCCGTTCCACGAACTCACGGCCGAGCTTCCACGCTCCTCCACCGCCTCGATCCTCATCCATCCTCGCCCGTGCCTCGCCCGCGCCGTCCCCGCCTCGCCCATGCTCCGCCCCGTCGGCCGCCGGAGAGAGAGGGAGAGAGGAGGGAGCGTGAGAAGAGAGAGGGAGAGAAATGAGAAATGAGAGGGGGAGAGAGAGAAAAAGCTATTTATAGGAAAATCCGGAAAATCGAAAAAATCCAGGAAAATAGAAAATCACACCCTCGCGATCCTCGGAGCGCACCGATCGCAACGGTACCACTCGCGCCCTGGTGAACGGCCCGATTCACTCGCAACGAGGTTCCGAAGGGAAAGCCGAAACCCACGCCGGGAATCGGAAAACACACGCGGAAAAAGCCGCGGAACGCCTCCGGGCCTCCGAAACGACTCCGGATCGCGCCGATCCGAACACGAAAGACGTCCGAAACGAAATTTCGGACACAACGGAGCTGGACACTCCGAGAAACCAGATCCGGGACCCACGAAGAAGGATCCGAAAAACCCGGGGCATTACACATTTGATCTCCGGATGCTATCCGACAAAGGGACCGACAGAAATCCTATGACTACTTGAGAACAAAGTTTTATAAATTGGTCTGGTACGGAATCAATCGTTCATATTGAATTGTACCGGTTAAAGATCGGTACGATCGGTCTATGATACATAATTATTTTTTTTTTACTTTTTTATTATTCTTCAAAAAAATAAATCAAAAAATTCATGACAATTGTGAGATTCAAACTCTTTATCACACACGTAACTAACACACCCACTAACCACTAAATTATAAAAAAAGTTATTATATTTTATAATAATTTATATTTATTAAATAACTTTTCATTCGTGACACATGTCTATACAGTGCGATACGACCTCGTATTATATTCTAACTAGGGTTTGTCAAACCGTTCCGAGACGGGTCGAACCGCCCATCTCGGACCGTCCCAACCAAAGACCGGGACGACCGGTCCGTGAGACGTAAACATGATGCTTTATATATTATATATATTATTTTAAATATCAAAAATTTTATATGTAAGTTGGGTAAGTGATTTCACTTGCATAGGGGCGATTTGGGTTCGATACTTGCGGGTTACGTCTGTTTTTTGGGTTTTTTTCAAGATTTTTATTAAAAAACTATTTTCAAGATTTTTGATTAAAAAACTAAAATCCCAAACGTCGGGTGTAGGATTTAAACATGTGCCGCATGAGAAATCGACCAAGTCACTTAACCAACTGAGCTCCGAATTTTTCCATGTTATTTTACATATTATATATATACATCTATCTTTCGGGACAGAGTGGGACGGAGCGAGAGAATGTCGTACCGTACTGTCACAGTAGAAAATCGGGACGACCGGTACGGCCGAGTCGACAAATCGGGATTCTTAACCGTAAAAAATTGGTACGATCAATATGACCAAATCAACAAACTTTGCCTGACGGGTGATCTCAAGTTCGAATCGTACGTGCAACCCCTAGGGTGGGGGTTGTCGTTCTCCTAAGTTTTTTTTTTCAGGTCTTTTAGTGGGGATAGTCCACTTCATCTCTCAACGCCTCGATGGAGCTCGATTCATATGTTTTCTCGTTTCTCGTCCCCTTCTTGATATCTCTCATGGCTATAAAAAATAAAAAAAATGAATACAATATTTGCTTCACGTACTCATACAGCCCTAGTTTATACCCTAGCTAGGTTTGGCAACAATCTTCCTTGTTCTAGAATCCACAACAAAATTTCTTACTAAGTAGGATCTGCTTTCTTGACCGTGGAATGCAAATCGTGTTCCAACATTTCTAGAAATCTCACTCCTTTTGGAGGTTATTTCCCTTTCCACCCTCTCTAGTTCACTGAATACTAAGGGCCTCTTCAATAATCTAATGACTTATCCAGGGATCAATATATATATACCGTAATGTTATTCTACGTAGAATAACAAGAACAAGTTTCATAAAATAAGTGAAATAGGTAAAAGACGGTAATATTGTTGAACCAAAATATTGTCCTCGTAATATTGTTCTACCAAAATATGGATGACCCGGCCGCCATCCCTGTGGATATTTCCCCTTTGAAACTTCAACAGCTCAATTCTAAACATTGGCTGACGCGTTTCAAAAAACAATATAAACTCTTGACAATTCGAGTCGACTCGTACTGCATGGACTCACATTAGTTGAATGAAGTTGGAACTGAGTAGACTTCTACAATTTAAAGGGGAGAGAGAGAGAGAGAGAGTTTGACTATGACCAGAGGTTCTGACTTGTACCTCATGTTCGTTCATCAAAGATGGAGTAAATTAAGTTGGATAAAAATCGAAAATATCGAATACTCTGTCAATTCTTCTTCTCACGGGTCATGAGTTTCTGCCAATTTAACAGTGGACATAAATATGTTGACAACAAAACAAATACCAAATTTAATAGATATTAAAGCACCTGCATGTATATTCAATGTATAGATATCTATTAATGAATGGGGAGGGACGTGAGAGATGTTCTTGATGTCTAAAACCTGCAGTGTTAGTCTGAAAAATAGTATTAGTAAATCATTCTCCTTATTAGATAAAACCGTCACCCAGAAAACTTTGTAACTCGGTATTTTTCTCCTGTGGTTGTATTTATCTGTAACCTGCTTGTATTTATCTTCTGGTTGTATTTATCTTCTGCCCCTCTGTTCTCATTGATACAGAAAAAAAGGATAACAGAAGCATTACTCTCTCTCCATTTCCTTTCTACTCCTAGTTGCAGTCATTTTTTACGCTCCTTATATATATTCTAAGTTATACATAATCTCCAAGTCATCCGTTCCCACTTGCACGTCGGGGAATTCAGACCTCAGACATTCCAACATTCTGCTTCTCCACCCACCCGATTCCTCTCTCGACTTTTAGGAAGCTCCCTAGTTATTTATTTGTCCATCTCAAACCCTTCCTCCTCCAGAGATACGCACGTATAATGTAATGCATGCGGACCAAGAACATTTATCTTTGAATTCCGTGGTAATGCTGATCATCACTATAAATCTCTCTTCATCCCCTATCCCTCCTCCATCAAGCCCAGGCCCTCTGTTGCCTCATCTCTACATTTTGGGCCACTAATTAAACCTTCTTTGGAGGCATCACTCTCTCTCTCTCTCTCTCTCTCTCGTCGCTGAGGATATGGCTCCCAACAGGAAGAACGTCATTGCACTGTTCTCATGCCTCCTCGTTCTCGGGCTTCTGATCTCCATGCCTTGCGTAGAAGCGAGGGCTTTGAAAGCTGAGGGGTTTGTGAGAGAGCGGATCACCATGCAATCCCTTGCCAAAGGCCCCGAACATAACTCATCCCAGTCGGGTTGCACAACTGGGTCTGCACCCAGCCCGGGTGTGTGCCCACCATCTCCACCGTCATAAGCTGCCAACAAGATTTCTTAGGCCTGCAGGCATCCGACTCCACTGCTTTCAATTTCCAGAAATGCAATTAATTTGTTGCTCAATTGGCTACGTTGCATGCTGCAGCGCTTAATTTAATATTCTTGTAGTGTCTATTTTCTTGATTAATTATTTCGCAAGCAAGCGGAGAAGCGCCTCTGCTAGATCTGTATTGTATTTAATTTTTCATTAACTGATGAATAAGCATCCCGTTATTTGCTTGTTCTTGTTGAAGATTCAGAGAAAACAAGCTCTGTGCACTTGCATCACTGGACGGCCAACTAGTCTTCAATACTCTCTCTCTCTCAATTCTGATCAACTCACGATTTTAATGGTACAATATAAATCGGCCAACCCTGATTCATGTGTAGCATGCTCTAATCTTTCCACTTCAAGGCACCGCCCTCAACATATATTGTATTATCATCATATGCTTCTAGTTAATTTGTATTTCGTCGAAACGCACTTATTGACAGCTTTTAATTTGTTGATGTTCACTATTTGCAACCATAATCGGAGGAAATTATATTGTGCGAAAGCTTTATTGGTAATCGAGAACACTTGTACGTATTTCTGTGAGCGTCGGTTACTCGGCTTATGGGGGCTGGGTTTATAAGTAACCCAAATTTCTTGAGTGGTGGTGCAAGTCTTCGTTTCGTTTGTCAATATTTTTTTTTAATTTTTAAAAACAAAATTTGATTATTATTAATATTAAAAAGGATGACAAGTAATCAACTTGAGGGAGACATCTCATCTTACCTTCATAAAAATAAGTAAAAATAAAAGTAATGCGATCTACCCACTCTGGATATCATTGACATTGAATCCTACGTTCTACAACGTTCACAATTATCTTGTAGATTTTTCAACCTTGAAATCTCGAGTCTTTATTCTGGTATCTTTTAGGTGAACATATTATTTTCACAGTCTATGTTCTTTAGGCCTGATTTTGATTGACGTCCTCAACAACAAATGAATGCTAGCTGTCATTATCACTACTTGATCCATTATGATGTTTCCATTAAATAGAACCTCACGCAATTCATCCTCATGTTCAATAAACTTCGTTAGATGGTAGAATTGTTGACCAAGTGACCCAACTTGTTGATTATCATAGTTTGTATAATCCTCCATTGGAGAATTATCAATCTGCAAAATATCCATTAAGAGAACACTTGTTTATCCTCTATTGGAGAATTTTAGATGGCAAGAGATCCTTCATATCTTTATTTTAATGCAGAATCACTTGTCATCTAATGAGTCAATGTGATGACATGCAAATCTTCTATTTTCTACACAGTTCCAACACTTTCAAGATTACTGTGAATACATGGAAGGAATTCTGCATTTTGGCTTTTCTGATTGCATCAGTCTTCCGGGAAAAAAAAGTAAAACAAAAAAACGCATTTTTTTCATCCATGCTTTAGGAGATTAAAGTTGCACGAGAAGATGTGATAACCATGAAACAGTATCGAAAAAAATAGTAGTCATGCTGGGTTCCTGCTTTATTTGGACTTGCATCTAATCAGGATACTGAACTCGTGTGCTAACGTTGTAAATATTTAGCCACCGTTTTACTTTTGTTTTGGCTCTCCCATACTAACCTTCAAATCAGCCATTCTAAGAAGCTTCAATTGCTGTTTCTTGAGTCCTATACAGAGAAACAAACCTTCTGAGAAGAATAATCTAACATCGTTTCTCGCACTACGAGGCTGTGTTTTGTTCACACTTTGGCTCGTGATTGCCCTCTAGGAAAGGCAGTGTCTTTCTGCCAATCTTTTCTTCTTTGTCTAGACTTCTTTTCTGAAATATGAAAAACTAAAACTTTTTAAAAGTTGTTTCCTAATTGTATGAGCTTAAACTGCAACCAAGGTTTTACCACTTCGACTTTGTTTCTCTTCTAACATGCCCTCAATTATCACAACTTTATCCAAGCAGTTCAGTAGATCAAAAAACTTAGCCAAATTTTGAATCCTTCATTGGATCTAGAGAGTAACTTCAGATCAATGGGACAAGTATGATGAAAGTGTTTTCTTCTATTATAGTGGATAGATATTGCAGCTTCTAATTTGTTTTCATCAGTGACACTTACAACTACCAACTGCAGAAGCCACTCTTTCTTTCTAGACTAAAGTTGTTAATCATATAATCATATGCCCGTAGAGAGAAATACAAATCCCGCCCTGCGGTTCGCCGGTTCTCAGTAAAGCTTTCGGACACTCTGCCCTCTCATTCATCAAGTGGGCAGCATCACAACATTCATCATAGCTGTTAAAGAAATATGCATCTGGAGTAGGGCTGTCAATGGGCCGGGCCCGGGTCGGGCTTAGGTCGGCCCGGCCCGGGCCCGACTTATCAAGAGTAAGGCCCGAGCCCGGCCCGGGCCCGACCTATGTCGGGCCGGGCCGGGCCGGGCCTGACATTATGTAAAAAATTCAAAGCCCGACTAAGGCCCGGCCCGGCCCGACTACTTAAATAAAATAATAAAAATAATAAAAATTAATAGATTTAATGCTATAAAACTTATAATCTCACTAAATAAATTAAAGTTTTGATATTAATTACATAATTTGTGTGAAAAGAGATATTTAAAATTTCTAATTAAGTACAATAACGTAAGTTTGACTAAATAGTTTTTAAAATTTGAAGTGAGAATAAAAAAAGGGATCGGGCCGGGCCGGCCCACAGGCCGAACTCAAAGCCCGAGCCCGGCCCGCGAGTCTAGTCGGGCAGGACTTTTAGGCCCGACTAAAAGTCTGCGGGCCGAAAAAGACCTTGTGGCCCGGCCCGAAATTGGGCCAGGCCCGCGGGCCTGTCGGGCCGACCAGGCCCATTGACAGCCCTAATCTGGAGCAGAAAAGCTCGACTGAAGGCCTCAAACGATCGGAAAGAAGAAACGATCATGTAAACTTAAAGAACTTGTAAAAGACCATAATTAAGGACCAACCCAGTATAACATTAATTAGTATTATCTAAGCTGATGGATTAATATGTGCGTTCCCCCTCTTAATTATACGCGCGGCCCCTCTTTTCAGTAATCTTTTAAGCCACCGGTTCGAACGCGGACAAGGGGAAGCTGTCGCAGAGTCCGGTGCCGGTCATGAAGATGACCTTGCCGGAGGAAGGGTCGTCGATGTACACCTCCACCACCGACAGCCACAGCAACAACTCTCTCACCTTCACCCCGGTTATCTTCTTGATCTTCCGGGCCTCCACCAGGGCCGTCACCTCCGTGGCGTACGACATGCTCTCCTTGATGGCCTTGAAGGTGTGCTCCCGCTTCTTCTTCTGCACCATCCACAGGGCGCGGTTGTACCCGACCTCCTGGAGGTCCTCCAGTGGGAGGAGGCCCTCCGGGAGGCCGACCTCCTTCAGCACCTCCGCGATCTTCTTCTTGCACGGTCCATCTCCGTGGCAGACCTCGGCGGAAAAAAACCGCTCATTCAATTATAGTATATGAATCGGCGGAAAAAAACTTAGTACAAGAACCGGCGGAAAAAAACCGCTCAATTCATTTATAATATATATATATATAGTATATATATATATAGTATATATATATATATATATATATATATATATATAGAGAGAGAGAGAGAGAGAGAGAGAGAGAGACTTGCATTAATAAACATATGATGCATGTTCAATGCAAATATTACAGCAGCGCGCGAACAAGTTAGGAATCCGATGGGTCGACGTACGCCAATTCTGGTTCTAGCGAGGAACCGATGGATGTTTGTGGTGGGATTACGAATATTAATTTGCCGCGGTTGGTGGGCAGTTTCCGGTGCCGGGTGGAGACCCATGGCTGCAATCCGAGGGCCTCGAGTGTTTCCCTGGGGCCTTGGGGAGGGATTGCATGACGATGATCTCTCTCACCACCACCACCTCCTCCTCGGCCTTCAAAACCCTCGCTTCAGCGCAAGGTGTGGAGATCAGGAGACCAACATTAATGAGGACCATGGAGAACACCACGGTGACGTTTCTTGGGTAAAGAGCCATGTGTGTGTGCGTGTGTGTTTTGAGAAGCTGTGATGAGTTCCTGGACGAGGCACTGGAGATATATGGTTAATTTGGCGATGATGGATGCATGCATGCCTGCGTGGGGGATTTATATATAATGACGGGCATCTCCATCGATCGAGTTCTTCAAGCAACATATAAATCCCTGTATCGAGTGTGCTGGTGAGGTTAAAAGCGAAGAGGTAGAAACCCATCGGTGGAGATCATACGATACGACTGCTGGCCAGTCGTCCACGTATATGTTCGATGGTCCGATCTACGATTTATAAAGATTACCTACGTTTATTACAGATTATCTATGGATGTAATTACTTACGATTCAAACACATTATCTATAGTTTTATAAAATACTTAAGATTGTATGTCATAACTTATCTACGATTTATATTGACGACTAACGATTTTACGAGTAATATAATGGTCGTAGGTAAAAATTGTGTACGCAAAAATTACCTACGTGACGTAAAACCATAGGTGTTAACATATTTATTCTTACGATTTTATATTCGGTAGGTACGTAGAAGTTTACCTATCCAATTTTAATGACACAATGTTACAGGAAAAGTCATAGGCATTTTTTTTGGTCTTTACTTACCACATCCGTCCTAGATATAGAAATTTCTTGTTGTAGTGATCTATATATTGGTATGTCTGATCTTTTGATTAGATCTATTAAAATATTAAAAAAATAAAGAAAGGATCCCTTGTTTTACCAAACCAATTAATGGCCCAACTACCTTTGGCCTATTTAATTAAGATATCTATTTTGCATTATTTTTTATTTTAATAACCTGCGAAAAGGGTCAAACATGTTAAGAGGAAAATAAGCATGAGATGGATGAAACGCGTGGGATATAATTAAGTTAGGCGTCCCGTTAACGATGCCGGCTTGGGATGTAACCCATAGGGCTATTACGTACAAAACCTCTCTCAAGCACAACAATGTGACATTTAATGGGATATGGACACTTTCAGACTTAAGAGGATGATGCATCTCTGACTATGTACATGGGAACAAACCAGTTCGAATCATCTGAATAGGTCTGAACTTTGAATGTAATGAAGAGAAGAAATAGACCGATGAAAGTTATAAGAGAGAAATGTCTCCCAACCCATATTGCCATAGCTTTCTCGTTTCTTTAACCTTGGCATCTGTATGCTACCAAATGAATCATCTGAAGCCTGTGTTCCTGTACGCATGCAATTCTATGTGAATGTATATATTGCTAGTCCAACCCTGACCCTCTTCCTCTTCTCCACGCTCGATTTCTCCGTATCATCTCTAGTTTTCTTACTTCCCCTCTTTTTTCTCTCCAACTTGTGAGGGTGGCTGCTGAATTTTTGACTGACCATGTATATATATATATATATATATATATATATTGGGTAACGATCACATGAGGCCGACATCATGTCTTTCATCTTGTTGTTTGTGGCCCCTTATTGGCCCTCTTATCATCTTTGATAAGATGTTGCCCCTCCCCCGGACTCTCGTCCCTTGTTTCCCCCCATGTTTTGTTCCTTCCTCTCTGCTCTTATTAATGGAAAATTGATTGTCGGGTGGCCGGGGTGGCACGTCCTGTCTCTTCCGCAATGAAGGGATGAACGGACTCCCTCGTTCCTCACCTTACAAATATTAACTTTCAGTTAAAAAAAACGTCTTGTTCACAAATTATTTTTGCTGTTGAATATATCGTTAAGATATATATATAATAGATACTTAAATTTTAATTAGAGCAATTTCCTTGTTTGGGCGCCACATATATATTATATATATATATATATATATATATATATATATATATATATATATATATATATATATATATGCACGGTGAAGAGGGATGGGAACCAAAGCTAACATGAAATACGTGGGAAAAAACATGCATGGTGGCCTTTGGATTAACCTCGGCTCAGGTCGCTGAGTGAATCCCGCCGCCGACGCAGGATTCCCGTTTGGACAATTCAGAAAGCTGTCGGAATTCCCTCCCGTCGGCGGCTAGCGGGAATGTTACCATGCTGGACGTCATTTTCACATTGCCATACATGTTGGACTTTTGGAAGTACGTTTTTTTTTAGATTTTTACATAAAAATTATTATTAAAGTTAAATTTATAAAAAAATATTCTTAAAAACACGTTAACATGCATATCATTGTATTCATTTAAATAATACATAAATGTTATTTAAACATAATTTTATAAGTTTTTTATAATAAAAAAATAATATCCATAAAAAATTGATATTTTTCACAATTCAAATTTACGCAGTGATATATTTACTAATATATTTCTAACAATAATTTTTTTATAAATTCTCATTTAATATTAATTTTTATGTAAAAAATTAGAGAAATTTTGAAGCATATTTCGGGTAGTGATTTTTTTTACCGTCTGATATAATCTTATGGTTAATAAACTTACCGATTGAAAATTTTTCAATAAAATGCATAATTATAAAAGGAAATATCGGGAGTGAATGAAGAGGTGAGGCGTCGTAGGTGTACATCTTACTTATCTTAGAGTGCTAATTAATTGCTTGGAGCTAGCGTTTTGAAACGGGTGTTTGGAAGATACCGACCAGGCTGGGCGGGTCGTATGTTTGAACATTGATTCGGGAAGCGTGAGGATCGAGTTGGATGACTTGGATCACTTCCCTTTGGAACAGCTATATATTGACCTTTGGGTTTTTTTTTAAATCTCTGACATTAGTAAAGTCTGACATAGGGTGAAATTTTAAGAAAAAAATAAAAATTTAAAAATTTCGTTTGACGGGTTGACTCGGATTAATCAAAAGATGTGTGAGTAAACAGTAAAAATGACATTTCTGTCCTAGATTTACCCGAGTGGGATGAGCAGTGTTTGAGAAATTTTGCTCTTGCACGGTTCATTTTATCGTGTAACTGCTACAGTGCTCGCGCTGTGTCCGCTTGCGAAGAAGGAGGAAGAAGACGATGTGTCGCGGTCGGACGATGGCGACAGCAAGCCCGATAACTTCTGAGGGGTGGGAGGGACGACGACGACGGTAGCACCGGCAAGGGGGAGACAGCGACAACAGTATCGGTACTCGTGGCTCATGGTTGTCGGTGTCTGTCTACATGAGGAAGATGATGGCGACTATGGGGGCCGAGGAGATGGCGTTGGAAGCAGGGGACACGTCCATGGTGATCGGTGAAGACGGGGGTGCGGTCAAAATGCAGTTTTCACTATTGAGAAGCCGCGGAAGTGACTGAGAAGTTGCCCTAGAGAAGCTTATGCGGATTTTATCTCCCAGGTGATGATATATCGTTGTCTCTCCTCTATCAAAAATCTCGGCTGACCTAAAAACTTAGGTGAAATTGCATGTTTAAAAACGCCGGTGAGATTGTGAACAATTCCAATAATTAAAATCTCTTCTCACCGCGTTATAGATGGAAACAACCAGCATCCATGACCATGGCATACGTTCAGAGTGCAAGTTTCACACCCCTCCAATATTATCAATACGTACGCACGTACGATTGCTTGGGAGGACGTCGACGGTTTATGGATGATCGAGTTCGAATGTAAATTGAGATTAGTCCGTCCAAGTCGTATGTTTCAATGGAGGGTCGAGGGAACAGTTAAAAGTACGCACGTACGTACTATGAGACGACCTGAGGTCTTCTTTCTCGACTTGCGACTTTTTTCTGTCGTTCCAATCGTTTTAATTGTATCTGTCACGGCTTGAGACGGGACACGGCAATACTGCATCGGTCCAGACCTGTCCGAAATAAAGATTTTAATATAAAGATTATAAGTAAAATTTCATAAATTATTCTTTATGTTAGTTGATTCAACGGTGTTACGTGTTAATGAGTTATCGGGGTTCGATTCCTGTTAGCGCCAACATTATACGTTTTTAATATTTTTTTCGTTCAATAGTTTAAAGAAAAGTGAAAAAAAATTAAAACTTTGATGCGTCTTTTGGATTCGAACACGGGACATTTCAATGAGCGTGAAACTGTTCAAACCAATCGACCTATCGATCAAAATTTAACATAAAATATAATATAATATATATATCGTCCCAGTTGTGTCTCACAGACTGATCGTCCTGGTCTGTGGCGGAGATGATCCAGGACGGACGATTCAGGCCGTCCCAGACCGATTTGTCAAACTTTGGCCTAGACAGTTTGGCCCTACGTACGCACCACTGGAGAGATCGACGTAGATTCTGACCCAAAATCTCAAGTTATTTTTAAGGATTTTTGTGTAAGTAATTTTGATAAATATTTATTTACATGAATGTTTATGTCGGAGTATGTTGAGGGTGTGGGGAATCCCGGGTTCCTTGTCTCAGCATTTGTCCGGACAAATGGAAAGATAGGAAGATTTGTAAAGACGACCTTTTTAAAAACAATTATCGAAATGTAATTTTTAGATAGCTATTAGTATTATTATTATCTTTCATGTGAAAATAAATGCAAAACTATCTCTGAAGTTAGTTGACATTTAGGATGTCTGTTTTGAATACAAATTTATTCACTGGCACATTGTGTCAAAGAGAGAGAAATTAAGTGAGAGAAGAAGAGACGTACAGGTGTACATGAGAGAAAGAGAGAGAGAGAATTTAGAAGAGATTAGATATATTTTTATTTTCATCACATCTGGTTAGAGACTAACTAGGGTTAAATAAGAGATCTTAATAGAATGCTAATGACAAGTGAATTGCTAGGATATTTTTATAAGTATTACAATTTAGTGAGGTTATTATTAATAATAGCTATATAATTAAGGATGGCAGTTCGATATAAAGTTTTTCAAATGGCATGGTTTTTTTGTAAATTTCCTTAGATGTTAAAAGCAATATCATAGTACTATATATTTTTTTAAATCTTATTTCTCATTCTCATCTTAATTGGCCGCTTAATCTTGATTCTAAATAGTGAAGTTGAGATTGACACCGATTTTAAATTTAATATTCGAGAACATCAAATAGAAGTTTGATATTTTCCACAATTCTATTTGCGATTTGAGCGGCAGAAAAATAATGTAACAAATAAATTAACAGAAGAGTCACATTGTAACATTCTTCGTGGAGTACTCCCCAGTCCCCATGGTCACAACATCTTCCGTTAACCTTCTTGGTGTTTAATTAGCATCACCACGTATACTATAAACACTTAAATAACGAGGATATTCCATATAATAATTAAAAGGCATATATGTTTGTTAATTTATTCATAAAGAAACACATGATGCATGTTTATTCGTCACTTTCTTGGAGACCTTACAATTACATGGACGAAGAAATTAATGAACAAATAACTGATGGATGTTTATTCGAGCATCACTTCTGGATGTACAGCACGTCGATGTGGGAGGCAATTATGTATCTCCGAATTAATTCAAACTGATGATGAAAACGAAAATAAAAAAAAAACTAGGAACATCAATGTAAATATTACTGCAGCGCGCGAACAAGCTAGGAATCCGATAGGTCGACGTACGCCAATTTGATCTGGTTCTAGAGAGAAATAACCGATGGATGTTTGTGGTGGGCTTATGAATATTAGTTTGCCGTGGTTGGTGGGCATTTTCCGGTGCCGGGTGGAGACCCGCGGCTACAATCCGAGGGCCTTGAGTGTTTCTCTGGGCCCTTGGGGAGGGCTTGCATGGCGATGATCTCTCTCACCACCACCTCCTCCTTAGCCTTCAAAACCCTCGCTTCAACGCAAGGTGTGGAGATCAGGAGACCAACAATGAGGACCATGGAGTACACCACGGTGACGTTTCTTTGGTAAAGAGCCATGTGTGTGTGTGTGTGTGTGTGTGTGTGTGTGTGTGTGTGTGCGCGCGCGTGTTTTGAGAAGCTGTGATGAGTTCTTGGACGAGGCACTGGAGGGATATATGGTTAATTTGGCGATGGTGCATGCATGCCTGCGTACGTGGGGGTATTTATATATAATGGCGGGCATCTCCATCGAACGTGCTGGTGAGGTTAAAAGTGAAGTGGTAGAAGCCCATCGGTGGAGATCATATGATACGACTGCTGGTCTGTCGTTGACGTAATATGTTTGATGGTCCGATGCCGACGCACGCGGGGAAGTAGGAACAAGGAGTCAGAGTCTTATTAATTTATAGAGAACGTCGGTTGGTTCCTGTTCTCACGGTTTGACGTGGACAAGACACTGCAGAAAGGATCCAGTCGTGCCATCCTAGGAGATCCGAGAGGGAGGTCCAAGGGGCGACTATTAGACGGACAGGACACGGTAGAAATGGCAAATATATATCACGGGTTGAGTTGGGTTGATGTTGAATGCATATCATAGATGGTGAAGTATAATGAAATTTTCTTATCCCTAACCTGCAGATTTTATATATGACTTCGGAAGAAATCCTCATAATCCATACGTCATCGTCTAGATCGAGACGGGTCAGGGTAGAAAAAAAAGGGGAGGGAGGGGGATAAATCAGATTGAAACGAGTTTGATTTGAGTCTTTTTGTAACCTAAACTCGATTTGTGAATCTGAAGCCAAAAATGGCTAACCAGGTGTTCATACATAAGTGATCCATTTAAGTGTTCAAACCGGCCCTTCTTGTCCTCCATCGATCCCCGCGCTTAGTAATTAGAGTCCAACTTGTTGCATTGCTCGCAGCAACTCACTGAGGTGTCCTAGGGCACAAGCAATTTTTTTAAAATTTTCTTTCCAAGTTGAGCTCAATCTAATCTATATACACCCTGATATATTGTCACACTATGAGATTACAGATGAAAATATTTTACATAAAATATCAATGCGTATAATTTTTTAATCTTTGATTAATGTGGGAATAATGTGGATGTGTACAAGTTCTGAACGCATGTAATTTGTGAATGTGCAAATATTACGAGTTACTTATAGATGCATATTAGTTATAGGTTACCTACGGTTCACATACGTTATCTACTATTATTACATGTTATCTATATGTTACAGGCTATCTACGGTTTATACAAATTATCTACATTTATTACAGATTATCTACCGATGTAATTGCCTATGATTCAAACACATTACCTATAGTTTTATAAAATATCTTCGGTTGTATGTCATAACTTACTTACGATTGATCTTTATTACCTACGATTTTACAAGTAATACCATGGTCGTAGGTAAAAATTATGTATGTAAAAAATTACTTACGTTACATGAAACCGTAGATGTTAACATATATATTCTTACGATTTTATATCACGTACGTATCTAAAAACTTATCTATCTAACTTTACCGATGACAAAATGACGTGTGAAAAGTTATAGATAATGGTTGTACCTACATTTTTTTTTATCTTTACCTACCACATGCGTGATAGGTATAGAATTTTCTTGTTGTAGTGATCTATACGGTGGTTGGAGAGGGGGATTTATGTAGCCCATTCAAAGAGCAGCCCGACTAGACCCGACAGGACCCAACGAGGCCAAGCTCGCCTAAGTGATAGCCCACAGGACCCACTCAGGGAAGAAAGTCCAATAAAAAATCGCTCGAGGACACAACCTTCCTAGGCGGCCTCTAGGCTCGGAGGGCCCGAGTGTCAGTCAGGTCACAGGAAAGGTCCGGCCCAAGCCATATCTCCGCCCGGGAGAAGAAGGCGTATGCCGACCCATCCGACCCATCCTCTTCCGAGCTAAGCCTATCGCCCGATAGGGCTGGCCTCTCTGAGCTCAGAACGACCGACGATTGCGTATCATTTGCAGCCGTTAAGAGTCCACCGCAGGCAGGAATTCAAGAAGGTAAGGGACTTCTTCTTCCCCAAGGTGATAACGCTCCCACGATAAGACAATAAAAGCCCACGATGCGGACGTAACCCCCACCTGAAACCCCTCGGTTTACAGGACTCCAGGAAACGGCGTACTATTTAAACCAGGGAGACCCTCCGACGAAGGTAAGGACAATCCTATGCTCAAAGCTCCTGAGCAAGAACCACTTCACCCTCTGGTGGAGAGGGATCTCGCGCACACGCTCTCTTCTCCCTTTACTGCTCCCGCCATAGCTCCATTAACTTAAGCATCGGAGGGTTTTCCCCAGGGACTCTCCCTGGGCCCCCTGATCCGTTTCCCTGTCTTGCAGTTCACTACCCGGTGATCCTCCATCTGCTCAGGACCAGTACGAGATCACGCCTCTTCATCTAGCGCCGTCTGTGGGAAACGTACAAAGAGCCAGTATGCATGGTGCGAAGGAGCTCAAGGAGGAGGTCCGCCGGTGAGAGAGGAAAGGCCATGGTAGCGGCAGGGGATGGCCCCTCTCGGGCCTCACAGAACCCTCCCTCCAACGCCAGCGCCCCCGCCGACGATCCACCATCCCCTCCTGCGGCGGTAGGGCTACTACCCAACGGTGGCGCCGAAGCCTTCCAGGCCCTCAACGTGAAACTTGATGTCCTCGTGGAGCTCATGAGGGCTCAGGCGGCTAGGGAGGGAAGGTCCCGCGCTCCGTCAGGGAGCCCTCCCCGCGGGAGTATCTCCCAGCACACCGCCGGAGGCCGCTTCACCCTCCGCGGCCAGCAGATCATCTGCAACCGGACGGGAGGTCCCTCGCATGCTCCGCCTCCGGAGCAAGAGGCTTCCTCCACGCCGAGGAGAGGAAAACTGGGGGCGCACCGTCCGAACCCGGAGACTAGCGTTCTCGGAGATCGCCAAGACGCTCCCCCCAGCCCCACGATGCGGCAGCAGCCGGAATTATCCCTCCGGCTACGAGATTTCGAGAGGCGATTCGCAGAACAGGAGCGCGCCCTCCGCGCCTTGCAGAAGACCTCTTTCTGGGAGGACGAGGAGAAATCCCCGTTCTCCGAGCACATCTTGAAGGCAGACGTATCTCCCAGAACCTCCATCCCTACCTTCAAGCCCTACGACGGCCAGGGTGACCCGGCCGATCATTACGACAGCTTCGACGCTCTGATGACCCTGCACGGAGCGTCCGACGCCATCAAGTGCCGAGCCTTCGTGACCACCCTGGTCCAAGACACTCAAGCATGGTTCCGGGCCCTTGCCCCCGGGTCCATCCGAGACTTCAAGCAATTCGGGCGAGTCTTCAAAGAGAGTTTCGCCGGAAGTGCCCCCCCGAGGTCAGTAGCGGGGCTCTTGGCCCTTAATCAGGCGCAATGGGAAAGACTCCAGGCTTATATTCACCGATTTAAATCGGAAGCCCTGAGAATCCCCCGCCTGGACGTGGCCTCAGCCATAACCGCACTGACTGGGGGCACCCGGGATGAGAATCTCCGACGTGAACTTGTCCTCCACCCTCCCTCGACCCTCGCCGAGCTAGTGACTCTGACTTTGCGCCACGCCGAGTGCGAAGAGGTGCTCAACGCTTGCCGAGACGCAACCGGCCCGGGTCGGGAGGGGGACAAGAAGCGGGCTCCCGAGCCAAGCTCAGGCCCGGGAAAAAAGAGAGACCGTGATGGGGAGTGCAAGCGGAAGTACGAGCGGTACACCCCACTAGCCGCCCCGGTCTACGAGATATATGAAGACATCAAAAACTCGGGACTTCTCCGCCTACCCGAGCCGATGAGGTCGAAGAACCGCAGCCGCGACAAGCATTGCTTATTCCACGGCGATCACGGGCACCACACTGGTGACTGCCACTAGCTCCAGGACGAGATAGAGCGCCTCATCCGTCTGGGTCACCTAGCTTGGTTCACAGCCGAGCGTAAAGAAGATCAAGGTGCCGTAGAGGAGATCGACAACGCCCCCCGAGGGGTCCACATCAACGTCATCTCCGGAGGGACAGCATCAGGAGGCGACAGCAGCCGAGGTTGGAAGCGTCATGCCGAGCAGGCGAGCCGAGCCATAGAGCCTCCCAAGGCCCCGCCAAGTGAGCCCCAGGTCATAATCTTCTCCGACCAAGACCTGGAAGGGCTGAGCACCCCGCATGATGACGCCCTCATGATCTCTGCTACGATAAACCATTGTAACGTAGATAGAATTCTGGTTGACAATGGGAGTGCCCCTGATGTATTGTCTTATGACTGTTTCCTTAAGATGGGGGAGGATCCATCCAAACTCCGTCCGGTCCGAACACCCCTCTGCGGGTTTAATGGCCTGGCCACCTATCCCGAGGGAGCCCTAAGCCTGCCGGTTACCCTCGGCACCCCACCCAAAACCGTTACGGTCATGGTGGACTTCATAGTGATTAAAGGTATGATAGCGTACAACGCCATCTTCGGCCGGGGTAACCTCAGCCGGATAAAGGCCGTACCATCTACCTATCACCAAAAAATGAAGTTCCCCACCAAAAATGGGTTGGGGGAAGTCCGAGGTAACCAAGCCACGGCCAGAAGGTGATACAATATCTCGGTAGAAGTCACAAGGCCGGACGGGAAAGACAAGGGCCCCCGGGGAGTCGAGGATAAAACCGCAACCACCGAACCTGGTGGCGAATTATTGACCGTTTTCCTAAACGATGACCCGACCCTAGGAGTAAGGATCGGGGCTGACCTACCGCCCAAGGTTCAGCAGCAATATAAGAAATTCCTTTCTGAGTACATCCGAGTTTTTGCATGGTCCGATGATCAACTCTCTGGGATACCAGAGGAGACTGTAATGCACAGGCTCAACCTCGACTCCGCCGTGAAGCCCGTTCAGCAACGCAGAAGGAAGCATGCACCCGAAAAGCAGGCGATCATCAAGGCGCAGGTCACCAAGGGACAAGAGACTGGCCTCTTCGGACCGGTCCTGTACCCGACGTGGCTAGCCAACGTCGTCCTGGTGCCCAAAACCTCGGGCAAATGGCGGATGTGCGTGGACTTCACCGATCTGAAAAAGGCCACTCCTAAGGACTGTTATCCGTTACCGAGCATCGACCAATTGGTTGACTCAAACCTCGGGCAATGAGATACTCAGCTTCCTAAACGCCTATTCAGGTTACCATCAGATCAGGATGGACTCAGAAGATGTCGAGAAGACCGCCTTCATCACCGACTACGGCGTATACTGCTACACCCGATTGCCTTTCGGGTTGAAGAATGCTGGAGCTACGTATCAAAGGCTGGTCAATCACATGTTCGAGGAGCAACTAGGTCGGAACGTCGAAGTCTACATTGACGACATGCTCGTCAAGACCCCCAAGGCCCAGGACTTCACCGACCTCGCTGAAACCTTCGGCACCCTCCTGAAGTACAACATGAAGCTCAATCCTGCCAAATGCGCCTTCGGAGTGAGATCTGAGAAGTTCCTGGGTTTCTTGGTCACTCAGCGTGGGATCGAAGCCAACCCCGACAAGGTCCAGGCCATCATGGACATGCGTCCGCCCACCAGCATCAAGGACGTCTAGCGCCTAACCGGGCGTGTCGCCGCTCTCAGCCGTTTCCTGTCCCGTGCGGCCGAACGATGCCTACCCTTCTTCAAGCTATTGAGGGGGCCCAAGCTGGCATCTGCTACGTTCGCATGGAATGAGGAATGCCAGAGAGCGTTCGCCGAGCTCAAGGAGTTCCTGGCCTCACCCCCGGTGCTCTCCAAGCCCGTTCCGGGCGATGTCCTGTTGGTCTATCTCTCGGCAACACCATGCACAGTCAGCTCGGTCCAAGTCAGAAATGACTCGGGAATCGAGAGGCCGGTCTACTACACCAGCAAGGTGCTCAACGAGGCTGAAAGGAGGTACCCCGCAACCGAGAAGCTCGTGCTAGCGTTGGTTACCTCCACTACCAAAAAAGCGGGATTTCAGACGGCTATTATCCGTCTCAAATCCGTCTGAAAATCCATCACAAATCACGTTTGTGACGGATTTCCGACAGATTTCAGACGGAACACGACCGTCTGAAATTCTTAGTCACAAATTTGTGACAGTTCATTTTTCCGTCACAAATTCTGTCTGAAAATAAGACAGAAATAATTCAGTGACAAATTCCGTCTGAATATCATACGAGAAAAGTTCCGTCTGAAATTTTCCGTCTGAAATTTCCGTCGGTATTTCAGAAGGATGTTACGACAGATCTACAATTACCGTCTGAAATGTAGCCCAACTCTTATTCTCAAATTAATATGCCGTCTGAAAAGTCGTCAGAAATCCGTCGGTATTTCAAACGGATATTACGACGGATCTACAATTACCGTCTGAAATTAAACCCAACTCGTAGAAGATGCCGTTCGAAAAGTAGTCGGAATTCCGTCTGTATTTCAAACAGATATTACGACGAATTTTAGACGGAATTTTTTCGTCGCAAATACCGTCTGAAAATTCGTCTGAAATCTACTTTTTTTTAAATCTTAAATTATTCTAAAAAACCTGTTGGATCATACATAAACATCAAGAAATTCAACATGTTGAAAAAAAATATTGGGAACCTGCTGATCAAATAAACACCACCGAAAAAAAAAATCAACATCAGCGTACCATGATGTTCAAATAAATAAACACCACCGAAAAAAAACTCAACATCAACGTACCATGCTGTTCAAATAAATAAACACCACCGAAAAAAAAAACTCAACACCATGCTGATCAAATAAATACCACCAAAAAAAAAATTAACACCATGCTGATCAAATAAATACCACAAAAAACACACATTAACCCTACTGATCCATCTGAATATCATCAAACATCAAGAAATATCCGGTACATCGTCCATATCCTCCCTGCCCTGCTCATCTCCTCTGTCGCCGCCCGCAGAAGGATCCCCCTACAATAAAAAAATAATAACATTCATTCATAGATAAAAAATTAGTGCGAAGAAATTATCATAAATTGAAATCAAACATATCAAATTGATAACTGCAGATTTTATAGATCAACTACTAGCTTGAAACGGTATTTAAATTAAGTGTATTTTAAAAATGAACTTTGAGCGCCGAGCTCAAACCGGACATCCGATTTGGATTCCGTCAGTTCTAACAAGTCACTTTCATCCCCCCGGTCGTGTTGGAACGTTTGGCACGGCCATCCGACCGGTATTTCAAGTTTTAGACCCCCGGACCCGACCTGGCATGCAGTTCATTTAAACTAAGTGTATTTTAAAAATGAACTTTGAGCGCCGAGCTCAAGCCGAGCATCCGATTTGGATTCCGTCAGTTCTGACAAGTCACTTTCATCTCCCCGATCATGTTGGAATGATCGGCACGGCCATCCGACCGGTATTTCAAGTTTTAGACCCCCGTACCCGACCTGGTAGTTAATTTAAACTAAGTGTATTTGGAGAATACACTTTTGAGCGCCGAGCTCAAACCGGACATCCGATTTAGATTCCGTCAGTTCTGACAAGTCACTTTCATCTCCCCGATCGTGTTGGAATGATCGGCACGGCCATTTGATCGGTATTTCAAGTTTTAGACCCTCGGACCCGACCTGGCAGTTCATTTAAACTAAGTGTATTTGGAGAATGCACTTTTGAGCGCCGAACTCAAACCGGGCATCTGATTTGGATTCCGTCAGTTCTGACAAGTCACTTTCATCTCCCCGGTCGTGTTGGAACGATCGGCACGGCCATCCGACTGGTATTTCAAGTTTTAGACCCCCGACCCCGACCTGGCAGTTCATTTAAACTAAGTGTATTGTAAAAATGAACTTTGAGCACCGAGCTCAAAACGGGCATCCGATTTGGATTCCGTCAGTTCTGATAAGTCACTTTCATCTCCCCGGTCGTGTTGGAACGATCGGCACGGCCATCTGGCCGGTATTTCAAGTTTTAGACCCCCGGCCCCGACCTGGCAGTTCATTTAAACTAAGTGTATTGTAAAAATGAACTTTGAGCGCCGAGCTCAAACCGGGCATCCGATTTGGATTCCGTCAGTTCTGACAAGTCACTTTCATCTCCCCGATCGTGTTGGAATGATCGACACGGCCATCCGACTGGTATTTCAAGTTTTAGACCCCAAGACCCGACCTGGCAGTTCATTTAAACTAAGTGTATTTTAAAAATGAACTTTAAGCGCCGAGCTCAAATCGGGCATCCGATTTTAATTCCGTTACTTCTGACAAGTCACTTTCATCTCCCCGGTTGTGTTGGAACAATCGGCATGGCCATCCGATCGGTATTTTAAGTTTTAGACCCCCGACCCCGACCTGGCAGTTCATTTAAACTAAGTGTATTGTAAAAATGAACTTTGAGCGCCGAGCTCAAACCGGGCATCCGATTTGGATTCCGTCAGTTCTGACAAGTCACTTTCATCTCCCCGGTTGTGTTGGAATGATCGGTATAGCAATCCGACCGGTATTTCAAGTTTTAGACCTCCGGCCCCGACCCGGCAGTTCATTTAAACTAAGTGTATTGTAAAAATGAACTTTGAGCGCCGAGCTCAAGCCGGGCATCCGATTTGGATTCCGTCAGTTCTGAAAAGTCACTTTCATCTCCCCGATCGTGTTGGAACGATTGGCACGGCCATCCGATCGATATTTCAAGTTTTAGACCCCCGGCCCCGACCTGGCAGATCATTTAAACTAAGTGTATTGTAAAAATGAACTTTGAGCGCCGAGCTCAAGCCGGGCATCTGATTTGGATTCCGTCAGTTCTGACAAGTCACTTTCATCTCCCCGATCGTGTTGGAATGATCGGCACGGCCATCCGACCGGTATTTCAAGTTTTAGACCCCCGGACCCGACCTGGCAGTTCATTTAAACTAAGTGTAGTTTAAAAATGAACTTTGAGCGCCGAGCTCAAACCGGGCATCCGATTTGGATTGCGTCAGTTCTGATAAAGCACTTTCATCTCCCCTGTTATGTTGGAATGATCGGCATGGCCATCCGATCGGTATTTCAAGTTTTAGACCCCCGGCCCCGACCTAGCAGTTCATTTAAACTAAGTGTATTGTAAAAATAAACTTTGAGCGCCGAGCTCAAGCCGGGCATCCAATTTGGATTCCGTCAGTTCTGACAAGTCACTTTCATCTCCCCGGTCGTGTTGGAATGATCGGCACGGCAATCCGACCGGTATTTCAAGTTTTAGACCCCCGGACCCGACCTGACAGTTCATTTAAACTAAGTGTATTTGAAGAATGCACTTTTGAGCGCCGAGCTCAAACCAGGCATCCGATTTGGATTCCTTCAGTTCTGACAAGTCACTTTCATCTCCCCAGTCGTGTTGGAACAATCGGCACGGCCATCCGACCGGTATTTCAAGTTTTATACCCCCGGACCCTACCTGGCAGTTCATTTAAACTAAGTATATTTTAAAAATGAACTTTGAGCGCCGAGCTCAAACCGGGCATCCGATTTGGATTCCGTCAGTTATGACAAGTCACTTTCATCTCCCCAGTCGTGTTGGAACCATCGGCACGGCCATCCGACCGGTATTTCAAGATTTAGACCCCCGGACCCGACCTGGCAGTTCATTTAAACTAAGTGTATTTGGAGAATGCACTTTTGAGCGGAGCTCAAACCGGGCATCCGATTTAGATTGCGTCAGTTCTGACAAGTCACTTTCATCTCCCAGGTCGTGTTGGAACGATCGGCACGGACATTCAAATGGATATTTCAAGTTTTAGACCCCCGGACCCGACCTGGCAGTTCATTTAAACTAAGTGTATTTTAAAAATGAACTTTGAGCGCCGAGCTCAAACCGGACATCCGATTTGGATTTGTTGTGTATTGTGATTTTGATGATTACAAAATGCCTTTGTTGCTTGGTCGTGTGCAAGAATGGTTGTTTATGTCTTCATGTGTATGAAGGTTGAAATGGTTGTGGAAATGATCATAAACTATTTCTATAAGACTTATCATCATGTGGAAATGGTTGTGGAAATGATTTCATAAGTGCTTTGAGGTTAGCACAAACATTGCATATGAGGTCTTGTCTGCACGCTATTAAGTCTGTACAGAGTTCTGCCTAGATTACATTAGTCAAGTCTGTACATTGCCATAGGTAAAGTCTATACATCGCAGAGAGATGTTTGCATATCAAGTCTATACATTGTTCATGCATGTGCATAGTTCGCAACATCAAGTCTATACATTACATGTCGGCAAGTCTGTACATTGCATGCATATTCATTAACAAGTCTATACAATGGTTGCATAGGTTGCCATGCAAAGTCTATACATTCTCCATGCATCTTCATTAACAAGTCTATACATTGGTTGCATAGCTTGCCATGCAGAGTCTATACATTCTCCATGCATCTTCATTAATAAGTCTATACATCCTGCAACTCAAAGTCTGAACATCATCCTGTGGCAGGCACATCAAGTCTATACATCCATCAGCTCAGTGCACAACAAATCTATACAGCAGTAAGTCTGTACATTCTTCAGCAGCAAGTCTATACAACAAGCAAGTCTATACATCAGCAAGTCTATACAGCCAGCAAGTCTATACAGCTAGCAAGTCTATATATCAGCAAGTCAATACAGCCAGCAAGTCTATACAGCCAGCAAGTCTATACAGCCAGCAAGTCTATACATCCTGCAACACGAAGTCTGTACGTTGGCTGATTGCACAGACTCAAAGTCTGTACGTTGGCTGCTATCACTTCTTCATAGTCTATACACTCTTCAAAGTCCATACATTCTTCAAAGTCTATACACTCTTCAAAGTATATACATTCTTCAAAGTCTGTACGTTGGCTGATTGCACAGACTCAAAGTATGTACGTTGGCTGCTAGCACAAACTCAAAGTCTGTACGCTGGCTGCTAGCACAAACACATAAAGTCTATACATCGTGTGTTTCAAGTTTTAGACCCCCGGCCCCGACCTGGCAGTTCATTTAAACTATGTATATTTTAAAAATGAATTATGAGCGCCGAGCTCAAACCGGGCATTCGATTTGGATTCCGTCAGTTCTGACAAGTCACTTTCATCTCCCCGGTCGTGTTGGAACGATCGGCACGGCCATCCGACTGGTATTTCAAGTTTTAGACCCCCGGACCCGACCTGACAGTTCATTTAAACTAAGTGTATTGTAAAAATGAACTTTGAGCGCCGAGCTCAAACCGGACATCCGATTTGGATTCCGTCAGTTCTGACAAGTCACTTTCATCTCCCCGGTCGTGTTGGAATGATCGGCTTGGCCATCCGACCGGTATTTCAAGTTTTAGACCCCCGGACCCGACCTGGCAGTTCATTTAAACTAAGTGTATTGTAAAAATGAACTTTGAGCGCCGAGCTCAAACCGGGCATCTGATTTGGATCCCGTCAGTTCTGACAAGTCACTTTCATCTCCCCGGTCGTGTTGGAATGATTGGCACGACCATCCGGCTGGTATTTCAAGTTTTAGACCCCCGGCCCCGACCTGGCAATTTATTTAAACTAAGTGTATTGTAAAAATGAACTTTGAGCGCCGAGCTCAAACCGGGCATCCGATTTGGATTCCGTCAGTTCTGACAAGTCACTTTCATCTCCCCGGTCGTGTTGGAATGATCGGCACGGCCATCCAACCGGTATTTCAAGTTTTAGACCCCCAGACCTGACCTGGCAGTTCATTTAAACTAAGTGTATTTGGAGAATGCACTTTTGAGCGCCGAGCTCAAACCGGGCATCCGATTTAGATTGCGTCAGTTCTGACAAGTCACTTTCATCTCCCCGGTCGTGTTGGAACTATCGGCACGGCAATCCGACCGGTATTTCAAGTTTTAGACCCTGTGGACGTAAAAAAATGACGATGATGATCATGGCGACATTCGCATCTACACATTCGAGCGCGAGTCGAAGACAGAAATGACGAATAAACCTCATGCCTCGCCCGATCAGGACGAGAACTCACTTGGTGGTCCGCTACCCGCTAAGGAAGCCCCCTAAGCAGAAGATACAGCTACAAGGCTCCGACCAGCCATGCCGAGAGCTGAATCAGAGAAGAGTCGGGAACTCCGGCACAGTCTCGGCATGCACCGAAAGTCACGCAGAATCTGGGACCGAGTCCCAGAGGCTACAAACGGAATATTACAGAGGTCACACATCGCAACCGGAGCATTCCGGGAATGTCAACATTCATAACAAACAGCCTCGACTTTGGAAAGAATCCGTTCGGTGCTTAAAACGGCGCGGGAGGGCCTTAAAGCGGCACGCCTTAAAACGGCGCGCCCCCTTGCTAAAACGGCATGGCCAAAACGGCGCGCCCCCTTGCTAAAACGGCATGGCCAATTCCGGCGCGCCCCTCTCCCTTGAATGGCCCAATTCCGGCGCGCCCTCACCCCTTCAATACCTTAAAATGGCGCCACCCTTTGTATGCTATTACGGCATGGCCAGTTTGAAGGCCAAAAAGCATAATACGGCATGCCAATTACACTTGAGTTTAAACCGGCATGGTCACTATTCCCCCGCGCCGTTTTAACCCCTCATCCTGTTCTCTGAAGCATTTCTACGGCGCGCTACTTTTGGACAAGCCATCACAATATGCTCTTCTTAAAACGGCGCGTCGAATGAAATGAGTTTAACCTCATCCTGTCCCGTCTGTCGACCGATACTCTGTTCTGCATAAATGAGATGCACAGAACATTCAATGCCCCTGGTTCTGTCTCAACCTCCGTTCGACAGCACAGAAGCTTACTGGCGAAGCAACCCCCAGCAAACCTACGAGCATCCCGTCCTCGGACGAGCAGCAGTGTACGGGACGAATCAACAGCATCCAGCACAGACGGTCAGCTCCTGACATCGTTGCGGACGAGGTTGAAGTGGCGGGGACGCTCCCAGGATGGTCGTGCTATAAAATGGGCAGCGTTGTGAAGCCGAAGAAGGGGAGATACAGAGAGAAGAGGAAGGAACAGACAGAAGAAGACACAGATAGAAAGAGAGAGAGAAGGGAGGCAAAAGGGAAGGCTTGCTGGTTCGGCTAGGGTCTCCGGCGTCCGAAGAGAAGAAGAAGCTCCACCCATTCCCACCTTGAAGGTGAAGAAAAAGAGAGAGAGAGAGAGAGAGAGAGAGAGAGAGAGAGAGAGTGAGAGGGGAGAGAGGGGGAAGAGCTTGTGCTCTGTTCCTCCTTCTCCCCCCTCCGATCTATCTTCTTTCCCCCACCTCAACATTTAGCTTTTCCCTTATCTTCTTCGTTGTATTTCCCCGGTGCTTTGGGGGTATATCTCCTTTCCCCTTGAGGATGAATAAAAGAGTGACTCTTGTGGGCGTGAATGGCATTATATTGCTCTGATCCTTTCCCCTTTGCTTCCGTTTTCTTCCTTCCGGTTTCCAACATCACCTAGGGTCCTCAGAAGCTTGCCCTTCTATGGCATGAACTCTGAGGGAACCCGTTCGGAGGGTGAACATTCATGGCCACCTATGGCCTACATCTGTCCCGTTCCACGAAATCATCACCCGTGAGCTGTGGTCGTTCTCGTAGGCTGGTCCTCGAACGTTCCATACTCACATTTGGGTTCGGACCGCCGTGAGGCTACTCCGATTTTTGAGGGTCCACCCCGGAGCAATCCGATTGGTGACTCTCCTTTATCTCTGGCAAGTCCCGGTCCGGGGGAGGTGCTGCCGGATTCTCACCGTGGCCGAGAACGTTCAAGATCAAATGAAGAAGATGCCCTTCAGAGAACCAATGAACAAACCACTTCTGAGAACGAGAACCACACACAGTAAAAATCTGTGAACTAAACCCCTTGAATGAAACGCTTAAAGTACATACTAAGTCACCCTAATGAACGGATAAACGCCTAAACTTCCTCCCTGCCCACTTAATCTATCAAATGGGTGAAGAAACGCATCATAAAAATCTTTCTACAGGTGAAATGAAAGAAACACAAAGTTAAAAGTGATGAACAAACCCTCGAGAGAGGTTAATCCGGCGCGGTTATGTTCCCACCGCGCCGTTCCAGTCCCTCTTACAAAAGCCCAATCTTCTTCGGTGGAGCCCAATTCCGGCGCGCCGGTTCAACCTCTCAAAACCATTTCCTGTATCTACCTGGTGCGCTCCTCTACTCTCACCTATCCTTGCAAACCGTTAAAACGGCGTGCTTAAACCGGCGCGCCCCCCCCCCCCAATTTGCCATCTTAACCGGCGCACTCCCCCTTTGTTCCGGCGCGCCCCTCCTTTGGGGTCCTTAACCGGCGCGCTCCCCCCTTGACATCCCTATTCCGGCGCGCCCTCACCTTTGCCAACCTTAAAACGGCGCCCCTATACCCGGCGCGCCCTCCCCCTTTGTCTACCTGTTAAGACCGTTAAAACGGCGCCACCATCTTCCTTCCCCTATCCGGCGCGCCTCCTTAACAAAAAAAAAAGGGATAAATGGCTAGTAAAAAAAAGGGGGGGGAATAGAAAGGTTCAAAGGGGAATACAAGAGATCAATGCCATTAATAAAAGAATGAATGAAAGGAGCTCCATCTCCCGCGCCTTAATTGAACCCCGCGACCTGACCGCGCAGTTCGATCCGCGTGTGAGGGCGCACGTTAGTAAGCTCGGGCTATGCACTTAATAATTCACTCCCTCGGACTGGGTGCAAAGAGAAAATCGACGACGCCTTATGGTATCGGACGTGGTTTACGGAATTTCCGACATGGCCACAGTTCGAAATCATCTCCGGCCAACAGTCTATCAACTTGACCCGTTTCTACCGGAATCCAATCCCGTATTCTCATTAAACTTGCCTTGTTCGTGGCAAATATTCACGCGGTTTTGTCACCGTCTTTTATACTACAAGCACGGAGCTTCGTCCGAACATGAAGTGGCCCATGAGTGGCCGACATAGTCTGAACATTCACGTCCCGAGACGGGTTTCTAGCATAGTTCATCTTTCACTATCCTCCTGCATTATTAGTATTCTCTTTAGGCCGTAGGGCCCTTATTCCCGGCAATCAATCAAGGGTGTTCCTCCGTATGGGGGATGTAAATAACGCCGTGACCTTTATGGCACGGCGGGTTTCGGTCCCGACACGATCCACACAATTGTCTGATTAGTCAGATCGAGCGCACCATGGGCTTCCACGAAGCCCGAATAAATCGTCACTTTGTGACTGGCACGCCCTCGCACTAAATAGAAGAATTAACCCCGACCAACAAACGAACGGATCCCCCGCTCCGAATTTTAGTGCGTCCACAGACCCCCAGACCCGACATGGCAGTTCATTTAAACTAAGTGTATTTTAAAAATGAACTTTGAGCGCCGAACTCAAACCGGGCATCCGATTTGGATTCCGTCAGTTCTGACAAGTCACTTTCATCTCCCCGGTCGTGTTGGAATGATCGGCACGGCCATCCGACCGATATTTCAAGTTTTAGACCCCCGGACCCGACCTGGCAGTTCATTTAAACTAAGTATATTTTAAGAGTGAACTTTGAGCGCCGAGCTCAAACCGGGCATCCGATTTGGATTCCGTCAGTTCTGACAAGTCACTTTCATCTCCCCGGTCGTGTTGGAACGATCGACACGGCCATCCAACCGGTATTTCAAGTTTTAGACCCCCAGACCCGACCTGGCAGTTCATTTAAACTAAGTGTATTTTAAAAATGAACTTTGAGCGCCGAGCTCAAACCGGGCATCCGATTTAGATTCCGTCAGTTCTGACAAGTCAATTTCATCTCCCCGGTTGTGTTGGAACGATCGGCACGGCCATCAGACCGGTATTTCAAGTTTTAGACCCCCGAACCCCGGATTTTCTCAATTCTTCTAAAGTAAATGAGTTTTAAAATTTCAAATGAACTTAATTGAGTAATTCCATCAAAATAAAAACATAGTAAACACTCACCTATGCGGCCTGTGATGTGGTGGTGGTGGATTGCTGAGGGACCATTCCCCCCTGGGAGAGGAGGCCACTGATTGCCTGCAAAACCACTGACACCTGGCTAGAGATCTCATGTTGGAAATGCTGCCGCTGCATATCAGAAATCTGCGATTTGACCATGTCCATCATGTCGCTGGCAGAAGCGCTGGGGGCAACGGAAGGTATAGTGAAGGCATTGCTACTGGTTTGGGCATAGCTAGAACTCGCACACGATGATATCACCGCGCTAGCATCTAGGCTCTCCCCAAAATCATATAGTCAGCCTTTCTTCGGTACGCCAGCTGCTGCCACCCACTCCACCGGATCGAACTCCGGCTGCTGCGTGTCTCCCTCCCCGTACTTCTCTGTCACTACTTGGTTATATGTTTCCTACAAATTGAATAAAATAACTAGTCAATTTCATATGAATTACATGCCGATTTAAATGAACGGTACAAGTTACATATGTAGATAAACTTACCGCTGCTGACTTAGTTGTCTCACTCACAAAATCATTAGTCCTCTTCTTCTTGTGTGTTCTGTCGAACATCTCGAGGAACGACGGAGGTCGATTAAGCTCCACAGCATGTTATACAATTCATAGTAAAAAAAAGTCAAATATTGGGATAAACTGTAAGAAGATAAATTGTTATATTACTTACCAATTTTTGTTTATGAGCCACATAAGAGATGGACCCACTCGTATGCAAATTTGAACCTGGTTTTGACGCCCTGTTTATTTTGGCTTTTGCGGACTTTTCGATCCACTTGGGGTCGGCAAAATGGTCACAAGATATCTCCCAATCCTCCTGCCTCATCCATAGAGGGCGGTGCGCCTTCCACAATTGTCGGTCTTCACTCCCCCCACTCAATTTTTTAGCGTGTGCTCGGGCCTCATGTATTTTCCTCTTGTAACTTGAGAGCATAGTAGACTCCCAGGCACGACGACATCTCGCCGTGTCACGTCCACATGTGAATTAAAAAGACCGCTGTAAATCAATTACTTTTCACACTTAGTATAAAGTTGTAAATTGAGTTTGGGAAATACTTGAATTAAATGACGTAATTACTTACTAAGAACATGTTGTACAATGAATCGCGAAGGGACATCGAAAATTCTCTGAAAGTGGATGCTGCCCCGGGCACATGTGTCAACATGAGTTCGCTGGAATGATGGACAGCGGTGTGGGGTTCAAATTCCGTACTGCAATTGCAAATGT
Source organism: Amorphophallus konjac (assembly GCA_022559845.1). Classification (NCBI taxonomy): domain Eukaryota; kingdom Viridiplantae; phylum Streptophyta; class Magnoliopsida; order Alismatales; family Araceae; genus Amorphophallus; species Amorphophallus konjac. The sequence continues at coordinate 400,784,910 of CM040126.1, forward strand.
CAAAATATTCATATTAGACAGTTGAAGGCTAATTAATGTAATATAACCTTATAGATTTACCCGGAGATCCAACACGGACGACGTCTATCATGGGTCGTGCCTCCCTCTATTGACACCTGTTTTATACCCAATAAGTCGGGTCATCTCCTTATTCATTCCTTATGATGCTCCGAGTTGTTCATTCTTTGACGAGTCTCTTGATCATTTGAAGCTTGTTTCTTGGGTCTTAATTCCTGGATTAAGATGTGGCTCCTGGTGGCATTTCGTTGCTAAAGCTTGGTAATCCTCTTCATTATATTTTTTGAACCTCAATGATAATAACGGTCCCAGTCCGGCGCGTTTCTTACTTCTGACGCATGGGCCCTGGACCGTTACTCTTTGAAGAGTCCTAAAGGCTAAGGCCTCGTGGTCAGTGCTTATCCTTTTAATTCTACGTTGATAATAACGGTCTGTCGTGCAGCCGTTGTTTCTCTGTGACGCCCTATGTAATGCCCCGCATTTTTCGGATCCTCGTTCGTGGGTCTCGGATCTGGTTTCTCGGAGTGTCCGGCTTTGCTGTGTCCGATATTTCGTTTCGGACATCTTTCGTGTTCGGATCGGCGCGATCCGGAGTTGTTTCGGAGGCCCGGAAGCGTTCCGCGACTTTTCCGCATGTGTTTTCCGATTCCCGGTGTGTTCGGAAATTCCTTCGGAACCTCGTTGCGGGTGAACCGGGCCGTTCACCTGGGCGCGAGTAGTACCGTTGCGATCAGCGCGTCGCAAGAATCGAGCAGGTGCATTTTTCTATTTTTCGGGATTTTTCTAAATTTCCGGATTTTCCTATATATAACTTCCTTTTTCTCTCTCTCTCCCCATCTCTCATTTCTCTCTTCCCTCCCTCTCTCTTCTCTCACGTTCCCTCCTCTCCCCCTCTCCCTCCGGGCGGCCGCCGGAGGCGGCGAGGGCGGAGCGGCGTGGTTCGTGGGATGTGGGGCGACGGGCTCGGGACGAGGATCGTGATGGTGGAGGCGGGTTGTGGGATCGTGAACCGGCGAGGGTTTAAACGGCGTTTTCTTCGTGGATCGGCGTCCACGGCGCGTCGAATCTTCGGTGGAGGTAGGGAGATGGACCCTCAACCCGCGTACGTCATTTCCCGTGAGTTTTGTAGGCCGTGGTGAGCCGAGCGGGCTAAACGGGGTGATTTGGGAAAAATGCATGTTTTGGGGGAGTGAGTCGAATCTTGTGTTTTGATCGTGTTTTTGGGATTTAAATGGGTCCCCTCTGTGCTAGGGAGGTTGGGGAATGTTTCCCCCTTTGTTTCCCCATCACCCGGGGGCGATCGGGGCGTGTAATGGATTTCTTCGTGGTTCTCACCGTGTTTCGGGCGCGGACAGAGAACGCGCTACCCTCAGGTAGCGCGTTCTTAAGGGTCGCGCTGCCCCGATGGGGCGCGTTCATCGGAGAAGATGAACAGTAAGGCGGTTCCTGTCGCGCTATGGAGTCCTAGCGCGTTCTGCGTTGTCGCGCTAGGGGTCCCTAGCGCGATCTGCCTTGTCGCGCTGGGGGTTCCTAGCGCGATCATCCTTGTCGCGCTAGGGGTCCCTAGCGCGACCTGTCTGGTCGCGCTAGGAGAGCCTAGCGCGTTCCGTCTGGTCGCGCTAGGTGATCCTAGCGCGATCTTCCCTGTTGTCTCGTGCTCCCGTTGGGCCGTGTGTGTCCCGAACACCCCGTGGAGTTCCGTGACCGTGTCTTTGGGTGTTCGGAGGTTCCGTGTTACCTCGATAAGCGTGCCCATGGGCTTGGTGGGTCCGGGTGACCCCAGGTGTTTCAGGCTTCCGTGTTCTCGCTTGATTGAGTTAACGTGTATCGTTGTGTGCGGTGGGGTTCCCCCGCATGTCGTGAGTCTTTCTTGAAGATGATTCCCAAGTGGGTCATGTGTTTGGCCATGGACTGTGCGTCCCGTTTCTTCTCCGACCGTGGTCACCATGTGATGGTGCTGGTACGTGGGGTTGTCCCCGTACTTCGTCGGGTTCGGACGTTAGTTTCCGTTGTCTTGAGAGTCTACTCTCTCAGTGACCCTCCACTAGTCGTAGCTTCCTGCGCACGCGTGTGCGGACCCACCTGGGAGTGGTGGAGAGCGCGACCCGGTGAGACGCGGTTTTTAGGCTGGTTTCCGTCGGCCCCTTGCCTTTGCCACCAGAGTCCGGTGGGGGGAAAACCAGCTAGAGGACCCGACCTAGAGCAGATGGTCTGTGTGTGCACACGTAGTTGGAGGCTTAGGACACGCGCTGACGAGCGTGACCCCAGCTAGTCCTTGTTGTGGTACTGGTTACTGTGTGTGTCTGAGTCTCACGCCTAGGGCGTCGTAGCTAGACACTTGTGACGCGGTGTAAGACGTCAGGGGGCGCATCCGGTCGTTCTTCTAGTGGGAGGTACTCCTGTTCTGGACAGAGAGTGGCAGACTGTCAGTCGCGTGACTTCGACCTTCGGGTTTTTGGTCGCGTTGACCGTTGAGTTTTGGTTGTCTCGCGCTGGCACGTGTGTCTATTTTTGTACCGTGTGACTAGTTCTAGTGTAGTTTGGTAGCCCTTGGCCGTGAGTCTGGGGTGTGTTCTGGTACAGTAGGAGTAGCTGTAGTGCCGAGGTTTTGCTGGCCACCGTAGTTACTTTCCTGCTATCGTAGTTACCTCTTTCCGTTGCTGTCTTGCTAGCGTAGCTTTCCTTCTGCCATTGTTTCTCAGTTGGGGTTCCGCGGGATCCCTACTGGGCCAGTGACAGGAGGCTCACCCCTGCGTTTCAGGTGCGGCGGTTCTGCCGCGAGGTTTGAGGGTGCTGTGCGGAGGTTCTTAGTTGCCAGCTTGCCGGGCCGAGTGTTCACTTGGCACGTGGTACGTTTTACTGCTTTAGACTGTACTTTCTATTGGACTGGACTCTGTTGTAGTTGTTTATTTAATTTTGTTAATTGTTTAATTGTCCTGCTTTATTTCCTATTTCCTTGTACCTCCACACTCCTTTTTAGCCCTTCCGAGCCCTCTCGGCTCGTGGGCGGCGGGCCGGGATTCGAATGGTATCGGGCTCCTCCCGGTATCCGGATCTCGGGTCGTCACACCCTATGCCTTGGCCGTTGCTTCCTTGAAGAGTCCAACTTGTTGGGTCTTCTTCCCGTTGATCTTATCTCTTTGGGATAGGGTTGAAAGTAACAGATGATCCTTGGTGCGTTACTTCCAAGTGGCGGTCTATCGTGCAGCCGTTACTTCCTTCCGAGAGTCCTGGCAGTTCAGGCCTTTTCTCTGCTACTCCGTGGTTGAGATAAGAATTTGGATTAACGTTATCTCTTTCAAATCCGATCCTCAGGACCTCCCGTTTGATTCTATGGACTCTTGGTGATATTATCCTCAAGGATTTGCTAAGAGTTATCCCTCTTTCCTGCTGAATTATCCTCTGCTTGACCTACGAGTTTTGAGGGTCTATAAATAGAACCCTTGAACTCATGGCAAAAAAGGGGGGGAGATTTGAATTCACGACGAAGTGCTGCCGAACTCAGGAGCCATCTTCATCCAGGAGGAGCTGTTTCCCACGTCCATCCATCTTCCAATCAAGGGAGTCTTTTAGTTTTTATCTTTCAAGTTTATCATTGCATGCTTGAGTTCTTCCTTGGTTTTTTCCTCAAACAAAGCATTGTCCCTCCTCTTCCTCCACGTTTTTTCACTGTTCTTTAAGCATATAAACATCCTTCCAAACTTTTAAAACACCCAGAGGGGTTAAAAAACCAAAAACTCCCCGGTAATTCCCTCTCCTTTTGATGTTCTTAAGATTTTTAAGAATTGATGCTATGCTTATGAAAAGGGCTAATTGAGGTTGTCTTGTCTTGTCTTTCTACATCTTTGGCAGGTTTACAGGTTCATTAGCACGAGGCCCAAGTCTTCTAGCCGACTGGAAGAGTTGGAGTTAAAAGGATTCAAGCTTTACTACTGCAGGTTACCTGACGGTCTGGTGCAGGCGCGTCACTATCTTCTGGCGGTCTATCGTGCGGCCGTCGCTTCCAAGCGACGCACAGGGTTCTGGCCGTTACTTCCAAGTTGATCTGCAGGCTTTCCTTGGTTTTCTCTCCCGTGGGCGGGTGCTTCATCCACCTATTTCCAAGGTATATTCAGGTCTTTTGACTTGTGTTTACTTTGGTGGCGATCACATCTTTCCTTGGTATTGGGCATTAGCTGTCTTCTTCATCATATCATCTTTACTTTCCTTGCTTGCTCCACCTTCACGGTGTGTTTTTATTTACTCCTTGCTCCACGCCCCGCGTGTGTTTTCCTTTTTCCTTAGCGTAATTTGACTGAGATAGCATGCCCATGCTAGAGCTAGCTATGATTGCCTAGGTTCATGTTCACATGTTCATAGGTCGTGAGTAGATCTTTGATTGCTTGTTTGTCATCTTGCCATGTTACTTTGCAAACCTCAAAAGTAAGATAAAAGGTAGGCAAATAAATATCAACAGATAATTTTTTTGGCGATCACGGTGGGACAGCTTGTGCCAATCGTGCTCTTGATTCTTGTTCAAAACCTGCCATGTTGAGTTTCCCTTTGTTTCCTCTTTGATTAATGCATATTCTGGATTTCTGAGTTCTATGACGGCTAGGTGTCCCCGCGTCACAGTTCTCTGACGCAGGGGCATTAGACAGCCGCTTTGGTTCTGCTGTGTGAGCATCCACGGGCTTTCCGATTACTTCTGCTTGGTTTTGGTTCTCTGGCTCATCTGACGGTCTCATCCCCCTGCGTTATATATTATCTGGCGATCTGGCCTTCGACCGTTATTTCTCTCTGACGCAGGGGCCTTCGACCGTTACTCTCCTGGCAGGTACGCATCCGAGGTGCATTTATTTCCGCAGTTTTTTACTGTGATTTATTGCTTGGGTGACACTTGACCTTCCTCTTGCTTTGCTCATATCTGTATATCATGGTGTGCACTATTGATTGCTAGATTGTCAGGCTAGACTTTGCATGCACTCCGGTGCACATAGGGTCATTCATCTCTTCATACATTAGATTGCATTTTTCTACCTTGTTGTGAGGACCTCTCGTCTCCATACTCCTTGGGGCCGACTAGGAAATCACAGCAGGGACCTCCATAAGTCCCCGCGAGCCGTGGATTCCCACACGGACGCCGGGCTGGTTGTACCTTTCCCACCCCGTGTCTAGGATTGCATAAGTGATTGAGTGGTTACACTTAGAGTCAAGCCAAGTCCCATATCCATCTCCTATTAGGAACCCATTGTTGAGAGTACATATCGATCAATTCACTAAAGTTCCAAAGGAGAAAACATAAGAATCTTGTCGCATCATTCTAAACAACTTGCTTGATTTTTGAGTGTCTTCATCTTTTATCACTTACATCTTGTTAAAATCACCCAAGTTTGGTTACTTATTGTGTGTTTTGTGTTGGTTGTTTTTGCATTTTGTCAAGGTTGTCCGTTGCATGTGGAGTTGTTTTCGTCCGCCTGAATCGTCTTCTCCAGTCGCTTCTTCCTTCACGTTCTATTCCAATCCCCTCTTCGAATCCACCATGGCATCCTTCAATCCTCCGCGCTCCCAAGAGGACTCTCTTCCTCAAGGGCTCCTTGAGAACCCCCCTAGGGTTGCCACCTTTCCCTCAGGAGAAGGGACCGCCCCTCTCCCGTCCTCCACATCTGCGGGAGGTAGTCAAGGTACCCCTTCTCTTTCTACTCCTTCCGCGGGCTCCGTCCTTCACATGATGGCCCAATTGGACCCGACTCAACTTCAAGTCCTATATCAAGCTATGCAAGGGTCCAACGCTTCTCCCCCCGCCGCTGTTCAAAGTCAATCTAATCCTTCCATTATCGGGCCGTCCGTTCAGCCCACTCCGATTGACCTCACTCCGGTCCAACCCCGGACCATCACTTTCGCTGGCATGGAGATGGGCCAATCTTCCAATTCAGCCCATCAGTCTTTTGATAAAGGGAAATCGCCTATCCCTTCTTTTGTCCAGGCGGATCATCACAATTCTGGTTCGGTGGCTTCACAGCTTCTCATGAACCCTTCTTATTTCTTACACTCTCAGCAAGGGGTGGCCCAAACTCACTCCCATCCGGGTATATCTCAGGCTCAATATCCTTCTTACGGGCCCCCTATTTCCACCGTCTATCCTTCTACTCATGCCTATGGGCCTCCCCCGTCTGCCACCCTCATTCCATCCGCTCCTCAACAATCGGCGTCCTTCACTACCCCTGCTCCCTCCCAAGAGCAGGACTTGCTTAACAAGTGGGCCGCCATGCAGCAACAACTTGATTTCCTCCAGAAAA